>CM062514.1:62351998-62747603 GCA_031439585.1 Pterocarpus macrocarpus | reverse complement strand
AATGTTTTCTTGAAAGTGAGGTTGAGTGTTTTGGAGAAAACATGAGGAAAATCAAAACGTGAAATCTGGATTTTCTGGCAGTCTGTAAACCGAACGGTATAACTTTTTCCAGAGAACTCAAAATTAGTGGAACCAATTTTATATGAAAATAGACTCAAAGAGCTTTCCATACATATAAAATACATAAGATTCGGAGTTAAAATGAGTGAGATACGATTTTTCAAAGTGGACTGTTCTCGGATTGGTTTCTGTCTGGGCAGTCTACACTAAAATGTGTATAACTCGAGCTACAAAAATGATTTTTGAGTGAGACCAAGTTTCAATGAAAGCTAAGACATAGAGGAACAAACCCATAAAACAGTTTTCTCAGATTCCTTCTGAGTAATTATAATGAGCAGTAACAATCCACTGTACCGGGAGTGAACTTAGAAACTGAACAGTCAGAATAAAATGTGCATAACTCAAGCTACAAAATGAATTTTTAAGTGGGGTTTCTTTTGTTTAAAAATAGACTCAGAGAAGTATATCCACACAAAAATTCGAAATAAAAGAGTAAAAGGTGAAATTATGGTGAATTTTCAAAGTTACTGTCCCACTGTAAAAGTAAAAACTGGTTATGGTAAAAGTTAAAGAATAAGGAGAAATAAGCTTTAAGACATTAATACCCTTACATTAAGCATTAGAGAACCCTCATAATTCAACTTAAAAAGTGTCAAAAAGGACATTAGACAAAAGTGGCTTTATGCTCAATAAAGGAAGTTTACACAAGAGACAATCTCAATTAAAAACAGCACTAAATTTACTAAGCTAAGCTCATAAAACTTTGCTTGAGAGTATGCCTATGTTTATGTGCAAGCATTATGTTATGATGATGATGATGATGATGATGGTATGATGATGTTATGATTATGATCATGATGATGATGATATGATATGATGCTTAATGTTGTATGATATTGGTTTCTCTGCTTGGCAAAATTTTGGGAAGTTGGTCTGCCAAATTATCTTGTCACTAAATTTTGTAAGAATTATGGACTTAGAAATATTTTTGCATCATAATGCTTAATAAGAAGAAGTTTAATTCAAGTAAGTGATCCTTCGTAAGGAAGGTAATCTAATTTAAGTTTCCTCACCCACGACTCACATGAGGCATGGCATGACCCAGCTAGTGTGAGTATAGGGGATAGGTCTTACATGAGGCATGGCATGACCCAGCTAGTGTAAGTACCGAAATTCTATGGTGGCGACGGCCATAGTATGAGCTCATTACCACTTATGTTTAGTGGGTGAAAAGATAAAGTCAAGTTAAGAAAAGAAAAGGGACTTCGGTCCAAAACCCTAGAAAGAGAAGAAGTTAAGAGAACCTTCTAGCTTGAACATGCATGTTGTATACGATTACACTTGTACTTGTAGTTACTACGATACAAATGATTAGAAGGTATGTTAAAAAGTGAATCCGCTTGATACTCATGTTTTCGAAATCTAAGAATTGAATTGATGTATGCTCACTGTTTTTATTAATAAAAACCGAAGTGGCTGGGACGATGACGATGACACTTTCGTGTCGGGTTGAGTCCCTCCTGAGAAATCTTATTTCTCACCCTAGTTGTTTTTCCGTCTCGCCACCAGATACCCATGGCACGCCCCGTGACATGTAGCATGGAGCCTCCCCACCATGAGTGGGCCTAAGATGAGGACGACCACGCTATCGTGGCCACGACCACCACGATAGTTCGTGACGCATTTCTACCCGGTCGAAGCTTTTGAGCAGAGGAGCCGGAGGTCCCGCCACCGCAGACATCTCATCGGCTCTCCTTGGACAGCCCTTAGGTCCTTGGGACTTTCCGCTCGAGCCGCGTTCGACATCGAGATGGAGCCGATGTCGCCGGATTTACCCGTAGCCGAGCCCGAGCCATTACCAGAGGTCCTGGTAGTCGAGGTGAGTTCGACGGCCACCCCTAGAGCCGCAGCAGCTTCGTCGCCGCTCCCCGTGTATCACCGCACCGCGTCTGAGGAGGATTCCTCCGTGGCCTGCTTCTTCTACGGGGCCAGCTACACCTGGTCGTCGTATTCGCCTGGCGTCGACGTGAGTAGCCGGCGCCTCATATTATCCGCAGACTCTTCATTCCCCGAGGCCGAGGAGCGAGGGGAACCAGGCATTCGAGGACTTGAGCCCACTTGATCGAAGGCATGGAATGGGCAGAGAGGCCAGCAGACGTCCACATGGGTCTATTTTTATCTGTTGTATTCATTCTGTATCAGACTTATGTATCTTTGACTTCGGGGCCATGACATGACCATGAGTTCCCTTTTATGTATGGATATTATGAGATTAATTATATTTATGATTGTTGTAGTAATTGAATGCATGGTATTTTGATTTTATCCTTGTTCCTTTAATTTTTACTGAAATCTTTGCGATACGTTCGTTTGTTGCTACTTTCTCATGAGGCTTTACTTTCAAAAAGTGACGACGTATTTCAAAAGAAAGAAAAAATTTTACCGTATTTTCCGCGTAATTTAATTTCAAATGAAGTTTAGTTTTCCACGAGCATAAGTAACAGCTAATAAAATGCCGTAATACGACTTAAGCGTAGTATGGGTTTATTAGGGTGTTACATTACTCGTATACATATGAATGTTGTTCTTCATATCGCTGAGTTATTAATAAGATATATGATAAAATGGAAACAACATAACACAATACATTAAACCAAGAACGTAATCATAGAGAATCAAGGTCGTCATCACACTTAATAAGTATCACATATGTAATAGGTCAAATTAAGCAGCATGACTTCCTACATGCTCTTAATTACACATAAGCTGCCCAACTAGGGCTCTTGAGAAAATGAAAATGCTATGCTACTATCCCGATCCTCCTTAGCTAGGTGAAGAAACATGGCAACTCCTCATCTTGTTCAGTTAGGTACCATCAAAAGTGTTACCATGGATGTCATCAGGTCCATCTGAAGACGACGTAGAAATGTAGGTGTGAGAAATATAGGATTTCTCAGTAGGATTATGACTAGACAAACATGGTGTTATCGTCATTGTCCTAGCCCTTTCGGGTTTGATTATAAAAATAGTGGATGATATAGGTTCAATTTTAACAATTTCTGAAGATATAAATCCCAAAGCGGATTGCTTTTATGTTTATCATCATATTCATAATATCATACATAGGCATACCTACTAACACATGGGATAAACATTCATAATACGCATGAGAAACATAGAAACATGGATGACTATGCAACTCATCAACTTGACCATGGTTCAACTTTGACTTTACTTTCATTTTTAGCACATGCTTAACATTCTTTACTTTCCTTTAGAATAGACTGCTTTTGGACATGAGCTCATTCCATGACCATCATCACAGTACTAAACCAAATCATGTAACACCTTACCAGACAAGTACTATGCTTAAGTTATAATAAATTATTTGATAAGTGATTACGTGTAGTGAGCTAATCCAAAATTCTGTTTTGTGTATCATTATTAATTATCCACAACAAAATAACACTATTCGCGTAATAACATTTTCTGCTTGATGGCGGAATAAATACTAGTTAATTAGTATGCTGTAAATAACATGACCTAAATAAAATTGCGATAAAGACGGAACTATTGTAAAATACATCTTAAATATATACATAGACGTCTGCTTTCAAAGTTTGTCAAAATGGTACATGGTAAAAAAAATGAGGCCACTGCACAAAATAAAATAGCTGGTCCCTAAGAACAGTACCCTAGATGGTCCCCACGGGATATTTCATGTATTCCTCCTAATTTCTACCCATCTGTCCATGACCTAGACTGCCAAAAGAGGATCATATTGTACATCTACTACCGCTACGGCATTCCCACTATCTAAACGGAATCTAAAGAAAGAAACTCGTTTGCCATGGTGGCGTCTATTGTAACACCCTCCTAAGTAAAGTACTATGCTTAAGTCATAGTACCACACCCTGGAGTTGTTACTGTTACCTGAACGGACCTTGTCTATCAGCAACTTCCGTCACCTTCGGAAACTTCTGTAACTATTTGGAGACAACACGGAAAATAGGGGTGAGAATTATAAATTCTCAGTAGGATTCTCTATAATACACATGTAGTGTCATCGTTGTCATCTCCAGTTTGTTTCGGTTTAGTATGAAAAGGGGATCATATAATGTGGACTATTTAATTTACTGATTCGAAAATATATTATCCGAAGCAACATTCATTTTTATCATACACTTGGCATCTGAGAGAATCCATAAAAATTCAAGTCATGAATCATATTGGGACTAATAACTGAAATACAATAAAGTACGATAGCATCAATGCACTAGAGACATAACTTCTACATATACTTTACTGAAACTACAGTATATTAAGATGATGCCTACATGACATTAATATGTTGAGAACATAACAACTGCACATAACTTTACTCATATTTAAACGTATGCTTATTCATAAAACTTGTTTTTCTTTCTTCATTTTTCTTTTCATCATAAAATCTTTACGTGCCACATTCCAGAGTATGATTGCCATGTCATACCCCATCAGAGCGTGATCGCCATGTCACGTTCCTTAGGAATATGGGATCTTCACTTGGTACTCACACTAGCCGGGTCGGGCCATGTCTTATGTGAGTGGGGTGTCTGCATATACTTTAATCTTTAATCTTTACTTGGCACACCTAGGCGTTACGTGACGCCATCCCTAGGTGCTATTATCGCCTTTCGGTACCGCCTTGGAGTGAGCTCGTCGCCACTCCGGTGACCGCCGTCACACCGACTCACCCGCAAGGGGACCCACGTGCCTCTAGTCTTGGAGGGATCTCATTACAGTCACGTGCCTCTAATTGAAGGGATCTCTTCGGTCACGTGCCTCAAAATTGAGGGATCTCATCCGACCACGTGCCTTCAATATAGAGGATCTCATCCGACCACGTGCCTCCAAGGTAGAAGGATCTCATAGTCTTTAATCGCCTTCACAAGGAGGGATTCAAAGTGCACTGCCTCCAAGTGAAGGGATTCATATCTTTATCTTTTAACTGCCTTCGTAGGGAGGGATCTCAATTAATCGCCCGAGTGAAGGGATTCACATTTAATATACTCATGTCTTTTTCATTCCCATAGATGGTTATGCATAGTCGTGACATATAAAGGCCCGTAACCTCTTTACCATTCTACCTAAGCACTCATACATATGCCTTGTCCTTTACTTTCATATACCTTATCTCATACTCATGTCATTCTTGTAATTAGGGTTTCTATATACCCATTCATATTCTAATTCATCCTTGATAACCCATATCATCTTCCAATTCATCCTTGCATGTAAATATTCCTAGTTTCATAAACTTCTGCCATAAATTCGACAGCATAACGGATCAGTTCCATCTCCCCATGAATAGTGCCGCTCACAGACAAACCAGTCATAGCAACATAATCAATCTAATATATACATATCAATGTAAACCTGCAATCCTCAACTCAAACCTTATAGGTTTCACTAATACTTGTAAAATTATCAATATGGCCATTCTCGCCAATTCTATTCGGTTCCCGCTGAATCTTGTATAATCCACCTTTATCTCTATTCAAATCATTTAAATCTGAAACTTATATGTCATAGCTCTACATGTCTACTTTCTAACCTCTTTGGTCCCATATCATTTTGATTTATATAACTCAAGATATTTAACTTTTGCCTCAGCTGGTTCAGTCACTAGCTCGAATTACACTCCTGGAAATATAAATTTACTAAAAATCGAAACTAAGCTCAAATCATGCGAAATTGGTCTCATATTGAAGCTAACAGGACAACCTTTCATTTGCCACAAGTTTCACTTGATTTACTTAAGTGCACCTCGAGTTATAAGTCTTGAAAGTCGACCTTCCTGAACTACTCTGTTTTAGTTTGGATTGGACATAGAGCAACTTCCTCAAATTACTGGGATCAATTGGGAGCATAACAAACTCGAAATTTCATATTGAGATGTTTCCCTATGTGTAAGCTTTCTAACAAAATTGGTCTCACTCAATTTGGAGTTGTATAGGGTGAGTTATACTCTCCATAAGTCACCTTACCCGGATGAAAGTCCTGAACCTTAGGTTAAACTTCAAAAATTCGTATCTCCCTCAATACGAATCCAATAACCTTATATGATATATCTATGAAAAGCCCTGAATGTCAACTTTCATCTAAAAATGGTTTCATCGGATTTGACCCATTGTAGGCGGAGCCGTACACTCCGCCGTACGGATTGCCGTGGAATCTCCACCAAGACAGCACCCTCATCCATCCATTTTCTCGTAGTTTTCTTCTTCTAATTCTAATTGCCACTCAAGATTTCATATTAATCCCATATTAATCCAATCATACACATCCAATATATCATCAAATAACCATAAAAAAGTAATCTTTCATGTATCCTTAGTTTAGAGAAATTAAGATTAGAGATTGAATCCTACCTCTTTGGAGTGTGATCTTGAGTTAAGTGTTGAAGCCTAAATTATTAGGACCTGGCCAAGCTTGAAGGAGTGATGGAGAAGGGAAAAGAGAGCTGAAGTGAGGGAGAAGAGAGGGCGCAGAAAATGGATCTGAATGAGGGGAGAAGACGGTGTTATATAGGCATAGTGGTAGTCAACTTGGAGGTTCTCGATCGGCCTTAAAACACAAAGCTGAAATTCTGCCAACCTTCCCCTCTTTTGTGACAATTTGCTCTCCACGTCGCTCTAACAGTGGGACTCGTTTCCAGTATATTCTGAAGATGACATCGGAACTCGTGCACTTCATGAGATGAAATCGGAACTCGTTTCCTTTGTATTTGAAGCATAAGGTCGGAAATCGAGACCATTGCCTTGAGACATGAGGTCGGATATCGGGAATTGCATGGATACCAAGGTTAAATCGGAAGTTGGGAGTTGAGGAGTGCTGGATAAGGTCGGAATTCGGAAATTAATGCTGAAAGTTGAACACGAACGAGGAAATTGGGAATAATCAAACTTAAACGAAATCAGAAGTCGTACAATACGTGAAGTCGGGAATTCACCATACAAACTCTGGAATCGGAAATAATCATTTCTATCTGAATTTCGAAGATGAAATCGGAAATCGGAATTGATCATCCTGGGGCAAAGTCGGAGCTCGGAAATAGGGATGTTACATCTATAGGAGGGTGGCCCGCGCTAGGAGCAGAGGACGAGGAAGAGGAACTCTCAGACAGATCCTCCTCTGACATCGAGGTTGAGAGCATCTGCTGCGGTGGTGAAATAGGAGGGGCCATAGGAGCTGGAGTTGCTGCCACTGCTAGTGCTGGAGGAGGTGGAAATGGATGGGCCATGTGAAGGGGAATGGTAATATACGGGACAGCCGGGTCAAAAAGTGGGTAGATAAGCTGACAAAGAAAATCTCTCGAAAAAGAAATAAAGACTAATCGACACCTGCCAAATATATATACAGAATCCAGGAACGGGTCGATGTGGATGTGGAGCTCGGGGAACTCAATGAACAGGACTCTTGTTGCTGCATTCTCCATAGTCTAAGAATGACGTGGAAATACACAGTAGGGTGAGAAATAAAAATTTCTCAGTAGGAATTCCTAGTTTCTACACACCTGTCATCGCTGTCATTCCCAGTTGTTTCGGTCTTTCAATAGTTTCAAATGGTACAACACAATGATAATATTTAACTTAAATACTTATTTGTAAAACATACACCGAAACAAGCTCAATTTTAATTAACAGATACATTAATACAATTAAAACAACAATTGTAAAGGAGCAATAGCATATTAAGAATAATAAGCAGGTATCTAGGACAGTCACTTAAGAAGAATACACTGTACATATGAATGTGCAATTAGAAAATGCATCTTATTTTTGAATGCTTTCACCTATTAGAACTTATTTCCATTCTTGGTCCCCTGGGAGTCATTGGCCATATACTCCTGGGTAATAGTCCGCTTTTCAGACTGAGCTGCGTTCTATCTGTGATTGCCGGATTTATTTTCCCCGACCTTCCCACTGATCTATTCCCCTTAATTTGTTCCGGGGCTGGCTCAAGTGAAATGAAATCCTTTACAATATCATGAATTGAGTGAACATGTAACTTGATTCTTCAAGTATCATATATTCATGCTATTTTAAATTACACAACATATGAATCTCTTACCGAAATTTCGGCAGAATAATGGATCGAGTCCACTTCCCCATGAATAGTGCCAGACAACTAGTACCATTGTACAAACTTGCAATTCAATATAGACAAGCAATTATGTATATATATATTCATAGATTCATTCCTTAGTTTCAACTCAAGCATCAATATGGCTTTTAGTTTATTCTTCCTTGTCCTGCCTGGGTATTGTATATTCCACCCTTATTTCAATTTAACTCATTTAAACCTAATTTTTGAATATGTTGTAGCCTTAAGTGTCTAGTTTCTAATTCTTTTAGTCCCATCTCATTTGGATTTGCATAACTTAAGATATAAATATTTTACCTCAGCATGCCTTATTCTTAGCCAGAATTGGGTTCTTATAAGAGAAATTTCACTAAAAATATAAAACTAAGTGAAATCATACGAATTTTATATCAAATTAAATCTAACACAACAAGCTTTCAATTGAATTAAGTTTCATCTCATTTGCCTAAGTATATTTTAAGTTATGAGTCCCAAAACATTACCCTACTGGACTGCCCTGTTCTAGGCTAACTTAAACCTAAGCCAAATTCATTGATGTGCTAGGAACAAATGACAATGAATCAAATTTTGAAAATTTTATGGGATGTTCTCTTATATGTTAGCTTTCAAACAACTTTAGTTTCACTCAATTTGGAGTTGTGTAGGGTGAGTTACATCCCTCTTAACTCATATTGCCCAGATGAGAATCCAGATTTCTAGGTTAAACTTCAAAAATTCATAACTAATTCTATATCTAAAGGCATTATAATTTATATGTATGGAAAGCCCTGGATGTCTAGTTTCATATAAAAATAGATTCATCAAATTTAATCGGCTGTAGGCAGAGCCGTACACTCCGCCGTATGGACCGCTGAGGGAAAACCTAACAGCTTCTTGGTTTGTCTCCTTTCTTCAAGCTATTTGCTATCAATTTCGATTTTAATCGCAACATACATGCAAAATTAATCATAAACCATCGTCATCACTCTACATAACATCAATATTTCAGGTTATCCATGATCACCATTCAGCCCAAACCAGAGAAAGTGAGAAAAGAAATAAGATTTCCTACCTTGTCTAGATGAGTTTGGGTAGATCTTGTGTCTTTGATGAGGGCAACTAGTGATGAGACTTGAAAATGGATGAGAATGGAGTGAAAATGAGAGTAAAGAGAAGAGAAAGGGAGGAGCTTCAGCAACTAGAGGGGATGGCCAAAATTTGGATGAGGGAAGGAAAGAAAAAGTAAAGATTTTTGAGGTAAAGTGCATGATGATTGGTGGACTCCATCATGCTCTCAATTTTGGTTTGGCTTCCACCATCAAGGGCTGCTCAAGGTGCCACTTGGGGGCTTTATTTGGCTAAATCTTAGCCATTGATCTTAGGGCACTCAGAGCATAATTTCTATTGGTCCAGTTTCGACAGTTTAAAACACCGAAATCTTACCGATTTCTCTTAAATCGGTAAACCGGTTTGAAATTTTTCTGTGAAGTTTCCTACATTCCTAATCTAATTTCATCAAGCCTAGTCTTTTCAATTCACCCTTAATTAGCTTTAAGTAAGTGTTTAATCAAATCCTGATTAAACCCATTTATTCGATAAAAATCAAATAACTCAGTTGTTAACGATAAAATTTTTCGGACGTTACCAATCAGACTAGGCCGATATTGGTTACCCCTAAGTTGGAGGGTCCTCCATGTCACCTTTGCCTCCCTCTTAGAGGTTCCTTGTGGATTGCTGTCTCTCGGCTCCTGGAAGTGATTGAGGGGTCATGTCCCATTCTTTCATTTTTTATCATTATACTTTACATGCATAGTTCTTCTTTGGCTAGACACATGCAATGATATGAATAAGTCCATAATTTTAACGGAAATCCGGTAGCATAACGGCTTGACCGGAGCTTCCCCAAAATGCCAATCATCAACTTTCAACCAGCAGTTCATCATATCTATATCATATCATCATACTCATCATTCAATCGTGAGATAGAGCTCAATCAAACTTGTCATTCATCATGCCAAATGGCATTATACATTCATACCCTAAAGGGGTTTATAGTTGTGTTAATCTTTGTGAAGAATCTTATGAACATCACATGATTTCTCGTAGTTACCCATGAGAGAATCACATAGTAAAGATATATGTGTGGGGTCTTTTAGTCACTTAGTTCTCATATAAAATTATTCTTCACTTGAGTTCATGTCTTATGGAATATTTGTTCAAATTAATTAAGTGATTGTTTCCTTTCTTTGAGATAGTGCACTTAGTGATTCCTAGGTTCATGGTATGCTCAGAGACCCTAATCATACTTCTGTTCCCAAGGAGTTCAAGATCCCTCTAATCCTTGGGTCATGACAATGCATAACCACATCATGAACCCAACAATACCATGTTCACTAAACACCAAGGGTGATTTTTAACTTAACCAAATTACAAAGTTTCAAGCTTTTATCACTAACCTAACAAGATCTTATATTAAATATTATAAAAGTTATCATTCTTATAAAGTAGTCATAAAGTTTTATTCTTTATGAAAGTAAGTGCCTTTAACATTAAGCTCTTATCTTAAAGATTAGATCTTTATGAAATAATGATATAAGTTACTAACCTTTTAACTAAAAAGTCTTGTTCTTTATGAAAGTTGACTCATTTAATTATTCTAAGACCCTCAAGGTCCCAACTTTATGACTTAAAGTTGTCTCTACATTAAAAAGGTTCCTACTTTATCAACTAGTGATATGAAATATTAACTTTAAAGTTAAAAAGTCTTGATCTTTATAAAAGTTAACACCTTTTAACATTGTTTTCGTTCAAGATCTAAAACTTTATGAATTAAATGTTACAAAACAACACTTTTATGACTTAAAGGTCTCATTCTTAATTAAAGTTTGAAACTTTATGAAAGGTCTTTTCTTTAAGGTTTGATTTCTAAGATATAAAGTGATAAGATATCATTTTTCTAACTCAAAAAGGCTTATTATACCAAAAAGCTTAGACTTTTATATGTATTCTTGCCTTCAAAATAAAATAAAATAAAACTTTATGGAAGCTTAAAAGTTACGCCACTTTTAAGGAATCAAGAAGCAAACTTTTTAAAGTTTTAAGCTTTTAGGATGCTCATAGTCTTATCTAATCATGAAAAACATAATACGATGAAGCTTTTCTAACCATCAACTCATCATACGAAAAGTAACAACTTTAAACAAGATACCATCAAGAACACTCAATACAACAACATATTTTCCAAAAGTAGAAACATCAAGAACACTTGAAGAACATCAAGAACATATTTTTCCAAAAGTAGAAATATCAAGAACACTTGAAGAGCAACAAGAATATATTTTGCCAAAATGGAAACTTTTGCTCATGAAGAGCACGAAGGATGTTTTCAAGTTTTCACTTAAAGATCTTAGTCATGAAAAGAACCAAGCTTCAAGCTTTCTTGAGCAAACAAAATAAAATGATGAAGATCACTACCTCTTCTTGAAGATGGCGCAAAAACAAGAGAAGAGGGAGAAGAAAATGATGGCTCCTCTTGATGATGATGGTGACGGTTTTGTAAGAAGGAAGGAGAAGCTCTTGAGATCTTGTGAAAATGGAGGTTGTAGTGTTTAGATCTTGTCTCCAAAGACCCAAAGATGAGGTCTTTGAAGGGCTAAGTGAGAGGTTTTGGGTGGTGGTGGTGGAGAAAGGAAAAAGAAGAAGAGAGTTTAAGAGAGAAGTGAGAGGATTTGGTTTGAAGAGAGAGAATGAGATGTGTAACATCTACCGTTTTTCGCCTAATTATTCGGTTTTATCGAATAATTGAGAATAATTAGAATTCGGTTAAACAATTTTTTAGACTCAATTGATTAGCAATTACTTGAGTTTAGATAAGAGAGAATTAAGTTAGAATATAGGAGATTTCATAAAAATTCTATTGAAAACCGATTTACCGGTTTACAGGAAATCGGTAACATTATGGTATCTTAAACTGTCGGAACCGGACCCATAGAATTACAAGCTTTAAACCCTATTTTGAGTGGCTGATAACTCAGCCACTTACCACCCAAAAGTGGCGCAACCAAGGCCACTAGACCATGGAGAAGCTTGGCTGAATTTCAGCCAAGCATTTTGAGCCAATCAAATTCAAGCAAAAATCACTCAAAGTAATCAGATTTTTCAGCTTCTTTAACACCCATTCAGACCCCTTCTTATGCCACTTTTCTCTCTCCTCTCATTCAGCTCTCTTTCTCTCTTCTTTACACACCAAAAACTCCAGCCAACACAAGTCAATTCAAGCCTTGCTCGCCTAAACCTTCAAATTCCAAAGAAATCACTTGGAACAAAGGTAGGAGTTTAATACTTGCATCAAATCTGTGGCCTTGGCTAGCTGAGCTTGGATTATTTTTATGATCTTTGATGTGTTAATTGGATGATTATGATGATATGTGATTGGTTTTGGGCTGTTTGTTTGGTAAAAATCGCAGTTGAAGCAAGAAAGAATAGAAATAAGAAGAGCTGAGGGGCTAGAGAACTAAAACCCCTCGGCAATCCATACGGCGGAGTGTATGGCTCAGCCTACAGCCAATTAAATTTGATGAAAACAATTTTAAATGAAACTAGACATCCAGGGATTTCCATAGATATATCATATAAGGCTTTTGGATTAGTATTGAGAGAGATATGATTTTTTGAATCTTGACCTAGGGTTTTGACTCTGATTCTAGGCAGACTGGGTTGCTCAGGATAGAACTCGACCTACACTACTTTAAAATGAATGAAACTAACTTTTTTAGAAAGCTTACACATAGAAGAATGTCCCATAAAAATTTTAGAATTAGATAAGGTCCCAGTTGCTCCCAATGATCCAAGAAATTTGCCCTATGTCCAAATCGGGCCAAAACAGGGCAGTCTAGGAAGGTCAGAATTCGGGGCTTATAACTCGAGCCCTACTAAGCCAAATGAAATGGAACTTTTTGAAAATAAAACTGTACCTTGTTAGCTTTAATATGAGTCCAATTTCGTGTAATTTGAGTCAGTTTTCGATTTTTAGTGGATTTTTACTTTTAGTTGCCTAATTCTGGCCAGCCATTGGGTAGGCCAGGATAAAACCTGAATATCTTGAGTTATAGATATCAAAATTAGATGGGACTAAAAGGGTTAGAAACTAAACACATAAGGCTACAACATATCCAAAAATCAGGTTTAAAGGAGTTAAATTGAAATAAAGGTGGGATATACCATAACCGGGCAAAAGGAGGCAGAATCACCTAAAAGCCCTATTGAAGCTTGTTGAAACTAATGAATGAATTTATGAATGTATGTGCATAATTGCTGCTCTATACTGAAATTGCAAATTGTGTAAATGCATTGGTTGGCTAGCACTATTCATGGGGAAGCGGACATGTTCTGTCGTGCTGCCGAAATTTTGGTAGAATCCCTGCACGAGTTATGCATTATATGTTAATCTATGCACAAGTTATGAATTTCATGATAATACATGTGCATTTCAAGGAAAGTTATGAAAGTATATTAAGACTCATGTTATTGTGAAAGTTCCATGCTACTTGGGTTAGCCCCGGATAAGATGTTAAAGGGAATAGATCGGTGGGAAGGTCGGGGAAAGTAAACCTGGCACTCCTGTGTAGGAACGAGCTCGATCTTGAGAAGCAGACTATTACGAAGGAGTCTAAATGGCCAAGAACTCCCAGGGGACCAAGAGATGAAAAATGATGAAAAGTAATGTAAAAGGGCATATGGCGAAAGGTTTATGATGAAGTCTGCATGATCACATGACTGCATGGTTACCTGGAATAATTATGTCAGAATGTTTACAGTTGTCTATTACGTTTGCTTCTTCTTTGTTTATTATTTGCTCTGTTTATTATTCTATGCATTATTATTAGCAATCCATCTTGTTTCTTGTGCTGCCTAAAGTAAAACTGAACCTTGCCTCAAACCAGACATTTTCTTGAACTCATTAAAATGGATATTTCAGTTTGAACACACATTTTTATAATTAAATAAAACCGAGGCAGCGAGAATGTGTGCGTGACGCCGCTTAACCAAAGATAATTGAACCCCATCGAGAATTTCTTGAAATTCTCACCCGCTTTGTATCTTCTCAAGATCATTCTCGAGCTGGTGATGGACTCCACCGCTACCCTCTTCATTGAGATTCCAGCTTTACAGCGTCACCACGACCCAGAGTTGGATTCCCTGCATATAGCCGGCTCGTGTAACTTCCGTCTCTACCTCTTCGGCAACAGGAACTTTGATGTTCCTTTACATCATCCCATTTTCGACCCTGCTAGTCCTTACATTGCTGTCCCGCTGCACATGGCTTACCCACCTCCTGCACCCGCAACCCAGGCAGCACCTGTTGACCCTGCCCCTGAGTCACCACCGCAGACAGTCCCTGATATCCCATTGAGTTCAGAGAGTGACCCCTCAGAGGCCACCGACTCGTCACCCTCTTCCTCCTCGGGACCCAGTGATAGAGCATTCATTTATACATTATTCTAGTGTTATTCCTAGCTTGTTTACATCATAATTGTGTTTTAATTGATGCAAATAAATGAGTTTGATGACATTGATCTTCATTGAGAATTTGTATAAATGTGTGCTAATTTTCGGATTTCATACTTGTTTTGACCTTTCTGTCTTCTACAGCCCACATCTTGAGCTACAAGTACCGGAATTAAGCAATCTTTAGCTCATTGGAAAGATAACGAAAAATCCTACAACTTTGCTGAAGACCTCAAGATCGAAATCTATCATATTCTAGATGTAATTTTCATTGCAAAGAGGCTGTAGTAAACGGGCCCAGAATTGAGTCTTTCTTGGGCCTATTTGTTTTAGATGGGCTTGGCCCTCTTTTGAGGTTTTTGAGTTTTTTGAAAATACTATTAGAGGAGAGGGGGACGAGTGCAAAAGGGAGGTGTGGAATTTGAAGGAGTTTTAGGTTTTTCATTAGAGAGGAAGATATTATTATTTCTTTGTTTGCTTTCTTTTTGGTGGACATTTCATTTCAGTTTTATTTGTCCATGACTATGGAAGGCTGAATTTTTGTTTCAGCTTAGGAGGTTCGTCACTCAATGCATGGATTCTGAGGTTTAGTGTTTGATTATATTCAATTTCAGTCTCTTTTCTTCCCTTTCTTTCTACAATTCTGATTTTTGTTTATTCTCTCAAACATTGATCAATGGTTGATGAAGCTATTCTGATTAGAATAGAATTGTTTGTTTCAGAATTGAATTCTAATTAGACTTGGATTGATTAATTCGAATTGGATTAGAGTAAAATAGAGGGCTAATCTTAGATTTTGGAATTAGGTTAAAATTGAGTTAAACACTTGAAGATCTTCTTGTTTTTAGTTCGAAAATAACATAATGAAGCTGAATGCAAAATACTTTTTGTGAACCTATGATGAATCCTCATTGTTGTGAATGAATTTCCTAAGTTGATCCTCAATCAAGTGGTTTTTCTGCAACTATTTTAAATTCAATTAGATTTCTGAATTCTTGTTAATGAAACCCCCCCCCATTTTGGTCATCCTGATGTATTCATGAAATTTAGAATAATTCCTTGGGAAACGATCTAGGTTTGCACCTACTACTACATTGTTTTGCTCAAAACCTAGTCTATTTGAGTGCATTGCGACAGTGCGCGTCAAATTTGGCACTGTTGCCGGGGAGTTATTCTATTTTTTTTCCATCACATTAGGATTTTCATTTATATTGTGTGTGCATTCTGCATGTCTTTTATGCGTTCTGCGCATCTATGTTCTACTTGTGCATGTGTTTTATTACGCATCATTACATGTGCACTTCATGCATTCTGCATATTTCAACATAATTCTGCATTGGTGATTCTGTGTGTTTTGAGTTTTTAGTGCCTAATTCTATTCTGTTCCTGCAGTTAGACAGTTTTCAATTTTGCAATTCTGTTCTATTTCTGCGGTTGATAATTAGGCAATTTAGGTAGTCTTTGTATGCTAGATAGTTTTTCATAGTTTAGGCATTTCCCATTCTACATAATTGTTTCATAAACTGTTTAGTATAGAATCATTATTGCATCATATAATTTCCATTTGACATACATTTTCTCTTTAGAGTAGTTATTCATATTAACATTGTCTTTAGTGTTACCTTGCATAGTAGGCAGAAGTAGCATTTTATTTTGTGCATCACCCAATAAAACAGTGTTTTTCTTCATTTTTATAGGCTGCATTAATCATATTAGGATTGTTCTTGATCTTGTTTTTAAAGTGCTAACACTGATTTTCCAGAATCACACCAAGGGAGCCAAATAGGAGTTGCTGAAGTAGATCCTAAGTTGGAGTTTGAAGCCAGGGATTCTTGTCCAAAGTTTTACCATCATCTTGAGCAAAAGTGACCCAAAGGGTCAGGTGACACCTATTTTTGCCAAATTCCATCATCTGGTATGACTTTTTCAAGATTTTAGGCTAAAACTTTGAAGTGGCATAACTTTTTGCATATAACTCTGTTTGATGCAAATTATATGTCTATTTCATATAACTTTTTGAGATCTAGCTAGACAAACAGCCAAAGGCGGTTTGGGGCACAAACTTTTCAAAAAAACCCTCATTTAGGCCATTTTTTCTTAATTTTTAGGATTTTCTGATTTTTCTACTTCAATTTTCATGTAGCAAACCAGTAGATTTTAATTTGAGCTTGTTTGTGCTTCATCTACATCCTAAAACTGATCTGATCCAATTCCCCATCATCTGGTTTGAGCATTTATGCATCTTTGTTTCATGTGTTTTTGCATTTTTAGTGTTTTTCTTGCATTGCAAGTAATCTTGTCTGGTAGTGCATGACTAAGTCCAAGCCTGGGAATCTGATTGACATTGATCCTCAAATAGATAGAACATTTCATAGACTCATTAGGCTTCAAGGTAGTGTGCATAGTCATTTGCATAGTAGTACTAGAGATACTTTTAGTGAGTTTGCATCTGAATTTGCTGCTTCAAGTTCTGAAACTGAACATTCACATCTAGAAAACATGGATAACAATCAGCATGAGAGAACCCTTAAGGAGTTGGCTGCACCTGATGTGACATATCAACCATTAGGCATTCAATATCCTGAAATTGAAGTCCCTTTTGAATTAAAGTCTGGACTAATCCATTTGCTGCCTAAGTTCAATGGTTCTGCAGGTGAAGATCCTCATAAGCATTTGAAAGAGTTCCATATAGTCTGCTCAACCATGAGGCCCCAAGGAGTTCCTGAAGATCACATCAAACTGAAGGCATTCCCATTCTCTTTAGATGGCGTGAAAGGGTAGCTATACTACCTCCAACCAGGATCAGTTACTTGCTGGAATGACATGAAGAGGCTGTTCCTGGAGAAGTTTTTCCCTGCATCCAGAGCTGCAACAATCAGGAAGGAGATCAGTGGCATTAGACAGCTTCCTCAAGAGAGTTTGTATGAGTACTAGGAGAGATTCAAGAAGCTATGCGCAACCTGTCCACACCACCAAATCAGTGATCAATTAATTACTCATCCAATATTTCTATGAAGGACTGGCTCCAATGGAGAGGAGTATGCTTGATGCAGCCAGTGGAGGAGCTCTAATGGATAAAACTCCTACCACAGCCAGAGCATTGATTGATAATATGGCAGAATTCTTAACAATTCAAAGACAAGAGCCATGATGCCAACAAGAGAAGTCCATCGCTTAGGCCATCCAATTCGCTTTGCACCTAGTAATTCATGGCCTCAAGTAATAGTGGAGAGAAATTCTGGCAAAACCCAATCTGGTGGTTCTACTCCTGATCAAGTGATAGTGTAGAGTAGGCTAGAGAGCAGAATTGATGAGCTGACCACCTTTTTAAGGCAATTGGCTGTTGCACAACAAGATGCTCCACAAAAGATGATGGTGAGAGATTGTCTAATTTGCTGTTCCCAAGAGCATACCTCTAATTGTTGTCCTATGCTTCAAGAAAATAATCAGCAAGCTTCTGTCCAAGGAGTTTATAGTGGAGGTCAACAACAATATAGGCAGCAGAAGAATAAATACCAGAATTTTCAGCAATCTCCAAAGCAATGGTACCAATACCAGTATTAGTCTCATGATCCTGCATTAAGGAACCATCCGAATATGAGATATGTTCAACCTCCTCAGCAACAACAACAACCCGGTTAGGCAAGTATAGTAACAAATATCAGCCACCATTCGAGCAAAGAAGAAGAAAGAAGCAGCAAAGATAAAACATGCAACCAACTCAGGCAAGCCAAAATTCTGAACCATCATTGGAGGATTTGATGAAGCAAATGGCCAAAAATAATCATAGCTCCAGCAAAATGTGAATGCTTCTATCCAAGACCTGCGCAGACACAAATAGGCGATTAGCTACAACTGTGAAGACTAAAATCTCAAGGAAGTGGTCGATTACCTTCTCAACTGAAATTAACCCTCAAGGAAATGTGAGTGCAATAGCCTTGAGGAGTGGCAAGGAACTGCCTACAAGAGAGCCAACTAAGAAGCTGCAAAATGAGCATGAGAAGGTTAATAATTTGCTGCAGAATCAGTCTGATAAGCTACAGAAAGATCATGCAGAACAATGATCTTTGTACAAAAACGCAGTGCCACCAAAGACTTGAGATAATGCTGCACAAAAACCACCTCTTCCTTTTCCAAACAGAGTTGTTAAACAAAAACCAGCAGCTGCAGATTCTGATAAGGAGCTTCTTGAGACTTTCAGAAGAATTGAAGTGAATATTCCTTTGTTGAATGCAATCAAACAGGTTCCCAAGTATGCCAAATTCCTTAAGGAGTTGTGTACCAACAAGAGGAAACTGAAGGGAGATGAGAGGATTACCATGGGGAGAAATGTGTCAGCCCTCATTCAACCCAATATGCCTGAGAAATGCAAGGATCCAGGAATGTTCACTGTCCCCTACACCATTGGGAATTCCACCTTCCAGAATGCATTGCTTGACCTTGGAGCTTCCATCAATGTGATGCCTACATCCATTTACAAGTCTTTGAACCTTGGTCCTTTGCAGCCAAGTCGTGTGATCATTACTCTAGCAAATAGAAGCATAGCACACCCTATTGGAGTTGTGGAAGATGTACTGGTTAGAGTGGATAAGCTGATATTTCCAGCAAATTTCTACATCCTAGACATGGAAGAGGGATCTTCTCCACGCAGTCCTACCTTAATTCTTGGGAGGCCATTTCTGAAAACAGCAAGGACAAAAATTGATGTGTATTCCGACATCCTATCCATGGAGTTTGGTGATGATGTGGCGTAGTTCAACATTTTTGAGGCCATGAAACACCCCATGGAAGATCATAGTGCATTTCGCTTAGATGTTATTGAGTTCTTTGGTTGATGAAACTTGCTCGAATTGTTCTTAGATGTCTTTGCAATCGAGTTTCCAGAATTTATCATTGATGACACCTTCACTTGTCCCGATTGCACGAAAGCACTGTGTAGTGTGTGTGTAGAAATTGAGGCATGTTCTGAGAATAAAGATGATGATTGATCTTTGTTTTAGAGGATGATGCAGCAAGTACCTCTAATTCTGATCTTGTTGCAGAATTAGATTCTTCCTCTAGACTACCTCCTCCATTGTGCAACCACCCGAGCTTGGAGCTCAAGCCTTTGCCCAAGCATCCAAGTATGCATTTTTAGAAGCCAATGACAAGCTGCCAGTGATAATTTCAGCAAAGTTAGATGCCGAACAAGAGGACAAGTTGCTGCAGACGTTAAAGACTCATAAGCAAGCAATCGGTTGGACTTTGGTAGACATCCCAGGAATTAGTTCTTCCACATGCATGCATAGGATCTTGCTGAATGAGGATGCCAAGCCTGTTAGACTTCCCCAAAGAAGACTTAACCCCACCATGCTAGAAGTGGTTAAGAAGGAAGTGAGCAAATTGCTAGCGACTGGCATGATTTACCCCATTTCAGATAGTGAATGGGTGAGTCCAGTCCATGTAGTTCCAAAAAAGACTGGGGTGACAGTGATAAAGAACCAACATGATGAGCTAGTTCCCACCAGAATTCAGAATGGCTGGCGAGTATGCATAGACTACAGGAAGTTAAATCAGGCGACTCACAAGGATCATTTTCCCCTTCCTTTCATTGATCAAGTTTTGGAGCGAGTAGCGGGAAAGTCACATTACTGTTTTCTAGATGGATTCTCTGGTTATTTCCAGATTCACATAGCCCCAGAGGACCAGCACAAGACCACTTTCACCTGTCCCTTCGGCACATTTGCCTACCGGAGGATGCCATTTGGTTTGTGCAATGCACCTGGCACCTTCCAGAGGTGTATGATGAGCATCTTTGCTGACTTTCTAGAGACTTCACTTGAGGTATTCATGGATGACTTTACTATTTACGGTTCCTCATTTGATGCATGTTTAGAGAGTCTATCTAGAGTTTTAGATAGGTGCATACAGTCTAACTTGGTTCTGAACTATGAAAAGTGTCATTTTATGGTAACTGAGGGGATTGTATTGGGGCATGTTGTATCTAGTAGGGGCATTGAGACAGATAGAGCTAAGATTAATGTGATTGCATCTTTACCTTACCCCACTTGTGTGTGGGAAGTGCGCTCTTTTCTTGGACATGCAGGTTTTTACAGGAGGTTCATCAAAGACTTTAGCAAGATTGCCCTGCCGCTATCCAACCTTTTGCAGAAAGATGTGGAGTTTCTGTTTGATCAGGCCTGCAAGGATGCATTTGATGAGCTGAAGAGACGCCTGACCTCCACACCTGTCATTCAGCCTCCGAGATGGGATATTCCATTTGAGCTCATGTGCGATGCCTCTAACTATGTGGTTGGCGCAGTCCTTGGTCAGAGAGTGGATAGACAGCCTTATGTTATTGCATATGCTTCTCGTATCTTGGATAAAGCACAGGCGAACTACACCACTACAGAGAAGGAGCTTTTAGCTATTGTTTTTGCATTAGATAAATTTCGTTCATATTTGCTAGGCTCTAAAGTTATTGTTTTCTCTGATCATGCAGCTTTGAGATACTTGCTTAAGAAGTCAGATTCTAAGCCTTGACGATTAGTTGGATGCTTCTTTTGCAGGAGTTCGATATTGAGATTAGAGATAGAAGTGGTGCAGAAAACTTAGTGGCAGATCATTTGAGTAGAATTCAATTGCCACTCGAGGATTTCCCTATTCATGATACATTTCCAGATGAGCAGCTGTACCAGATAGGAGGGCAGGATCCTTGGTATTCAGACTTAGTGAATTATCTTGTTGCCAAAGAGATCCCAGCACACTTTTCGAGAGCCCAGGCTGCTAAGTTAAAGAGTGATTCCAAGTACTACATATGGGATGATCCTTACTTATGGAAGATGTGTAGTGACCAGATCATTAGGCGATGTGTGCCAGACCATGAATTTCAATCCGTACTCAGATTTTGTCATTCTTTGGCTTATGGTGGTCATTTCGGGCCCCAACGCACGGCCGGAAAGTCTTGGACTCTGGATTGCATTGGCCCACCTTGTTCCGAGATGCACACAAACACGCAAGACATGTGAGCGATGCCAGCGGACCGGGAATATTTCGCGCAAAAATGAGATGCCTCAACAACCTCTCCTTTTCTGTGAGGTGTTTGATGTATGGGGTATAGATTTTATGGGTCCATTTCCTGTTTCATTTGGCTTTGCTTATATACTATTAGCTGTGAACTATGTCTCCAAGTGGGTGGAGGCAAAGGCCACTCGTACTGATGATGCTTGAGTTGTTGTAGATTTTGTTAGGTCACACATTTTCTGCAGATTTGGATTTCCTAGAGTTTTGATCAGTGACCAGGGTTCACATTTCTGCAACCGCACCATGGATGCCTTACTGCGTAAGTTTGGGGTCATGCATAGAGTTTCTACACCATACCACCCCCAAACGAATGGGCAAGCAGAGATCTCCAACCGGGAAATTAAGCAGATTCTGGAGAAGACAGTCCAGCCTAACAGGAAGGATTGGAGTTTTCGCTTAGAGGATGCTCTGTGGGCGTATAGGACTACCTACAAAACGCTGATAGGGATGTCCCCTTATCGAGTTGTTTTTGGTAAGGCATGTCATCTTCCGGTGGAAGTAGAGCACAAGGCATTCCGAAGCGAAAGGCAATATGAATTTGGAAGCATGCGGTTCGCATAGGAAGCTTGATTGCAAAGAGTTGGAGGAGATTCGTAAGGAAGCATATGAGAACTCCAATATCTATAAGGAGCAGACCAGAGCATTTCATGACAAGATGATAGGGCGTAAAGAGTTCAAAATTGGTGAAAAAGTTCTTTTATACAATTCTAGACTTAAGTTGATGCCTGGTAAATTAAGATCTAGGTGGGATGGTCCTTTTCTTGTTGTTAACATTTTTCCTTATGCTGTAGTGGAGCTTCAAGACATAGGAACCAAGAAGAGCTTCAAGGTTAATGGGCATCGACTTAAGCACTTTCATGAGGACTTAAAGGAGCAAGCGCTAGAGGAAGCCACCTTTGGGTTGGCTATTTACCCCGATTGATCATAGGGGAGTGTTCTAACCCCACTTTCATTTTGATTGTTGTACATTGTCCATTATATCTCATGATTGTTTACATTGAGGGCAATGTAATCTTTAAAGTGTGGGGGGGAGGCACAACATTTTTTGTTTTTTGCTGCTATTTTTGTGGTTATTACATTCTATTTTGCATTTTGTTTTGCATGCTGTCTAGGTTTTTAAGTGTTTTCAAGGTTATGAGCATATATCAAGTGAGTGAAAAAGTTCATTGTTTGAATGGATTGAATGACTTGCATTTTGGATTCAATAAGTGAGCTTTAAGAGTCAGTTGTTTGGATCATTGTGAGATTTTTTTTTTGGGCCTATTGTATAGATGACAACATCATGTCATTCTTTCTTCCTTTCTTGTGTGTTGCATTCATGATTGTATGTCACACTAGAACTTGCCTTGAGTTTTCTTTGAGGTCACATTTTTGCATGCATACATAAATATGATTGAGGCATTGTTTCTTGAATAAGCTACTTGGCCAAATAGCCAACCTTGCATTACATCCTTTGTTGAGCCCCTTTGAGCATATTTTAACCAATTCTTGTTCTATTAGCTCATTACAAGCCAAAGTAAAAAACCATGAGTTGACCTTACCATTGAGGATAAACGAGCTTTGGAATTGTTTTGGGAATGATTTAAGAACAAGTGTGGGGGTGGCCTTGAAGTTATATTCAATTTCAAAAAAAAAAAAAGAGAGTAGTAGCATATGTTACAAATAAATAAATAAATTTTAGTCTCAAAAAAGAAGAAGAAGAAGAAGAAGAAGAAGAAGAAGAAGAAGAAGAAGAAGAAGAAGAAAGGGAGTTAAGGATTGATATCTAACATTGGCATTCTTTGGGGTAACTCTCATGCTAGCTTTTATAATCATTCCCCATTGTTCTTTTATGCTTCTTTGGTATTGCCTTGTTTATCCTTACATATCCTTACCTTTTCCCTTAGCCTCATTACAGCCCATTAAAGTCCTCTTGATTTTTGTGTACATGTATTTTGAGTGGTGGAGAAGTAAAACAATAGGCAAGCTTATGGTTGTGTGTAACACCCTAATAAACCCATACTACGCTTAAGTCGTATTACGGCATTTTATTAGCTGTTACTTATGCTCGTGGAAAACTAAACTTCATTTGAAATTAAATTACACGGAAAATACGGTAAAATTTTTCTTTGAAATACGTCGTCGCTTTGCAGTGTTTTGAAAAGTAAAGCCTTGAACGAGAAGCTAGACAGAGAAAGAGCGTGTCGCATAAAATACGTACTTCAATATCATAAAACAAGAGAAAGGTAAATGAATAGTAATTCACAAAATACATTGCATTATGTAGCAAAATTATTACATCGATATCGGTTCATAATATATAGACATACATATATATCAGCATTACATCAAAGGAGGCTCATGGTCGGGCCATGGTCCAAATACTATATACAAACTAAAATCGACATCGTTCATCACAAAAGAGATGAATGAAGATGCAGAGCTACGGCGATGACAAGTCCACATCAGCAACCATCTAACATCCCACATCATACGCCCGCTCACAGTGTCGGGGATCCATGCTCTGCTCCACCGGATGCGCCATCGAGATCTGGTGACGATACGGGAGAATAACTAGGGTGAGAAATGGAATTTCTCAGTAGGACTCGAACCCGACACGAAAGTGTCATCGTCATCGTCCCAGCCACTTCGGTTTATTAATGAAAATAGTGAGCATGCATAAGGTTCAATTCTTGGATTTTCGAATCATGAATATCCAAGCGGATTCAATTTTAACATACTCTCTAATCATTTATATCATAACATACATGGGTATAAGTATAATCATATAAAAATGCATGACTGTCTTTATAAGTTTTTCTTAACTTCTTCCCTTGCTAGGGTTTTGGACCGAAGTCCCTCTTCTTGTCTTATCTCGACTTTTATCTTAAGTCTTATCTTTTCACCCACTAAACATAAGTGGTAATGAGCTCATACCGTGCCGCCACCATAGAATTTCTGTCTTACACTAGCTGGGTCATGCCATGCCTCATGTAAGACCTATCCCCTATACTCACACTATTGGGTCATGCCATGCCTCATGTGAGTCGTGGGTGAGGGGAAACTTAAATTAGGTTACCTTCCCTTTTGAAGGATCACTTACTTGAATTAAACTTCTTCTTATTTAAGCATTATGATGCAAAATATTTCTAAGTCCATAATTTACAAAATTTATTGACAAGATAATTTAGGCCAGAGAACTTCCTAAAATTTTGCCAAACAGAGAAACCAATATCATGTAACATTAAGCATCATATCATATCATCATCATCATGATCATCATCATAACATCATCATATCATCATCATCATTATCATAACATCATCATATCATCACCATCATTATCATAACATCATCATATCATCATGATCATTATCATAACATCATGCTTGCACATAAACATAAGGCATATTCTCAAGCAAAGTTTTATGAGCTTAGCTTAGGAAATTTGGTGCAAGCTTTTAATTGAGATTGTCTCTTGTGTAAACTTCTCTTATTGAGCATAATGCCACTTTTTGTCTAATGTCCTTTTTGACACTTTTTAAGTTGAATTATGAGGGTTCTCTAATGCTTAATATAAGGGTATTAATGTCTTAAAGCTTATTTCTCCTTATTCTTTAACTTTTACCATAACCAGTTTTACTTTTACAGTGGGGCAGTAACTTTGAAAATTCACCATAATTTCATATTTTACTCTTTTATTTCGAATTTTTGTGTGGATATACTTCTCTGAGTCTATTTTTAAACAAAAGAAACCCCACTTAAAAATTCATTTTGTAGCTTGAGTTATGCACATTTTATTCTGACTGTTCAGTTTCTAAGTTCACTCCCGGTACAGTGGATTGTTACTGCTCATTATAATTACTCAGAAGGAATCTGAGAAAACTGTTTTATGGGTTTGTTCCTCTATGTCTTAGCTTTCATTTAAACTTGGTCTCACTCAAAAATCATTTTTGTAGCTCGAGTTATACACATTTTAGTGTAGACTGCCCGGACAGAAACCAATCCGAGAACAGTCCACTTTGAAAAATCATATCTCACTCATCTTAACTCCGAATCTTATGTATTTTATATGTATGGAAAGCTCTCTGAGTCTATTTTCATATAAAATTAGTTTCGTTCCATTTTGAGTTTTGTAGCAATAAATATACCGCACGCTTTACAGACGGCCAGAATTCCAGATTCACTAGTTTTTGAGTTTTTCACTTCAAGCTTATGGAGAAATTGTTATATCACCTCAAATCACCATTTTTATGTTTTACTTCATCATTATCTTCAATATTTTAGTTATCAAATCAGTACCTTAAAACAAAATAAAGCAAGATACATAACAAGCCATCATACCACAAACTTTCATTTCAAAATAACACTTTCAACAAAGATAAGAAAACTCATAGGGCAAGAAATGGTCATGAGACTAAGAAGTCACTAAAACCACCTAGTATGAAGAGCAGGAGTTCTAGAGCTTGAAAAACATAGAAGAAGGAAGGGTTAGAATCACTACCACAAGGATTCTCTTGAAGGCTTGAAGAATGAGAATGGTTGGAGATGGCCTTCTTCCTCCTTGAGCTTGATAATGGGGCTAAGTGAGTGTTTGCTTTGCTTCCTCAAGAACCAAAGAGGGAGGTCCTTGAAGGGCTTGTGATGGTGATGAAAGGAAAGAGAGTTGGATGAGGTGAGAAAGAGAGAAGAGGAACAAGAAAGGTTGGAAGAACAAAAGAGCTAGAATGAAGTTTAGAGAGAGGTGGGAGCTTTGTGGCTTAGTGAGAGAATGAAAACTTGCAAATGAGGAGAGGGAGGGGGCTAGTTGGCGCAAGAAATGGGGTGAGGGGGCTGATTGCCTTGCTTCTCCAACAAGCAAGAGTGAGTAGGTGAGTTTTACTTCTTTTTCAAGCAAAAGGGCTAGGAACCTTGGGGTAAAAGGGTGTGTTGTGTTTCCTTTGAGTCTTGGAAATTGGGTAAAGACTATGTAGTGTTTTTGTCAAGTGGTTAAAGCATGAGCTCTCTTAGGATTGGGCATTGGATGGCTAGGATCACACCAAGTGTCATGATCTTGGTGAAGAAGAGTACAACTCTTGTCATGACTTAAGGAAGCTACTAATATGGACTCTTGATCTAAGGGTGCATGATGAGAAAGTAATTGAATGGTTGGATGTGGCTCTTGCTTTGACCAAACTTTCAATCCATAATTAAAGGGAAGTTTCTACATCTTTATAATTGTTGTAATTATCTAAATGTTAATTAATTCACTTGGTTTAAATTACTCATTAGCACATTTTAATTAAGAAGGATTTTCCTCATTAATTATGTAAGAAGATGTAAGGGTTAATGTGATTACGTCTTGAGACTTATATGCTCTTAGTTAATTAGATTAGATCACCTTGATTTTATGTTCTAAATCATGGATTAATAAGGATTGGGCAATTAGGCTTTTAATTATAACTTTTAATGCATTATGTTTCAATTGTTGACTTTTACTTATCTTGTTGACTTGCCTTTAATTTACTAAGCTCTTGCTCATCGAGATTAGCCGATTAATTCTCAGTTAATCGTTAACCTCTAATTAGTCGATCAATGAACTAATTAGCTTAGACAAAAATTGGGGATGTTACAATCTCCCCTCCTTAAAAAGAATTTTGCCTCAAAATCGCTATCAGAAGCCCAGTCAGGCGAGCTTGCCCCTGGTGCAGTTCCTTGCAAAATGCCCAGGCTGTCCACATTTGTAACAGACATTTTGTCCAAGTAGTGAATCCCTTTGTGTTGTCTCTCACACTTTGGGCAGGTGGGATTCATTGCGAGCTTCGAGGGCTGGTCGACAGGTCTTGGAGGTTTGGCGGAGAGCTCTTGTGGCTGGTTGCCCTTGGATCCTTCACCGTAGTGGGGTTTCTTTTGCAAGGGCTCCTTCGTGTGTTGCTCTTGAGATGCCTGTCTCCTCTTACGGGCCTCTGATCTCTGGACCGCCAACTTTCGATTACATTCTTCTACTACACGGCTCTTATTAACAAGTGCCGCATAGTTCCTTATCTCCAATGGGGCCACTGATGCCAGGATGTCGGCCCGCAATCCTCCCTCATACTTCATGCATTTCCAATGCTCATCCGGGTTTCGCTGATACAATGTAGAAAACTTGCACAGCTCCTCAAACTTCGCCGTGTACTCAGCAATGCTCATACCTCCTTGGTAGAGCCTCAGGAATTCCATTTCCTTCGCATTCCTTACGGACATCGGGAAGTACTTCTCATAAAAAGCCACCTTGAAGGCATCCCATGTGATCTCCCTCTGATCACTTTCCATCAAGCTTTTCGCTCCTTTCCACGTAACTCGGCATCCGCCTTCAACATGTAAGTGGCAAAGGCCACCTTTTGGGTCTCTGAGCAAGCTAACACGGAGTAGATCTTCTCAATCTCTTTGATCCACTCATCGGCTTCGTCAGGGTTGAAAGCCCCTTTGAAACTCGGCGGGTTTGCCTTACGAAACTCCGAGAACTTCTGATACTCGGCATCCGCTCCATTTCCACCAACAGACTCTTCGGATCTTTGATTCAGCTGGTCCATCATATGCTCAGCAGCTGTAGCTTGAGCTTGCATTGCGTTTGCCATCTGTTTGGAAGGTCCTCATGAACTCGGCGAGGTTCGCTACTGTCATTTCTCGTTGGAGGTACGTCTGCGAGTTGCCATTAGTTCCTGAACACACCATACAAAGATATCGAGTTGATCAGGCCCAACATTAAGCATAAGCATGGCAGCAACTAAAGGCAATCTCACATGACGGTCATGCATTCTAAGTCCTACATCCCATCATACGCATGTGATTCTCAAAGACGACTTAACATAGCGCACGTAGAGTTATGCTTGGAAGCATAGTCAGTCCAACCTCAGGCTTTAACAGGATGAACTGCTCTGATACCATAATGTAACACCCTAATAAACCCATACTACGCTTAAGTCGTATTACGGCATTTTATTAGTCACATTACTTATGCTCGTGGAAAACTAAACTTCATTTGAAATTAAATTACGCGGAAAATACGGTAAAATTTTTCTTTGAAATACGTCGTCGCTTTGCAGTGTTTTGAAAAGTAAAGCCTTGAACGAGAAGCTAGACAGAGAAAGAGCGTGTCGCATAAAATACGTACTTCAATATCATAAAACAAGAGAAAGGTAAATGAATAGTAATTCACAAAATACATTGCATTATGTAGCAAAATTATTACATCGATATCGGTTCATAATATATAGACATACATATATATCAGCATTACATCAAAGGAGGCTCATGGTCGGGCCATGGTCCAAATACTATATACAAACTAAAATCGACATCGTTCATCACAAAAGAGATGAATGAAGATGCAGAGCTACGGCGATGACAAGTCCACATCAGCAACCATCTAACATCCCACATCATACGCCCGCTCACAGTGTCGGGGATCCATGCTCTGCTCCACCGGATGCGCCATCGAGATCTGGTGACGATACGGGAGAATAACTAGGGTGAGAAATGGAATTTCTCAGTAGGACTCGAACCCGACACGAAAGTGTCATCGTCATCGTCCCAGCCACTTCGGTTTTATTAATGAAAATAGTGAGCATGCATAAGGTTCAATTCTTGGATTTTCGAAATCATGAATATCCGAAGCGGATTCAATTTTAACATACTCTCTAATCATTTATATCATAACATACATGGGTATAAGTATAATCATATAAAAATGCATGACTGTGCTATAAGTTTTTCTTAACTTCTTCCCTTGCTAGGGTTTTGGACCGAAGTCCCTCTTCTTGTCTTATCTCGACTTTTATCTTAAGTCTTATCTTTTCACCCACTAAACATAAGTGGTAATGAGCTCATACCGTGGCCGTCGCCACCATAGAATTTCGGTACTTACACTAGCTGGGTCATGCCATGCCTCATGTAAGACCTATCCCTATACTCACACTATTTGGGGTCATGCCATGCCTCATGTGAGTCGTGGGTGAGGGGAAACTTAAATTAGGTTACCTTCCCTTTTGAAGGATCACTTACTTGAATTAAACTTCTTCTTATTTAAGCATTATGATGCAAAATATTTCTAAGTCCATAATTTACAAAATTTCTGAAGATAACGGCTAGACCATTGCTTCCCAAAATTTTGCCAAACAGAGAAACCAATATCATGTAACATTAAGCATCATATCATATCATCATCATCATGATCATCATCATAACATCATCATATCATCATCATCATTATCATAACATCATCATATCATCACCATCATTATCATAACATCATCATATCATCATGATCATTATCATAACATCATGCTTGCACATAAACATAAGGCATATTCTCAAGCAAAGTTTTATGAGCTTGAGCAGGAAATTTGGTGCAAAGGCTTTTTAATTGAGATTGTCTCATGTGTAAATTTCTCTTATTGAGCATAATGCCACTTTTTATCTAATGTCCTTTTGACACTTTTTAAGTTGAATTATGAGGGTTCTCTAATGCTTAATATAAGGGTATTAATGTCTTAAAGCTTATTTCTCCTTATTCTTTAACTTTTACCATAACCAGTTTTACTTTTACAGTGGGGCAGTAACTTTGAAAATTCACCATAATTTCATCTTTTACTCTTTTATTTCGAATTTTTGTGTGGATATACTTCTCTGAGTCTATTTTTAAACAAAAGAAACCCCACTTAAAAATTCATTTTGTAGCTTGAGTTATGCACATTTTATTCTGACTGTTCAGTTTCTAAGTTCACTCCCGGTACAGTGGATTGTTACTGCTCATTATAATTACTCAGAAGGAATCTGAGAAAACTGTTTTATGGGTTTGTTCCTCTATGTCTTAGCTTTCATTTAAACTTGGTCTCACTCAAAAATCATTTTTGTAGCTCGAGTTATACACATTTTAGTGTAGACTGCCCGGACAGAAACCAATCCGAGAACAGTCCACTTTGAAAAATCATATCTCACTCATCTTAACTCCGAATCTTATGTATTTTATATGTATGGAAAGCTCTCTGAGTCTATTTTCATATAAAATTAGTTTCGTTCCATTTTGAGTTTTGTAGCAATAAATATACCGCACGCTTTACAGACGGCCAGAATTCCAGATTCACTAGTTTTTGAGTTTTTCACTTCAAGCTTATGGAGAAATTGTTATATCACCTCAAATCACCATTTTTATGTTTTACTTCATCATTATCTTCAATATTTTAGTTATCAAATCAGTACCTTAAAACAAAATAAAGCAAGATACATAACAAGCCATCATACCACAAACTTTCATTTCAAAATAACACTTTCAACAAGATAAGAAAACTCATAGGGCAAGAAATGGTCATGAGACTGAAGCAAGTCCTAAAACCACCTAGCTATGAAGAGCTTAGGAGTTCTAGAGCTTGAAAAACATAGAAGAAGGAAGGGTTAGAATCACTACCACAAGGATTCTCTTGAAGGCTTGAAGAATGAGAATGGTTGGAGATGGCCTTCTTCCTCCTTGAGCTTGATAATGGGGCTAAGTGAGTGTTTGCTTTGCTTCCTCAAGAACCAAAGAGGCAGGTCCTTGATGGGCTTGTGATGGTGATGAAAGGAAAGAGAGTTGGATGAGGTGAGAAAGAGAGAAGAGGAACAAGAAAGGTTGGAAGAACAAAAGAGCTAGAATGAAGTTTAGAGAGAGGTGGGAGCTTTGTGGCTTAGTGAGAGAATGAAAACTTGCAAATGAGGAGAGGAGGGGGGGGCTAGTTGGCGCAAGAAATGGGGTGAGGGGGCTGATTGCCTTGCTTCTCCAACAAGCAAGAGTGAGTAGGTGAGTTTTACTTCTTTCAAGCAAAGGGCTAGGAACCTTGGGGTAAAAGGGTGTGTTGTGTTTCCTTTGAGTCTTGGAAATTGGGTAAAGACTATGTAGTATTTTTGTCAAGTGGTTAAAAGCATGAGCTCTCTTAGGATTGGGCATTGGATGGCTAGGATCACACCAAGTGTCATGATCTTGGTGAAGAAGAGTACAACTCTTGTCATGACTTAAGGAAGCTACTAATATGGACTCTTGATCTAAGGGTGCATGATGAGAAAGTAATTGAATGGTTGGATGTGGCTCTTGCTTTGACCAAACTTTCAATCCATAATTAAAGGGAAGTTTCTACATCTTTATAATTGTTGTAATTATCTAAATGTTAATTAATTCACTTGGTTTAAATTACTCATTAGCACATTTTAATTAAGAAGGATTTTCCTCATTAATTATGTAAGAAGATGTAAGGGTTAATGTGATTACGTCTTGAGACTTATATGCTCTTAGTTAATTAGATTAGATCACCTTGATTTTATGTTCTAAATCATGGATTAATAAGGATTGGGCAATTAGGCTTTTAATTATAACTTTTAATGCATTATGTTTCAATTGTTGACTTTTACTTATCTTGTTGACTTGCCTTTAATTTACTAAGCTCTTGCTCATCGAGATTAGCCGATTAATTCTCAGTTAATCGTTAACCTCTCTAATTAGTCAGGATCACTGAACTAATTAGCTTAGACAAAAATTGGGGATGTTACATTGTGCATGCTTCATGATGTACATTTGAGTGATATATAGTAACTTAAACACTTGAGAGTTGAGAGTATGACTTGTGAGGTTTCCTACTTGTGATCCATTCATTTGACTTGATTAGTTTCTCTTGTTGACTTAAGTGTGAGAAATGATATCTATGATTACTTTGTTCTCTTGACCTTGCTTGGTATTGTTCATAGTTCTACAACCTTGATTTTCATAGAAAGTGTTATTTAGTGCACGTGTTGATTTCTATTTCCTTAGTTTTTCATTTTAGCCTTGCCCGAGGACGTGCAAAAGATAAGTGTGGGGGGATTTGATAGAGCATTCATTTATACATTATTCTAATGTTATTCCTAACTTGTTTACATCATAATTGTGTTTTAATTGATGCAAATAAATGAGTTTGATGACATTGATCTTCATTGAGAATTTGTATAAATGTGTGCTAATTTTCGGATTTCATACTTATTTTGACCTTTCTGTCTTCTATAGCCCACATCTTGAGCTACAAGTACCGGAATTAAGCAATCTTTAGCTCATTGGAAAGATAACGAAAAATCCTACAACTTTGCTGAAGACCTCAAGACCGAAATCTATCAGATTCTAGACGTAATTTTCATTGCAAAGAGGCTGTAGTAAACGGGCCCAGAATTGAGTCTTTCTTGGGCCTATTTGTTTTAGATGGGCTTGGCCCTCCTCTTTTGAGGTTTTTGAGTTTTCTGAAAATACTATTAGAGGAGAGGGGGATGAGTGCAAAAGGGAGGTTTGGAATTTGAAGGAGTTTTAGGTTTTTCATTAGAGAGGAAGATATTATTATTTTTTTTCGATTTTGCTTTCTTTTTGGCTGGACATTTCATTTCAGTTTTATTTGTCCATGACTATGGAAGGCTGAATTTTTGTTTCAGCTTAGGAGGTTCGTCACTCAATGCATGGATTCTGAGGTTTAGTGTTTGATTATATTCAATTTCAGTCTCTATTCTTCCCTCTCTTTCTACAATTCTGATTTTCATTTATTCTCTCAAACATTGATCAATGGTTGATGAAGCTATTCTGATTAGAATAGAATTGTTTGTTTCAGAATTGAATTCTAATTAGACTTGGATTGATTAATTCGAATTGGATTAGAGTAAAATAGAGGGCTAATCTTAGATTTTGGAATTAGGTTAAAATCGAATTAAACACTTGAAGATCTTCTTGTTTTTAGTTCGAAAATAACAGAATGGAGCTGAATGTGAAATACTTTTTGTGAACCTATGATGAATCCTCATTGTTGTGAATGAATTTCCTAAGTTGATCCTCAATCAAGTGGTTTTTCTGCAACTGTTTTAAATTCAATTAGATTTCTGAATTCTTGTTAATGAAACCCCCCCCCCCATTTTGGTCATCCTGATGTATTCATGAAATTTAGAATAATTCCTTGGGAAACGATCTAGGTTTGCACCTACTACTACATTGTTTTGCTCAAAACCTAGTCTACTTGAGTGCATTGCGACAGTGCGCGTCACCCAGCGCATACTACTCACCGGCCGAGCCTGGCATGGCTAACAGCTATTTGATAAAGTAGCTTAGCAGCAGGAGAGGTTGTACAGTATGACCCTCTTTTGGATAGCACGTAGCTCTGGGTCATAAACTTGATTTTAGGGTTAGCAGTAGGTTACGAAATGTCCTCTGAGGACCATAGGATGTTTTGCCTGATACGGGCATCATTGTCTTTTTGATATCCAGCCCACTTATGTATTTTACTTTGAAACTTTGTACATAAACTGAAGCAGAGGCTTCTGATATATATATATATATATATACATATATACATATATTTGCCCGTATACAGTAACGCTATTGTACTATTCTTGTCTTTGGTGATATTTTGTTAAATTCGTTTCGCTTTTAGTATAGCAGCGTGCCGTTTCTTTTTGTTCAAAAAATAATAATAATAATAATATGATGATGACTGTTTAAAGAGGAATAAATTAGGAAAGGTAAACAGAGTGTTAATATGGTAACACAATCTACCTAATTTCATGCTATGACTTAAGCATAACATCAAATTAGTAGGGTGTTACAAGATGAGTGAAAATGAAAATGGATGATAGTGGGAGAGGATGAGATGAGTGAAAATAAAAATGGATGATAGTGGGAGAAGGAGAAAGTGCCGTCCATTATTCGAGGGGAAAGAAGGAGATATTTTCTTAATTTTTTGTTAATTAAGATTTAGGAGGACAAATTGGATGATGGGGGAATAAAGCATGTACTAACTCTTACATAAAACACTCATGTCCTATGCTTTATGCTTTTATAACATCACTTTTTACTTTATTATCTAGTTGACTAAATTTGAATTTAATCATGTGATTATGTGCTTTTGCAACTTAATTAAGATGATTAAGCAAGGATTAGTAATTAACACAGAAGAACATGATTAACAAAAATTAATATTGCGATTAAGCTTAATTAACCATAATTAAACTCGATTAAATTAATTAAGGGCGATTAGTGCTTAAAGCTATAAAGGCTCTGACTTGCTTAATTAGAGATCATCTAATCTCGATTAAGCATTCTCTTGACTTTTCTCATCCGATTTAACTCATAAACTCTTCGTTAACCCTTAATTAAGCCTTAATCTCATAATTTCTCATTAAGTGCCTGATTACTCAGGATTACTAAGGTAATTTAGCACATCACGAAATTGAGGATGTTACACCTTCAACTAGCAGAATTCAAAGACACCTAGTCTAGAAGGCATTAGTATTCATTGTTCCATAACACATTATCAGAATGTGTTTTAATCCAACACCCCCATTGTCTAAACTCAGAAAATTTGTCACCATACACCAAATTCTTTAGCTCAACAAGGACTTCATCTAGTTTTCACAGCTATACACATAACCCTGTACTTTGAGTGTGGTTAAATAGCAGAATGTCTACTTCCAACCATAACCTTAGAGGTAATACCAACCACACACTTGCCATTTTAAGCATAAATAGGATTCCAAATTATAGCATCATTTAAACAATAATTCTTACAAAACTCCAGCCATTTACCAACTAACCTTCAACACCACACATATGCTAACTTAACATAGAAATACTCTACCATCAAAAGCCATTATATCACCTATACTACCAATACCTATTACAAATTGCTATGAATGAAATGCAACTGAATAGCATAACAAAAGAAACCCACCATCTAGTAGCTTCAGATCTCGCAAAATAACATCCCTAGAAGATGGACAATAATCCCAATAGCTACAGTATCATATATGACAATAACACACAAGCTTAACTTCAAACACTCATTCAAAAATATACTAGAGTAGCATGCTATCAGAGAGACAACCATTAGCACTAATTCTTTTCTTCATTCAATTTATACATTTTTATTAGAAAACATACACAATTGGACCTCACAACAATAGTTTTTCGCTTATCGAAGGTCTTACAATACCCATTTTATTCTGTCTCTCCTTCCAAATGAAAACAAAACCACTGTTTCCAATAATTGATTTGGCATCACAACACCTGTATTCTATTGATTAATACCATATTTGATTTAAAAACAAAACCTAATGCATGTTTGGCTTCCACTGCTCCAAAACAACAATTTTGTTTCCATCACAAACCTCCTAAAGGTGTAATCCATACTCGTTCCCCCAACATCCACATAGTAATAACACAACAATATCATAATAAGGAGAAAATAAAATGTACCGCCTTAAATGAAACCTTTACCTTAATCATGTTGCGCTCTTCCCTTCCTCTTTTGCTTCTTAGTTCTAGACATTTTCTTCTTCCTCGTTCTTATTTTGCACAAAGCTTCTAGCATCCTTTTCTCATCATCAACAGGAAGATCCAATTGTTTTCCCAAACACCAAGTAGTAGCAACTTCTTTTTCATATTCAATCAAGTCAAGTCATCATCTAGGTCTTCATCAATTTGTGAACCCCTTCATCATCATCATGCTTTGCCTCATGGATAAAACAACACATTATTGGTTATCATCATGATAAGGAGCAACTTGCTCAAATGAATTGTATGAAGCCGGGAATGAATCTTCTCATGTGAAAATTTCACATGACCATTTCATGTGTTTATTTTACTATTAATTAAAAATGTGGGGCCAAGTACCTGGGGCATTACATAAGCCAAAGGGCATCCTCCGGTATGCAAATATGCCAAATGGACAAGTGAAAGTTGTCTTCTCTTGATCTTCAGGTGCAATGTGGATCTAAAAATAGCCAGAAACCCGGTCAAGGAAACGACAGTGTGACTTGTAACACCCTAATAAACCCATACTACGCTTAAGTCGTATTACGGCGTTTTCTTAGTTGTTACTTATACTCATGGAAAACTAAACTTCTTTTATAAATTAAGTTACTGGATCATGGTAAATTTTTTTTTTTTGAAATACATCATCGCTTTGTAGCATTTTGGAAAATAAATCCTTAAGCGGGAAGATAGATATAAAGGAGCATTTCGCATAAATTTAAGTCATAATATAAGGGGACTATGGATAAATAGGAATATAACGCATTTACCTTACTTAAACAACCATATATAAAGTTTCATAATATTCAACAATACATGAAAAGGAAACTCATGGTCATGCCATGGCCTCAAAATATCAAGCATAAGCTAATATGACAAAGTTCGTCACAAAATGAAATGCCTAAGATAAGGAGCAATAATAAAATAGGCCCAAGTAGACACGTTCTGGTTCCTTTGCCCTTTCTGCATTTCTCGATCAGATGAAATCAGGTCCTCGAGTACCTAGATCCCCTTGCTTATCAGTCTCGGGGAACGTGAGGAGTACGAATGATACGAGGGTGCTTGCTGATCACCTCGATGCGACAAATACAACGACCCGCAGAGATAGTCAAGGTTATCGAAGAATGTTCCTCGGAGGGATCCTCCTCAGACATAACGGGGTGATACTCAGGGAGTGGCGACGAAGTGACTGCGGCCCTCAGAGTGGCTGTGGAACTCACGTCAACCACAGGAATCACAGGTTGCGACATGGGCTTAGCTGGGCGTGTCCGAGACATCGGCTCCATCTCAACATCTGGCAAGGGCCCGGGGGGAAAATCCCAAGGACCCAAAGAATTGTCCCAAGGTATGTTGAAGAAATGTCTGTAACATCCCCACTTTCGTAAACAGAACATCATGGGAACTTTGAATTATATCTTTTAGGCAGTGTGAGAATTTCTCAGGCAGCGCTATGCCATGACGATCCTTACACTCGGGATTATGGAGTAGTGTAACACTACCGTTAAAAATATGGCGCTGCCATATGTTAAAAATTAAGAAATGACAAAAGTGCCCTTGCAAACTTTTGTTAATCACAGTGATACCTTGAAGTTTTAGAAATTATGTTTTGACCCCAAAAACTTATTTTCACAATAATCCTAGAACTTTTCATAAAATGACTTTTATGTCCACCTTAGAACTTTTCTTAAAATGACCTTTATGTCCCCACATCTATAGGATCAGTAAAATGGGGTTTTAAACAGAGCAGAATCACGTGGTGAAACTGTAGAAGTTTAAATCTCTGCCGATTGGGCCATGGAGGCAGTCAGGTGTGAAATGATGGAAGGTGCCCTTGGACTTGCTCAAAATTACAGAATTGCCATTAGATGTGGAAAATAAAAGAAAAATATGGCAGAAAATACTAAAGGGCTTCTGGAAGGCTAAAAGGACTGTAACATCTCAAACCTTGAGGATGAGCTAGGATAGGAGTAAGTTCGGGTCTGATACAAGGGCAAAATAGCAATTAGGTAATCCGTAGAGAAACCAAGGGTGAGGTTGTCATCATTGGACTATAGTGGCAAGGTCGAAATAAGGGGCTTTATGGTTGTCAGGAAGGGCAACCGTAGAGAATTTCTGTTTTCAGAAATTTTGTTTCAAGACACTGGTAGGCAACTAAAGTACTTATAATAACCTTAAATTGAGATCTTCTACCCAAAATTTCAAATAAGAGTATGAGATTACTCACACAATATTTTAGAAATTCAGGTAGTTTGAATACCCGAATTGATATTTGGACACCTTGAATTAATCTTCACGGGTCTCATATTGTTTGCAGGCATGAGCATCAATTAGAAGTCCTTTTAGTAGTAGCTCAAGATGAGCCACTCAAAATTCAAGTTTAGTAGAATTTAAATTGTGTTCCAAATCCACCAATGAAAATTTACCCACAAAGCTTCCTAAACAAACTAACCAAGCTTAATGAGTGAGTCACTCTTACTTTTACTAAAATGCCCTCAAGCCCTAGACTTTTCTACACATTCTCCTTCCCCTCATCATTTACGCCACCACCACCACCATCTTCTCATCTTCATTCTCTTCTTCATCACCTCCATGGCTATGAGCTTCAAGCTCATAGTTCATGCCCTTCTTGACCTTAAATCCTCTCACTCCTTTTATGAAAATTGATCCTTATCTTCTCCTCTACAAAACCCCTCTAACAATTTCATGATTTAGCATCAATTGGTGTCCCTCCACCACCATTTATGGCACTACCATGAGAGGGGAAGAAGGTTAGGATGTTGCTCTCACCTTCCTTTCATCCATGGTTTCAAGGATTTTGAGATAGGTAGCTCATATTCTTAGTTATTTGATGCATCATGTGACTATGTGGCTGCTGTGTTCTTCTTATGCCATACTTATATGATGGTGTTTTAATGTTCTTCTAGTGATTTGAGATGAGGGGACTTGGTTTAAGTTGAGGGAATTATCAAAAACCCAAAAAGGAGCTAAGCAGAATCTGTTTTTATGAGAAAGCCCTACGGCGTCCGTACCGGCGGAGTGTACGGCTCCACTTACAACTGTTTAAATTTGATGAATCTATTTTTACATGAAACTAGACATTCAGGGCTTTCCATACATATAAAATATAAGGCCATTGGATTAGTATAGAATTAGTTATGAATTTTTGAAGTTTGACCTAGAAATCTGGATTCTCATCTAGGCAATATGAGTTGAGAAAGGTATAACTCACCCTACACAACTCCAAATTGAGTGCAACGAACTCTGTTTGAAAGCTAACATGTAAGAAACATCTCATAAAAATTTCTAAGTCAGATTCATTGCCATTTGTTCCCAGCACATCAATGAAGTTGACTTAAGTTCAAACCGGGAATTTGGAGCAGGGGTAGTCCAAAGAGGGTCAAGTTTCGGGGCTTATATCTCAAAATATACTCATGAAAATGAGATGAGATATTTCATTAGAAAGCTTGTCTTGTTAGCTTTAATTTGATATAAATTTCATATGATTTTACCTAGTTTTCTATTTTTAGTGAATTTTTACGTCTAAGAGTGCAATTCTAGCTAGTTGTAGGGCAGACAGAAGTAAACCTTGAATAACTTGAGCTACATAAATCAAAATGAGATGGGACCAAAAGGGTTGGAAACTAGACACATAATGCTATGACATATCCAAAAATTAGATTCAAATGAGTTGAATTACAATAAGGGTGGAGTATACCAAGCTCGGGCAGAACAGGAGAGAGTAAACTGAAAACCCAATTGGTGCTTGAATTGAAATTGATGAATGATGCTATGAATATATATATATTTGCTGGTCTGTATTGAATTGCAAGCTTGTACATTTGTACTGGTTGCCTGGCACTATTCATGGGGAAGTGGACTCGATCCGTTATGCTGCCGAAATTCCGGCAGAAATACGTGAATTATGTGATTGTTATGAACATTTATAAGTTATGCTTATTAGATTCATATATGCAAGAATGATTTAAGTATAATATGAAGTATATGAATGAATGCATGTAGTATATGCATGTATAATCATGTTTGAAGAAGAATAAGATTTATGAGAACTTGCAAGAAAGACGTACCAAGCTACCACGTGAGGCATGGCATAGACCCAGCTAGCATGGGCCAGAGCGGTACTGTCTAAGACTTGGGCCAGCCCTCGACCAGATTTAAGGGGAGTAGACCAGTGTAAGGGTCGGGGAAAGTAAACCCGTCACTCATGTATAGGTACGAGCTCAGACCTAAAAAGCAAGCTATCACCCAGGGGTGAGAGAGGCCATTCACCTTCGGGGACCAAGTATAAAAGAGCAAGGTTAAGTTGCAAGTTAAAGAAAGAGATGAATTAAGTCAAGTGCACTTGCATACAATCAAGTACAAGCATCCATATGTGCATTTCTAATTATCTCATTATGTCATGATGTTATTATGACCGTTACTAAAGTATATTACACTAAAGTACATTATGTCATGATGTCATAATATGCCAAGTGATTGTTAAAATATAACCCGCTTCGAGAACAATGTTTTCAACTTAAAATTGAACTGCTGCGTGCGTATATGTGTTCACATTTTCATAAGAAATCGAAGCGGCTAGAATGTTTATGATGGCACTGTATGAGTAATAGTTTAAGTTTACCTACTGAGAACCTTAGGTTCTCACTGCCTGCTTGTATGTTTTTCTTTTCCATAAACATTTCAGCACGTAAGTTGGAAATCAAGTACAAGGCAGAGTATTGGGACAGTTTCTAAGCAAGACTCGGATGCAAACCAGACCAAGAGACTATTGAAGCTAGCTAGTGACCAGTCGAAAGCAAGTTCGGTGTATTATGTTAGTCACAATTGCCTTTAAAGTGTAATTATTTTATTATCTATGTATTAGCGACTGTTAGTCAGTAATAAAGTGAACAATTAAAGGGCCATGTATTATATTTTCCATATTTTAAAATTTTTTTAGCACAGTGACACCTTTTTAATATAACTCCATGACTCGAGTATGGCTTATATAATAAAAGGGTGTTACAATGTCTACTTGGGCTGGCGGAACATCGGGCTTCTCTCCCTCATGTATACGACCCAGGTAAAAGTAGGTGTGGACTACTGTGCTGGTCGTAGCCACGATAGCCTGGGCATCAGCATCGTAAGTCCACTCATGGTGGGGAGGGTCCATTCTCCACTCCACTAGGGGCGCCATAGATATTTAGTGACGAAACGAAAAATAACTAGAGTGAGAAATAAGATTTCTCAGTAGGACTCGAACCTAACACGAAAGTGTCATCGTCATCATCCCAGCCACTTTGGTTTTATAAATGAAAATAGTGAGCATTCATAAGGTTCAATTCTTAGATTTCAAAAATATAAGTATCCGAAGCAGATTCAACTTTAAGTATGTATTCTCATTATAATAACAACATCATGGTATACATAGGAGCTTATATGACAATTTGTAACATGCATGAACATCTTGAGAGTTTCACTCTTTACTTGGGTCGGACCGAAGTCCCTTTCTTTTCTTCACTTAACCTTTATCTTAAGCCTTTTTCTTTTCACCCACTAAACATAAGTGGTAATAAGCTTATTCCGTGGCCGTCATCGGCATAAATTTTCGGTACTTACACTAGTTGGGTCTATGCCATGCCTCATGTGAGTCGTGGGTGAGGGGAGCTTTTTATTACGGGGTCACCTTCCCTCTTGAAGGATCACACCCTTGGTTCAATCTCTTTTTATTAAGGCTTATGATGCAAAATTATTCTAAGTCCACAATTTTTACGAAATTTTGGCAACATAACAGCTAGACCGAAGCTTCCCAAAATTTTTGCCAAACAGAGAATCCAATCACAAGACATCATCATATGTATTAATCAACATCGTATGCAACATAATCATTGTCATCATCATATCATCATATTATCATATTGAAGATAGACATAGATATACCACATTAAAGTGTTATGAGCTTAGCTTAGTAGCTTAGGTGCAAGCTTTTTAATTTGATTGGCATCTCGTTTGGTTCTTTCATTAATTATAGGGCAAGTATCGGCTATCACTTCTTTTAAACCTTCTTAAGTTGAATTATGAAGTTTCCATTACCTTAAATTAAGAGTCTTAGTGTGCTTAAATGAGATTCTCATTAGTGCTAGAAAATTTACCTTAACTAGTTTTACTTTTACTACAGGGCAGTAAATTTAAAAATTCACCATAAATTCTTCTTTTATCGTTTTAACTTGAATTTTAGTAGGTTGTACTTTTCTAAGTCTATTTTCAAATGAAATAAGTTCCACTCAAAAAATTCCTTCTGTACCCTGAGTTATGCACTTTTTGCTCTGACTACCCAGACTTGAAAGTTTATCTCGGGTTAGTGGCTTGTCAACTCCACTAGGAGTTCCTCACATGGAATCTTACAAAACTATTTTATGGGGATATTCCCCTATGTCTTAGCTTTTAGAAAAACTTAGTTCCACTCAAAAATGTTTTGTATAACTCGAGTTATGCATGTTTTAGTACTGACTGTCCAGACATAAACACATCTGGAGACAGCCCACTTCAAAAATTCATATCTCCCACGTTTCAAAGCCAAAATTCTTGTATTTTATATGTATGAAAAGCTCTCTGAGTCTACTTTTATAGAAAATTTGTTTCATCACATTTTGAGTTTTGTAGAACAATTTATATGGTACATATTATAGACTGCCAGAATTCCAGCTCAACTAGTTTTTATGTTTTACATTTCAAACTTGTAGAGATGTTGCTATCCCACTTCAAATCACCATTGTATGTTTTATCTTACCATCATATTCAAGGTTTTAATCATCAAATCAGTATTTTAGAATAAAAATAAAGTAAGATACATAAAAACTATCATACCACATAATCTCATTTTAAGACAATATTTTCAACAAGGCAAGAAAAGCTCAAAGAATAAGATATGGTCATGAGACCTTGACACAAGTTCTAAAACCACCTAGCTATGAAGAGCTTAGGGGTTCTAGTGCTTGAAAAATGCATGAAAAAGAAGGGCTAGAGTCACTACCAAAGAGAGCTTCTTGAAGAATTTGGAGTATGAAGAAGGTTGGAGAGAGCCTCCCTTCTTGAAAGCTTGGAAATGGAGCTTGTGTATAGATTTTCTTGTTTCTCCAAAGACCAAAAATGGTGGTCCTTGAAGGGATTGTGAGGGTGGTGATGGAAATGAGGTAGGAGGTAGTAAGGAGATTAGAAGAAGAACAAAGAGGGTTGGAAGAACAAGAGAGTGGGGATGAGACTTGGCGAGAAGGGAGAGCTTTGTGTCTTGAGAGAGGAAATGAAAAATGAAATGAGGGGGGGAGAGAGGGGGCTGATTGGCGCAAAAGGGGAGGAGGAGAGTGATGTGATTTTGCTTCTTACAACAAGCAATAGAGTGGGGGAAAATCTTGGGGCAAAAGAGGGAGTTGTGTTTCTTTTGAGTCTTGGCACTTGGGTAAAGACCATGTAGTGTTTTTCAAGTGGTTAAAGGCATGACCACTCTTAGGATTGGCTTAGGTGAATATGATCACTCCAAGTGGCACAATCTTGATGGAGGGGAATACATCTCTTCTTTTGACTCAAAGAATACTACTAACATAGACTCTTGATCTAATGGTGCATAATGAGAAGGCAAATGGATGGTTGGACATGGCTCTTGCCTTGACTAAACTTCAAACAATAATTAAAGGGAAGTTTCTAAATTTTCACAATTTTACAATTATCTTAATGCTAATTAATTCAATTGGTTCAATTACACCTTAACACATTTTCATTGAAAAGGATTTTCCTCATTAATTATATATAGAAGATGTGAATGTTAATTTGTCATGTGTGATTAAGATATAATGCTTGTCATGCACTTGGTTTAAGGTTAGGTTACCTTGATTATATGTTCTAAATCATGAATTAACAAGGATTGGGAATTAGGCTCTTAATTGTAACTTTTAATGCATTATGCTTCAATTGTTGAATATTCTAATTAATCGTTGACTTTCAATTATCTTGTTGACTTGCTTTTAATTTACTAAGCCCTTGCTCCCGAGATTAGTCGATTAGTTCTCAATTAATCACTAATCCCTCTAATTAGCCGGAGTCACCAAGCAAATTAGCTTAGATGAAAACGGGGATGTTACATGACTGACCTTCCAACCTCTCCAGCATTTGATCAATGAAAGGCAGTAGCAAGTGATCTTTCCTAGTGGCTGGTTCAACTTGCTATAGTCTATACAGACTCTCTAGCTGTTTTGCACTCTTGTAGGCAACAACTCATCCTGAGAGTTCTTCACTTACCTGTTATGCCAGTCTTCTTAGGAACCACTTGCACCGGGCTCACCCACTTGCTGTCTGAAATTGGATAAATGATGCCAGCCGCAAGAAGCTTGCTGATTGCTTTCTTCACCACATCCAAAATCAGAGGGTTCAGTTTCCTCTAGGGTTGCCTTATTAGTTTCACTCCCTCCTCCAATTGTATTCTATGCATGCATGTGGAGGGGTTAATTCCAGGAATATCTGCAAGTGTCCAGCCTACAGCCTTCATGTTCTGCCTCAATATGTTCAACAACTTCTCTTCTTGTTCGGGCTGCAAATCTTTGGCTATGATGACAGGCAGCTTCTCATTGGGTGCTAAAAATGCATATTTTAGATTTTCTGGTGTAACATCCCGATTTCCGACTTTACCTTCAAGTTTACATGATTTCTGACTTCATCCTCGAATTTCACACGAAGTGGGATAATTTCCGAGTTCCGAGTTAGTCTTGCACAATTTTCGACTTCATGTCCTGTCCGATTTTCGATTTAATCTTCAATTTTGATTATTCCTGATTTCCAACTTCATGTTCTAGTTTCGAGTTAAATGGACTGGCTTATATCCGACTTCGAGTTAAAGTATATTGGGCATAATTTCCTACTCCCCGACTTAACCTTCAAGTCCTAACAACATGGACGTGATTACCGATATCTGACTTCATGTCTCAAAGAAAACGTACCCGACTTCTGATCTCATAATTTATCTCCAAGTTTCAAGCAAGATATACGCGAGTTCCAACCTCCGACTTAGAGTCTCAAACACACTGTATTAAAATATCGACTTCCGGGTTTAAGTATTTGGGTTTGATATTGTGATTCCGAATTCCTGAGTTATGACCTTAACCCAGCATCCCCATTCCGACTTCCGGCTTGACCCCAAGTTGATACTTTAACACAATGGTGCAAGTGCCGACCTACGATTTTAATATAATGAGTTCCAGCCTTAGAGTTGAACTCAATGGACATGAGTTCGAATTTGAGTTAATTTCCAGTCATACACGAGTTCCGATGTACAAGTTCATTCCCAAGAGCCTTCCATTTCTATTGGTGTTCCCGAGTTTGAATAGGGAATTCTGAGATTATGTGATTGTAAGCTTATGATTTCTGACATCCGACCTTGCTCCCAAGTCTTGAATAAACCAGACAAGATTTCCTCAAGTCACGAATAAGATGGGACAAGTTCCGACATCCTGCTTCAGCTCCAAGCTCAAGTAAAATGGGACGAGTTCCGACTTTAAACAGAATCGAGACGAGTTCTGAGTTCAGAAAGAATGGAAGTAAATCCCACTTTTATGACGACGTGGAGAGCAATTTGGCCACAAAAGAGGGAGACATGGCCGAACTTCAATCACAAAATTCCAACCAATTAACACCATAATTCCAACTACCCTCATGTATTTAAATCAGACTCTCCTCTTCATTTTGATCTGATTTATGCCACTCTCTCTCCTTCTTGCTCTAGCCTTCTTCTTCCTTTCCTCTCTCAATCTACTCTATCAAATCTCCAAACTTTGTTAAGGCTCCATTCAATCCAAACTCAAATTCAGCAAGATCACACTCCAAAGAGGTGGGATTCACTTTCTATTCTTGATTTCTCTGAACTGTGGCTGTATAAGATTCCACTTTTCTTCAATTATTTGATGATATATTGGATGTATATGATGGATCATAGTTGGATTTATATGAAATATTGAGTTGTAATTAAGGTTAGAGGAAGAAAATTAGGAGAAGTGAAGGTTTGGAATGCTATCTAAGTGAGAAGCTCCACGACAGTCTGTATGGCGGAGTGTACAGCTCCGCCTATAGCCAGTTAAATCCAATGAAACTATTTTTATATGTAAGTAGACATTCAGAGCTTTCCATAGATATATAATATAAGGCCATTGGATTAGTATTGAGAGAGATATGAATTTTTGAAGTTTGACCTAGGAACTAGGACTTCCATCTGGGTAGCGTGACTTGAGAAGGGCATAACTCACCTTATATAACTCTGTTAGAAAGCTTACACATAGGGAAACATCCCAATATGAAATTCCAAGTTTGTTATGACCCCAATTAATCCAGTGGTTCGAGGAAGTTACCTTATGTCCAAATCGAGCCAAAATAGGGTAGTTCAGGAAAGGTTGACTTTCAGGACTTATAACTCGAGGTATACATAAGCAAATGGAGTGAAACTTTTGCAAATGAAAGGTTGTCCTATTAGCTTTGATATGGTACCAATTTCCTATGATTTGAGGTTAGTTTCGATTTTTAGTGAATTTATACTTCCAGGAGTGTAATTCGGGCTAGTGACCGAATAGGCTGAGGCAAGAATTAAATATCTTGAGTTATATAAATCAAAATGATATGGAACTAAAGAAGTTAGAAAGTAGACATATAGAGCTATGACATATCCAAAATTCAGGTTTAAATGAGTTGAATAGAAGTAAAGGTGGATTATACAAAATTCGGGCAGAATTGAATAGAATTGGCAGAAATGATCAAAGTGATGGATTTATAGGTGTTAGTGAACATATAAGGTTGAAGTTGATGGTTACAAGTTTTACATTAAGAGATATGTTAGATTGATTATATTGCTAGGGCTGATTTGTCTGTGAGAACTGGCACTATTCATGGGGAAACGGATCTGATCCGTTATGCTGTCGAATTTACGGTAGAAGTTTATGAATGTTTATATGCAAGGATGAAATTAAAGTATGATATGAGTTATGAAGTATATGAAAGTAAATGATGAAGCATATGTATGAGTACATCCCGCATGTCTATGCTGGATTATGCATAAGAATGAAAGATTGTGAATATATTGAATGTGGGTCCCTTCATGTGGAGGCAGTTGCACAATGAATCCCTCCCATATGAAGGTAGTTAAATGATAAAATGTGGGCCCCTTCACCTGGAGGCAGTTGCACAATAGGTCCTTCCTTGTGAAGGTAGCTAAAAACTTGGGTCCTTCTATATCGGAGGCACGTGGTCAGATGAGATCCCTCTATATTGAAGGCACGTGGTCAGATGAGATCCCTTAGTTTTGAGGCACGTGACTAGAAGAGATCCCTTCAATTAGAGGCACGTGGCCAGAATGAGATCCCTCCAACCTAGAGGTAGTGGGTCCCCTTGGGGTGAGTCGGTGTGATGATGGTCACGAGTGAAGTTGACGAGCTCACTCCGAGGCCAGGCTACCCAAGGGCAGTAAAGGCTAAAGACTAAAGATTAACGCATGTGCAAGCACTCCACTTACATGAGGCATGGCATCGACCCAGCTAGTGAAAGCACCGAATGAAGGTCCCATATTCCTAAGGAACATGACATGGCGATCACGCTCTGATGGGGTATGACATGGGGATCATACTCTGGAATATGGCATGTGAAGATTTTATGATGAAAAGAAAGATTAAGAAAGAGAAGTAAAATTTTATGTATATGCATGCATTCAAGTACAAGTAAAGTTATGAGTAGATGTTATGTCTCCAATGTTTTGATGCTATTATATTTCATTATGTTTCAGTCAGTATTCATGATTTGATTTGTATGGGCTCTTCCAAATGCCAAGTGTATGAGTAAAATGAATTTTGCTTCGGATAATATATATTTTTCAAAATGTAAAATTAAATAGTTTGTATAGCAGGTTCACCTTTTTCATAATAAACCGAAGTAAATTGGAGATGACAATGATGACATTATGTATATTATAGAGAATCCTACTGAGAATTTGTAATTCTCACTCCTATTTTTGTGTTATCTCCAGATAGTTCAAGAAGTTCCAAAGACGGCTGAAGTTGCTGTCTTGTCAGAAAAGGTCCGTTCAAGTAATAGTAACAACTCCAGGGTGTGGTACCATGACTTAAGCATAGTACTGTACTTGGGAGGGTGTTACATCTGGCAGTGGCTTCAGCTCCAAGGTGGATGGCTTTATCATGGACGGTGCTAATCTTGGTGTTGCCTTGATTGGTTTTGCTTTAGCACCTGCAATTTGTGAAAAATTCTGCACTACAAGATCATCATGTCTTATGGAAAAATCAATACAAGTATCATGATGTGCAGATTTGTAACAACTAGAGTTAGAAAATGAAGCAGCAAAAACAGATTTATCTAACTCATTACATGCTGAAATAGAAAATTTAGAAACTGTACAAATAGGGTCAAAAAATGCAAAATCAGAAACTGCAGAACTAGTTTTTACTACAATAGAATTTTCAAGAACAAAATTTGCTCAAAATGTTAAACCAGAAACTGTAGAAATTTCACCACCAGAATCTGCTTTAACAAATTCAAAACTTGCAGCTTCAGAAATTAAATTATCTAAAATAGAATTAGATAAAATAGAGTCAGAATTCACAAAATCAGAAAGTGCAGAATCAGGAACTGCACAAACAGCATCAGAATTTACATTCTCAGAACCTACAAAATTTACAAATCCAGAAATTGAATCTATTTTAACAATAGCAGAATTGTCAGAACTAGAATTGACAAAATTTAATGCAGTAGAATGAAAACTTACAGAATTTGCAAAAACAGAATTATTTGAAATTCCAAAACTTGTACAACCAGAATCTATTCTAAGAAATTCAGAACTCGCAGAATTTAAAACTGCAGAACCTGAAACATCAGAATCAAAATTTGTAGCATGTAAATTAGTAAAATAAAATTATTCAAAATCTAAACCATGTAGGCTTGCATCAATCTCAACAAACAGCACATACATTATGAATTCCATCACAATCTGAACAATGAAATGCATCTCTGATGCCTACAATTTCAAGAAAATCAGTCAACAAATTCTCATGCACATCATCAACCAATGAATCAATGATATCTAAATGAAACACAGAATGCTCTTCTGGTGGATATCTCATGGCATCAAACAAATTAAAATGCACCTTGCTATCTCCAAATTCCATGGATAAAGTACCAGAATGCACATCAATCTTAGCCTTGGCAGTTTTCAAAAATGGCCTACCTAAGATTAATGTTGGTTGATTAACATGCATATCATCCTCTATGTTTAACACACAGAAATTAGCAGGAAAAATAAGCTCATTTACTCTTACTAACACATCATCTAAAACTCCCTCTGGATGAGTTGTGCTTTGGTTGCCAAGTTCAATCACCACTCCAGTTGACTAGAGCTTTTCCATGTGTAAAGACTGGTAGACTGATTTTGGCATCACATTGATTGAAGCTCCAAGGTTTAACATGGCTTGTCTAAACTGCTTGTTTTCAATAATGCATGGAATGGTGAAAGTTCCCGGATCCTTGCATTTTGGAGGAATGTTTGGCTAAATGATGGCAGAAACATTTCTGCTGATCCTCACCTTTTCATTTCCTTCAGCCTCCTTCTATGAGTGCATAAGTCTTTGAGGAACTCGGAATATTTTGGAATCTGCTTGATGGCTTCTAGGAGTGGGATATTGACTTCCACTTTCCTAAAAGTCTCCATGATCTCCTTGTCTAATTCTGCTTCTTCTAGTTTCCTATCTTGTGTCACTCTATTTGGAAAAGGTAGAGGGATGCTTGGTTCAGATGTCTTAGTTAGTTCTATATCATTTCTCTTTATTTCTGTAGAATTAGATTTTCCTGCTACCTCTAGTTATTCTACAAAATCTGCTTGGATGTTCTTCGCTCCAACATCTGGAACCTTAAGCTTCTTTCCATTTCTCAAAGTGATGGCACTTACATTCTTTGGATTAGTCACGGTTTGGGAATGAAGATTTCCAGAACCTTGTGACTTCATTTCATTAATAGTTGTGGCTAATTGACCAATCTATGTCTGCAGATTTTGGATGCTAGCTTCTGTTCTTTGCTAGAACTGAACACTGCTAGTTGCCATTTGCTTTACCAATTTTGCCAAGCTTGGTTCTAAACTGCTGCTTTGTGGTTGGTCTAGTTGCGCTTGCTGCGGATACTGTTGTCTCATGTTTGGTGCTGCAGCATTGTGCCTAAGCTGATATTGGGGTTGCTGCTGCTGCTGAAACTGATTGGAACTGTTACCATACCTCAGGTTTGGGTTGTCTCTCCAGCCAGGGTTTTATGTGTTGGAAAATAGATGATAATTTCTTTGCTGCTGCTAGTGAGGCTTGCTAGGAAATATTCTAGCCACGGTTTCATTACTCTCTTGCAATTGTGGACATTGATCTATTGGATGATGTAACACCCTAATAAATCCATACTACACCTAAGTCGCATTATGGAGTTTTATTAGTTGTTACTTATGATTGCACAAGACTTAAGCATCAGTTTTTAAATTAAGTTACATGGAAAATAAGGTAAATTTTTGTTTGAAATACGTCATCGCTTTGTAGCATTTTGAAAAGTGAAGCCTCGAGCGAGAATGTAGATATAGAGAGCATGCCATACATAAATCATAATACAATATCATAAAACATGAGAAAGATAAATAATTAGTAATCATAAATACATCGCAATACGTAGCTAATAACTTCACCCATATGGGTTCATAATGTTAACGAATACATGGAAGAAGGCTCATGGTAGTGCCACAGTCCAAATACTAAAATACAAACAAAAATGACATAGTTCGTCGCAAAAAGGAATATGTGAAGGTGCAAGGTAATAGTAACTACAAGTCCAAAACAGCATAGTTTGGCATCCTTCATCATACATCCACTCGCAGTGTGGGAGATCCATGCTCCACTCCAACGAATGTGCCATCAGAATCTAGTGACGGTACGAAAAATAACTAGGGTGAAAAATGATATTTCTTAGTAGGACTTGAACTCGACACGGAAGTGTCATTGTCATCGTCCTAGCCACTTCGATTTTATTAATGAAAATAGTGAGCATTCATAAGGTCCAATTATTAGGTTTTCGAAACATGAATATTTGAAACAGATTCAATTTTAAGTATGTATTCTCATTGTAACAATAACATCATGGTGTACATAAGAGTTTATATGACAATTTGTATCATGCAAGAATATGTTGAGAGTTTCATTCTTTACTTGGGTCAGACCGAAGTCCCTTTCTTCCATTAGACATGACTCCATCATACTTCTTTTAATTGTCACCCACTAAACATAGTTGGTAATGAGCTCATACTGTGGCCGTCACCACCATAAGTTTCTGGTACTTACACTAGCTGGGTCCATTGCCATGCCTCATGCGAGTCCTTGGGTGGAAGGGGTTTCTTATTACGGGCCACCTTCCTTTTTGAAGGACCATACCTTTAGTTCAATCTTTTCTTATTAAGGCTTATGATGCAAAAATTATTCTAAGTCCATAATGTAACGTCCGCGATTTCCGACCTCCGACCTCATCAGTAAAATGTTAAAATTTTCGATTTCCGACTTAATCTCCAAGTCTCATATGATATGGCTATGTTCTTCCGATTTCCGACCTTATGATTGAAATAATAGTATATGAGTTCCGACCTTATGCTTGATTTAGAATGGACATGAAATTCGACATCCGAGTTGATCTCAACCAGAAATAGACGCAAGATCAAATCTCTGAATTGGTCTCCAAGTTCGATCCAAAATTTACACGAGTTACGATCTCCGAGTTTATTCCTAACAGCTTTTCATTTCTATTGATGTTCCTGAGTTTGCCTAGACTTCCGAGATTAAATTTGGAGTTCCGAGATTCTATAAGTTCCGATTTCCTAGTATATAAGATTAATGTTTTGATACCCGATTTCCGGTGTTATGCTTAGAATCGATTCAGGTTTACATAACGTCCCCGACTTCCGGGTTTAAGTGTTTTTGTAACATCCCCACTTTTGTAAATAGAACGTAATGGGAACTTTGAATTATTTCAGCAGCGGTGTGAGAATTTCTCAGGCAGTACTATGTCATGACGATCCTCACACTTGGAACTATAGGGTAGTGCAACACTACCGTTAGAAATATGGCATTAGAATGTGCTAAAAAGTTAGAAATGACAAAAGTGCCCTTGTAGACTTTTGTTAATTGTAGTGATGCCAAAAATTTTTAGAAATTATATTTTGACCCCAAAGAATTATTTCCACAATAACCCTTGAACTTTTTATAAAATGACCTTTATGTCCACCCTAGAGCTTTTCATAAAATGACCTTTATGTCCCCACATCTATATGATTAGCAGAATAAGGTTTTAAACGGAGCAGAATCACGTGGTGAAACCGTAGAAGTTTAAATCTGTGCCGATTGGGCCATGGAGGCAGTCGGGTGTGAAATGACGTGGGGTGCCCCTGGACTTGCTCAAAATTACGAAAATGCCATTAGTTATAGAAAACAGAAAACAAAAAGGCTCCGAAATTGCGAAAATGTCTAACTTATGCCGTTAATCTATCTATTTGGTTTCAACAGTTATGTAAGGGCAATTAAGAGTTAATTAAATATTAATTAGGAGTTAAATAGATGTTAATTAGAGGGATGAGGCTTAGGAGCAATTAGGATAAAGATATAGAAATCCTCTCAAAGTCATTTAGTAAAGTTTTGCCAATTTGAAGAAAATCGGCAAAGATTCGGTGCTTTAAACCGCCAGAACCAAATCAGTAAAATTTCACTAGTTTGAGTGGATGAAAATTGAGCCACTTCTACCCTAATGGATGGCGCCAATTGGCCGCCAAGTGAGTGAAGAGTGTAACGTCCGAAAAATTCTATCATTAATAACCGAGTTTTCGGTTTTCATCGGATAATTGGGAATAATTAGGATTCGATTAAGCATTCACTTAAAGCCAATTGAGTGTGGTTTAGAATGATTAGGTATAATGGAATTTGATTAGAGCCATAGGAAACTTCATAGGATTTTTCTAAATTTCTTGCAAGATTCTAATGCTATCTTGAGTAATGATGATGAATTAAGATTGGTTTAAGGTGTATATGTGAGTTTGAATTGAAGATTGGGTGGATTGTTTAGAGAAAAACATGAATCCAAGAAGAGTTCAAGAAGCTGTTAGGGTTTTCTCCTCAATGGTCCGTACGGCGGAGTGTACGGCTCCGCCTACCGTCGTTTAAATTTGATGAAACCATTTTTAAATGAAACTATACATCTAGGGCTTTCCATACATATAAAATATAAGGCCATTGGATTAGTATAGAATTAGTTATGAATTTTTGAAGTTAGACCTAGAAATCTGGGTTCTCACCCGGGCAACATGGGTTGAGAAGGGTGTAACTCACCCTATACAACCTCAAATTGTGTGCAACCAATGTTTTTTGAAAGCTAACACATGATTGAACATTTCATAAAAATTTCAGAATTTAATTCGTTGTCATTTGTTCCCAGCACATCAATGAATTTGGTTTAGGTTTAAACTGGCCTAGAACAGACAAATTCTCAGAGGGTAATGTTTCGAGACTCATACCTCAAAATCTACTTAGGTAAATGACATGAAACTTAACTCATTTTAAAGCTTGTGTTAGCTTTAGTTTGATATAAAATTCGCATGATTTCATCTAGTTTTCGATTTTTAGTGAATTTTCTTCTATAGGAACCCAATTCTGGCTAAGAACAGGGCACGCTGAGATAAAATGTTTATATCTTGAGTTATACAACTCAAAATGAGATGGGACCTAAAGGAGTAGAAACTAGACATATAAGCTGTAACGTATCCAAAAATGAGGTTTAAATGAGTTGAATTGAATAAAAATAGGGGCATGCCAAAATCGGGCAGAACAGGGAAAAATAAATTGAAACCTTATTGATGCTTGATTCTGAAAGTGTTGAATGATGCTATAAATGTATATATATATTTGCTGGTCTATACTGAAATTATTAATTGTGCAATTGTACTGGTTATCTAGCACTATTCATGGGAAAGCGGACCATTCCGTTATGCTGCCAAATTTTCGGCAGGAATTTATGAGAACTTATGCTATGGATGATTATGCTTTGAATATATTTACGTGTACATATCATGTTCATATACACCATGCATGCAAGTATATATTTAGAACATTATATGATATATAAAGTATGAGACATACTCATGAATGCACCAAGCGTCTGCATGCATGACAAGATATGAAAAGGAAAAGATAATAAGAACTTGCAAGAAAGACATACCAAGCTACCACGTGAGGCATGGCATAGACCCAGCTAGCGTGGGCCAGCGGCATCGTGTCTAAGACTTGGGCCACCCCACCAGATTTAAGGGGAATAGACTGGTGTGAGGGTCGGGAAAGTAAACCCACACTCATGTATAGGTACGAGCTCTGACCAAAAGGTGCTATCACCCAGGGGTGAGAGAGGCCATTCACCTCCAGGGGACCAAGTACAGAATGGCAAGGTTAAGTTGCAAGTTAAAGAAGAGATAAGTCAAGTCAAGTGCACTTGCATACATTCAAGTATAAGCATTTATATGTGCATTTTCAATCATCTAGTTAAGTCATAATGCTATTATGACCTTTATTGAAGCATATTATACTATCCGTATTTCTATGTCTGTTATATGATATGCAAGTGGTTGCTAAAATATAACCCGCTTCGAGAAAGATGTTTTCAACTTAAAATTGAACCACTATTTGTTTATATGTGCTCATATTTTCATAATAAACCGAAGCGGCTGGAATATTTATGATGACACTATAAGATTGGTTTGAGTTTACCTACTGAGAACCTTAAGTTCTTATTGCCTACTTGTATGTTTCTCTTTTCCGTAAATATTCCAGCTCCCAAGTTGGGAATCAAGTATGAGGCAGAGTACAGGGCCATTCATTGAGCAAGAATAGGGCGCGAGCAAGACCAAGAGACTATTGAAGCTAGCTCACGACTAGTCGGAAGTAAACGCTATGTATTATGCCAGTCACAATTTCCTTTAAAGTGTAATTTTTTATTAACTATGTATCAGAGACTATTAGTCAGGAATAACGTGAGTAGTTAAAGGGCCATGTATTATATTTTCCATATTTGAAAGATTTCTTAGCATAGTGACAACCTTTTAATATAACTCCATGACTTCGAGCATGGCTTATGTAATAAAGGGTGTTATAGTTTTGGTTTCACATCTTGTCCTTGACTTTTGATTTTAAGGTGATTGAGTGCGGTATGATTTCTGACATCCGACTTTGCTAATATTTACGAATTCCGATTTCATCGCCAAGTTTTGAATAAATGTGCACTAGTTCCGACTTTAAGTATAGTACAAGTTCCAATTTCATATACAATGAAGCGAGTTTCACTTTTTAGGCGACGTGGAGAGCAAGTTTGCACAAAAGAGGAAGACATGGCTGAACTTTACCCACAAAATTTCAACCAATCAAAACTCACAAAGCCAACTACCACCTCAAGCTTATATAACTCATTTCTTTCTCTCCTCAGCCCCATTTTCTACGCTGCCTTCTCCCTTGTTCAACTCTCTTTTTCTCTTCTCCACTCAGCCAACTCCATCCAACCTTCAAGTTCTACCAAGTTCTATTTTCAAACTCAAGCTTAATCACATAATAAGAGGCAGACGTTCAATTTAGTTCTTGTTATTCTGATTGTGGATGGTTGCTTTTGAATTTATTTCCTTACTTCTTGATGTAATTAGTGAATGAAAATGATAATCTTTGGCTGTTTTGTGTTTGAATTTGATTAAGGAATAGGAAAGGGTGAGGAGAGGAAAACCAATTTCCTTCAGCAGTCCGTACGGCGGAGTATACGGCTCCGCCTACAATCGGTTAAATCCGATGAGACTATTTTTTTTATGAAACTAGACATTTAGGGCTTTCCATACATATATCATATAAGGCCATTGGATTAATATTGAGAGAGATATGAATTTTTGAAGTTTGACCTAGGAATTAGGACATTCACCCTGGCAGTGTGGGTTGAAAAGGGTGTAACTCACCCTACACAACTCCAAATTGAGTGAAACAAATTTTTTTAGAAAGCTTATACATAGGAGAACATCTTACAAAGAAATTTCGAGTTTGTTACCATCTCATTTGTTCCCAGTGATTTGAAGAAGTTACCCTATGTCCAAACTAGGCCAAAATAAGGCAGTTCAGGAAGGTCAAATTTCGGGGCTTACGAAATTCTGAGTTTGTTACCATCTCATTTGTTCCCAGTGATTTGAAGAAGTTACCATATGTCCAAATCGGGCTAAAACAGGGCAGTTCAGGAAGGTTAAATTTCGGGGCTTATAACTCGAGTCCTACTAAGGCAAATGAAATGGAACTTTTTGCATATGAAAGGTTGTCCTGTTAACTTTAATGTGAGACCAACTTCATATGATTTGAGCCAGTTTTCGATTTTTAGTAGATTTTTACTTTTGAGTGTGCAATTCTGGCCAGCCACAGGGCAGGCCGGGATAAAACCTAAATAACTTGAGTTATGGTTATCAAAATTGGATGGGACCAAAAAGGTTAGAAAATAGATACATAACACTTTAACATATCCAAAATTGAGGTCCAGATGAGTTAAGTAGAGATTATGGCCTGATTTACAAAAATCAGGTTGAATGATTGAGCTGAGGCAGTACCTTTGTCCTAATATAACTAATGCTTCTATGAAGTTAATGTTGCATTATGAATGGAATGATATGATTTCTTTGATAAGTTGATATGCTGAGTACTAGCACTATTCATGAGGAAGCGGACACGTTCCATTATGCCGCCGAAATTTCGGTAAAGTATAAGCATGAGTTATGATATACATGTAGATGCATGTGCATTTTCAAGAAAGCTATGAAAGTCATGTTATGAGGAACCTAAAGATTATGTTATGATGAAAGTTCCATGATACTTGGGCCAGCCCCAGAATAAAGTTAAGGGAATGGATCGGTGGGGAGGTCGGGGAAAGCAAACCCAGCATTCATGTATAGGAACGAGCTCGATCCTGAAAAGTAAACTATTACCCAGGAGTCTAAAGTGGCCAAGAACTCCCAGGGGACCAAGTAATGGAAAAGTTTATGAAGGAAAGTTCAAGAATAAGTTTTGCATGGTTACATTAGATGCATGGTTACATTGAACAGTCATTACAAGTTATTTACAGTTTGTCTGTTATATTTATTTACTACCGCATGTGCATTTATTCTGCTCATTATTCTATGTATTACTGTTAGTAGCTACTCTGCTTCTTATGCTGTCTTAAGTAAAACTAAATCTTGTCTCGGACCAGACGTTTTCTTAAACTTATTTGAATATGGATAGTTCAGTTTGATCCCATATTTTTATAATTAAATAAAAATCGAGGCAACTGAGAATGAATGTGACGTCAGCCAAACATTGTATGCGAGCTCTACTGAGAATTTCTTTAAATTCGTACCTCATTTTGCATTTCCACATCATTCTCAGACGCTGGTGACGGACTCGACGGCCACTCTGTTTATTGAGATCCTTGACCAATAGCTCCACCAAGACCTTGAGTTGCACTCGCTGTGCTTAGCTGGTTTCTGCCATTTCCGGCCCTACTTTTTAGCAGCAGAAATTTAGCTATTCCTTTAGTTCACTCTGCTTTTGAAACATATATACAAACTGAAGCGTTGGCTTCCGACTTATATATGTAAATATACAACTGATGCTATATTACACGTCATTATTCTTTTCCGTGGTACTTTTATTAAATTCTATTATGCTCTAAATTATTAACAACGTTGCATTTCTTCTGTTTAAAAAAAAAAAGTGATATAGAAAAGGAAATGTAAGCAGAGTATTAACACAGTAACACAATCTACTTAATTTTATACTATGACTTAAGCATAACATTAAATTGGTAGGGTGTTACACATAAACTTGAGGAATTCTGACAGCATGATGACTAGACCGGAGCTTCCCCAAAATTGCCAAACAGAGAGTTTAAATCTTATAACATCTTTAATGCCGTGCTAAGTTATCTCAGTAACCTTGAGTAATTAGGCACTTAATGAGAAATTATGAGATTAAGGCTTAATTAAGGGTTAACGAAGAGTTTATGAGTTAACTCGGATAAGAAAAGTCAAGAGAATACTTAATCGAGATTAGATGATCTCTAATTAAGCAAGTCAGAGCCTTTATAGCCTAATTAAGCACTAATCGCCCTTAATTAGCTTAATCGAGTTTAATTAAGGTTAATTAAGCTTAATCGCAATAGTAATTTTTGTTAATCATGTTCTTGTATGTTAATCACTAATCCTTGCTTAATCATCTTAATTAAGTTATAGAGCACTTAATCACATGATTAAATTCAAATTTAGTCAACTAGATAATAAAGTAAAAAGTGATGTCATAAAAAGCATAAAACATAAGACAAGAGTGCTTTATGTAAGAGTTAGTACACGCTTTGTTCCCCCATCATCCAATTTGTCCCCCTAAACCTTAATTAACACAAAATTAAGAAAATATCTCCCTCCTTCCCCTTGAATAATGGATGCCACTTTCTCCCTCTCCCACCATCATCCATTTTCATTTTTACTCATCCTATTCTCTCTCTTCAAAACCAAATCCTCCAACTTTTCTCTAAAACTCTCTTCTTCTTCTTCATCTTCTTCCTTTCACCACCACCACCACCCAAAACCTCTCACTTAGCCCTTCAAAGACCTCATCTTTGGGTCTTTGGAGACAAGATCTAAACACTACAACCTCCATTTTCACAAGATTTCAAGAGCTTCTCCTTCCTTCTTGCAAAATCGCCGCCATCATCTTTTTCTCCCTCTTCTCTTGTTTTTACGCCATCTTCAAGAAGAGGTAGTGATCTTCATCTTTTTATTTGTTTGCTCAAGAAAGTTTGAAGCTTGGCTCTTTTCATGACCAAGATCTTTAAATGAAAACTTGAGAAGATCCTTCATGCTCTTCACGAGCAAAAGTTTCCATTTTTGGCAAAATATGTTCTTATTATTCTTCAAATGTTCTTAATGTTTCTACTTTTGGAAAAATATGTTCTTGTTGTTCTTCAAGTGTTCTTGATGTTTCTAGGAAAAATATGTTCTTGTTGTTCTTCAAGTATTCTTTTTGGAAAAATATGTTCTTGTTGTTCTTCAAGTGTTCTTAATGTTTCTACTTTTGGAAAAATATGTTCATGTTCTTCTTCTTGAATGTTCTTGATGTTCTTGGTGGTATCTTACTTAAAGTTGTTCTTTTTCTTATGATGAGTTTATGATCAGAAAAGTTTCATCTTTACATGTTTTTCATGATTTGATAAGACTATGAACATCCTAAAAGCTTAAAACTTTAAAAAGTGGCCCAAGTTTAGTGCCTTCATAAAAGTCTTATTTTGTTTTGTTTTGAAGACAAGACTACATGTAAAAGTCTACACTTTTTGGAATAATAAGCCTTTTTGAGTTAGAAAAATGATGTCTTGTCACTTTATGTTTCAAAGATTGATCCTTGGAAGCAAATCCTTTCGTAAAGTTTGAAACTTGAAATCAAAAAGGTCACTTTTGGATCATAGAAATGCTAATTTTTGTAAAGATAAAGACTTTATAACTTTTGAGCTAATGTCTTATATCACTAGTTGATAAAATAGGAACCTTTTTAATGTAGAGACAACTTTAAATCATCAAGTTGAGATCTCGATGGTCTTAGAATAATTAAAAGAGTCAACTTTCATAAAGAAAAAGACTTTTTAGTTAAAAAGCTAGTAATTTGTATTATTATTTCATGAAGATCTAATCTTTAAGATAAGAGCTTAATCTTAAAGGCACTTACTTTCATAAAGAATAAAACTTTATGACTACTTTATAAAGAGTGATAACTTTTATAATACTTAAGGTAAGATCTTGTTATGTTAGTAATAAAAGCTTGAAACTTTGTAACTCGATTAAGTTAAAAATCACCCTTGGTGATTAGCGAACATGGTGTTGTTGGGTTCATGATGTGGTTATGCATTGTCATGACCCAAGGATTAGAGGGATCTCAAACTCCTTGGGAACAGAAGTATGATTAGGGCCTCTGAGCATACTATGAACCTAGAAATCATTAAGTACATTGTCTCAAGGAAAGGGAACAATCACCTAACTTAATTAATTTGAACAAGTGTTCCATAAGACATTCACTTAAGTCAAGAATAAGTTCACGTGAGAATTAAGTAACTCAAAGACTACATGTACATATATTTTAACTAAGTGATTCTCTCATGGGTAACCATGGGAAATCAAATGATGATTCATAAGATTCTTCACAAAGAATAACACAACTATGAACCCCTTAGGGTATGAATGTATGATGGCACTCAACATGATGAATGACAAGTTTGGTTGAGCTTTGTCTCACGATTGAATGATTAGCGTGATGATATGATATAGATATGATGGACTGTTGGTTGAAAGTTTGTGAATGGTACTTTGGGGAAGCTTCGATCTAGCTGTTATGCTGTTGGATTTCTATCAAAATTATGGACTTAGTCATATCATTGCATGTGTCTAGTCAAAGAAGTATCATGAATGTAAAATATAATGATAAGAAAAGAAATAATGGGATATAATCCCTCGATCACTTCCGGGAAGTGAGAGACGGTGATCCACAAGGAACCTCTATGGGGGGGGCAAGGGTGATATGGAGGACCTTCCAACTTAGGGTTAACCAATATCGGCTTAGTCTGATTGGGTTTAGTACTGCATGATGGCAATCACGGAATAAGCTCATGTCCAAAAGCAGTTTATTTCAAAGGAAAAGAGAAAGAATGTTAAGCACGTGCTAAAAATGAAAGTAAAGTCAAAGTATAACCATGGTTAAGTCTATGATGATGCATGTCTTTGCATGTAATTATGTTGTCCATTTGCAATATGAATGTTCATTCTATGTTTCAGTATGTATGTTACTTATGATGATGTAGTTATAACTTTAAGTTTAAAAGCAACCTGCTTTGGGGTTTAAGTTTTCAAAACCATTAAAATTGAACTTGTATCTGTTCACTGTTTTTATAATTAAACCCGAAGTGGCTGGGACGATGACGATGACACTATGTTTGTTTAGTCATAATCCTACTGAGAAATCTTGTATTTCTTACTCCTACGTTTCCGTGTCGTCTTCAGATGGAGGTAATGGCATCCATGGTAACACTTCTGATGGTACCTGACTGGATAAGACGAGGAGCTGCCATGTTTCTTCACCTAGCTAAGGAGGATCGAGATAGTAGCATAGCATTTTCATTTTCTGAAGAGCCCTAGTTAGGCAGTTTATGTGTAATTAAGAGTGTGTAAGAAGTCATGCTACTTAATTTAACCTATTACATATGTGATACTTATTAAGTGTAATGACGACCTTGATTATCTATGATTACGTTCTTGGTTTAATGTATTGTGTTATGTTGTTTCCATTTTGTGCATTATATCTTATGAGTAACTCAGCGATATGAAGAACAACGTTCATATGTACACAAGTAAGTAAACGTTTAAAGGCTCAGTTTTCAAACATAAAGGTTTTACAAGAAAAAAAAATTTATATGCTATTTTTGTATATTATGCTAATTTCAAAGATAAGAACTTCCGTTAAATAAGAGTAACAACTAGTAATGCCATAAAATGACTTAAGCATAGTATGGTATTAGTAGGGTGTTACATTTTGGTATCAAAAGCAGTTCGTCATTGTAGAGCCTGGGGATAGACTGACTATGCTTCTAAACATACTCTGTCACGTGTTAGAAATCATGCCATGGATCTTAACACAGGGGTAAGATATAGGAATTAGGTAGGCATTGTAACACCCTACTAATTTAATGTTATGCTTAAGTCATAGCATGAAATTAGGTAGTCTGTGTTACCGTGTTAACACTTTGCTTATCTTTCGTAATCAGTATCACATCATAAAACAAACGAAACTAAGACGCTTATTATGAAATAAACGTGACTAGCACTATAAAAAGTAATAAGGTTTGGTACAACATAACAAAAAAGATACTGATAAGTGATATATTATCAGTTGTATATGTACATATGTATGTCGGAAGCCAATGCTTCCGTCTATATATATATATATAGATTAAGAACAGAGGAAACAAAGAAACAGCAAAATCCCTATTGCTAAAAAGCGAAGGCAGAAATAGCAGGAGCCGGCTGTGTCCAAAGAGTCCAACTCGGAGTCCTGGGACAACTACAGGTCAGGGATCTCAATGAAAGGAGTGGCCGTTGAGCTCTTTGCCAGTGTCTGAGAATGATGCGGAAAATACAACACGGGGTGAGAATTGCAAGAAATTCTCAGTAGGGTCGTGTTTAGTGGTTATTTGACGTCACATACATTCTCAGTTGCCTCAGGTTTTGTTTAATTTCAAAATCATGTGTTTAAACTGAAATATCCATCTTAATGAGTTCAAGAAGATGTCTGGTCTGAGGCAAGGTTCAGTTTTACTTAAAAGGGCACAAGAAATAGAATAGATCACTAATAAGGTTTTACATAATAGTAAACAGAATAAATAAATAAATAGCAGTAAATAAACTTAATAGACATTGCATCGATCTTGACATAATTATTTCATGTAACCATGCATTCATGTAATCATGCAAACTTAATCATGAACCTTTCTTCATAAGCCTTTTCATTACTTTTCATCATTTTTCCATCTCTTGGTCCCCTGAGAGTTCTTCGCCATTTAGACTCCTGGATAATAGTCTGCTTCTCAGGATCGAGCTCGTTCCTATACAAGAGTGCCGGGTTTACTTTCCCCGACCTTCCCACCGATCTATTCCCCTTAACTTCTTATCCAGGGCTAGCCCAAGTAGCATGGAACTTTCATAGTAACATAATTCTTAATATAACTTTCATAACTTTCCTTGAAATGCACATGTATTAACATGCAATTCATAACTTATGCATAGATTCTATTGAAATTTCGGCAGCATAACGGAACGTGTCCGCTTCCCCATGAATAGTGCCAGCATACCAGAACATCAATTTATCACAAAGAACACAACATCACATACATATTCCAATATTGAACTCATATCAACATCAAATTCATTAAGGCAGAGTTTACGCTTTCAAAGATATTCAACCAACCCGATTTTTATAATTCAAGCCATAATTTATATTTAACTCATTTGGATCTCAAATTTGTGTATGTTAAAGGATCATGTGTCTATTTTCTAACCTCTTCAGTCCCATCTAATTTTGATATATATAGATTAAGATATTTAGATTTTACCTCGGCTTGCCCAATGGCTAGTCAGAATCAGACACTTAAAAGTAAAAATTCACTAAAAATCGAAAACTGACTCAAATGATACGAAATTGGACTCATATTAAAGCTAACAGGGTAAAGCTTCATATGCAAAAATTCCATTCAATTTGACTTAGTAGGCTCGAGTTACAAGCCCCGAATTCTAACCTTCCTAAACTACCCTGTTCTGGCCTAGTGTGGACATAGGACAACTTTCTTGGATCACTGGGAGTAACTGGGACCTTATCTAATTCTGAAATTTTTATGGAACATTCTCCTCTGTGTAATATTTCTAAAAAAGTTAGTTTCACTCATTTTCGAGTAGTATAGGGCGAGTTCTAACCTGAACAACACAGTCTGCCTAGAATCAGAGTCAAAACCCTAGGTCAAAATTCAAAAAATCATATCTCTCTCAATACTAATCCAAAAGCCTTATATCATATATCTATGGAAAGACCTGGATGTCTAGTTTTATTTAAAATTAGTTTCATCAAATTTAATTGGCTGTAGGTGGAGCCGTATACTCCGCCGTACAGACTACCGAGGGGTTTTGGGTTTTCCAGCTCTCCATCTCTTCCTATTTTCATTCTTTCTTGCTTCAAGTTTAGTTTTAACCAAGCAAACAACCCAAAACCAATCATATATCATCATAATCATTCATTTTACACATCAAGGACCATGAAAATAATCCAAGCTCAACCAGCCAAGAGCATAGAATTGATGTGAAAATAGAACTCCTACCTTTGTTCCAAGTGATTTTGCTGGATTTTGAAGGTTTGGATGAGCAAGGCTTGAATTGACTTGATGTTGGCTGAAGTTGTGTGTGTAAAGAAGAGAGAAAGAGAGCTGAAGGGAGAGGGGAAGGTGGCGTTGGAAAAAGGGGTCAGAATGGGTGAAGAAAAGGGCAAAAATTCTGATTGAATTTGAGTGGTTATGGTTGGCTTGCTTTGGCTTGTGATTGGTTAGATTTTGCAAGGCTGAAATTCAGCTAGCCGTCCTTGTCTTTGTGTGGCCAAAGTGGCGCCACTTTTGATGCTAAGTGGCTGAGTTATCAGCCACTCAAGGTAGGGCAAAGGATTGGAATTCTACTGGTTCGATTCCGACAGCTTAAGATACCGTAATTTTACCGATTTCCTTTAAATCGGTAAATCGGTTTTCAATAGAATCTTTATGAAATCTCCTATACTCTAACTTAATTCTCTCTTATCTAAACTCAAGTAATTGCTAATCAATTGAGTCTAAATAATTGTTTAATCGAATTTTAGTTATTCTCAATTATTCAATAAAATCGAATAATTAGGTGAAAAAATGATGGATGTTACATTACCACCCTCCTTAAAAAAAATTTTGTCCTCAAAATTGAGTACATGAAAATAGTTCAGGATACTGTTTCCTCATGTCTGATTCCAGCTCCCAAGTGTAGTCCTCCGTGTCTTCTTTTCCCCATGCTACTTTTACTAGCTGCACGATCTTGTTCCGAAGTTGTCTGCTACTTCTGCTGACAATCCGTGCTAGTTGTACGCAAAAAGTCAGGTCCTCTTTTAACTGTATTGATTCAGGTTCTAGGAAGTGTGTAGGGTCAGGTTGATACTTTCTGAGTTGGGAGACATGAAAAACATCATGGAGGTTTGATAGATGTGGAGGCAAAGCGACTCGATATGCAACGGTTCCGATTTGCTTCAAGATTTGAAAAGGACCAATAAAGCGAGGATTTAGCTTCTTGACTTTGATTGCTCTACCAATCCCTGTTGTAGGAGTAACTTTCAAAAATACGTGGTCTCCTTCCTGAAATTCCAGAAGTTTCCTCCTGGTATCTGCGTAACTCTTCTGGCGGCTTTGAGCGACGAGCATCTTGCTCCATATTTTCTTGATCTGCTCGGTGGTCTGCTCAACTAAATTAGGCCCAGTAGAGTTGATTCTCCTGTCTCATACCAGCATAAGGGAGATTGGCACTTTCGTCCATACAATGCTTCGTAAGAAGCCATGCCGATGCTAACGTGATAGCTATTGTTGTATGCGAATTCGGCCAACGGTAAGTATCGATCCCAATTTCCGTGTTGCTCCAGTATATAGGCTCGTAGCATATCTTCCAAGGTTTGAATCGTCCTTTCAGTTTGGCCATCTGTCTACGGGTGATATGCAGTGCTTAAACACAGCTTTGCACCGAACGCCTTCTGTAAAGCTCCCCAAAACCGCGAGGTAAACCTTGGGTCCCGATCAGAGATAATAGTTGAAGGGGTACCATGTAGCTTGATAATTTCTTGAATGTACAGCTGAGCTAGTTTTTCCAGCGGATAATTTGCTCGAACGGGTAGGAAATGAGCAGATTTGGTTAACCTATCCACAATGACCCATATTGCATCATATCCTGGTGATGTCCTTGGTAACCCCATTATAAAATCCATGGAGATACTCTCCCACTTCTACTCAGGGTTTTCTAAGGGTTATAACATCCTAGAAGGCTTCTGATGTTCCACTTTCACCTTCTGGCAAATCAAGCACTTGCCCACGAAGCTTGCTACATCAGACTTCATACCCGGCCACCAAAACATTTTCTTAAGATCCTGATATATTTTAGTTATGCTAGGATGTACAGCGAATTCACCTTTATGTGCTTCTTCTAAAATTCTTCTTCGGAGATCGTTCCTTTCGGGAACACATACTCTGTCGTGGCACCGCCAGATGCCTTCTTTATCTTGGGCAAAACCCGTTAGTTTCCCTGATTGTACGAGATTAATGGTATGTTGAAAGTTAGCATCCTGCTACTGTGCTTATCGAATCTGGTCCTTAAAGCTACTGGTTATCTTTATTTGGTGTAACTGAAGAGTCTTGGGAGTTGTAAGGATTCCCAAATTAAGATTTCGGAAACTTTCAATAAGTTCCATCTCCTTAATCATCATCCAGGCTACGGTCAACGATTTCCTGCTCAACGCATCTGTTACGATGTTTGCCTTACCTGGGTGGTATTTTAATTCAAATTCATAGTCTTTAAGGAGTTCCATCCATATCCGCTGCCTCATGTTTAATTCCTTCTGATCAAAGAGGTACTCCAAACTCTTATGATCAGAAAAGACCTCAAACCTCACTCCGTACAGGTGATGTCTTCATATCTTCAACACAAATACTACTGCTACTAGTTTGAGATCGTGCGTACGATAGTTCCTTTCGTGTGGCTTTAACTGCCTGGAGGCATACGTGACCACCTTTCTGGTTTGCATCAACACGCACCCTAACCCTTGTTTGGAAGCATCACAATAGACTTCAAATGGTCCATGAGGGTCTGGCAAGGCTAGCACTGGTGTTGTAGTCAATGTCCTTTTCAAATCTTGAAAGCTCTATTCGCACTTCGGCATCCACTCAAATGGAACATTCTTTCTAGTTAGCTTGGTTAAGGGCAAGGCTATTCGAGAAAAATCCTTAACGAATCGCCTGTAATATCCAGCTAAGCCCAGAAAACTCCTGATTTCAGAGACTGTGGTCGGCCTTTCCCAGTTTAGAACTGCTTCTACTTTGCTGGGGTCTACAGAGATTCCTCCAGATGACACTACGTGGCCGAGAAATTTTACCTCCTTCATCCAAAATTCGCATTTGGATAATTTAGCATAGAGTTTCTTTTCTCTTAAAATTTGCAGGACTAACCGCAAGTGTTCCGCATGCTCTTGCTCCGTCTCCGAGTACACAAGTATATCGTCGATGAAGACCACTACAAACTTGTCCAGATATGGACGGAATATTCGATTCATGTATAATCCATGAATACTGTGGTGCGTTCGTCAATCCGAATGACATCACGGTATACTCACAGTGTCCGTAGCGAGTTCGAAAAGCTGTCTTGGGAATATCTTGTTCCCGAACTCGAATTTGGTGATATCCGGAATGCAAATCGATATTGGAGAATACTGTTGCACCTTGTAGTTGGTCCATGAGATCATCAATTCTTGGCAGAGGATATTTATTCTTAATCGTCACCTTATTCAATTGCCTATGATCCACGCATAGGCGCATGCTCCCATCTTTCTTCTTGACCAACAAGACCGGAGCTCCCCATGGCGACGCGCTTGGCCGTATGAATCCTTTCTCTAAAAGTTCTTCGATCTGTCTTTTTAGTTCCGTCAGCTCCATAGGTGACATTTGATATGGAGCTATAGATATTGGTCCCGCACCTGGAACCAACTCAATGGTAAATTCAATCTCTCTCTCTGGGGGAAATTCAGAAATATCCTCTGGAAAAACATCAGGATATTCCTTGACAACCGGGATCTTTTCTAGTTCCTGTTCAGCTTCTGCCACATTAGCTGACATGAGAATATATCCTTGATTCTTTGACCCAAAAGATTTCAAATAGAAGAGTGTTGCGGTCTGAGATTCAGAAAGTGAGATAGAGGGGAGTACCATTATCTTATCAGAGCAATTGAGTACGACTCGATTGGCAGAAAGCCAATCCATGCCTAGAATTATGTCAAGACCAGACAGAGGGAGGCAAATCAAATTGGCAGCAAAGGTCTTACCCTTAATTTGAAGAGAAGCATTGGTGCATATTTTACTAGTTCTAACAGACCCATTTGTAGGAGTAGAAACCAATAGATCATAAGGTAATTCAGAAATTGGCAATCGCAAAGCAGCTACACAGCTATGATAAATAAACGAATGTGAAGCACCCGAATCATAGAGTACAGTTAGAGTCTCACCGTCCACGTCACAGGTGCCTTGGATTAGTACTTTCGACTGGTCAGCTTCTTCCGCGCTCATTGTAAAGACCCGTCCTTGTCGTTGGGGTCGAGGCGGCTGTGATGGATTTCTGGTTGGACACTCATAAATTTTGTGGCCTGGCTTGCCACATCCGTAGCAGACATTCTGGCCTGCCAAGCGTGGCCGATCGCCATGATTCTTGCTGCATTTTGTGCAAGTTGGATTTGGAAGAGGCCTTTGGGGCTGTTTGCCCTTGTTGCCTGCCGGCGGAAATCTCCGCTGTTGTTGAACATTGGGCTTGAATCTTGGGCTCTGTGGGGCTAACCCCTTCTTGAATTTACCATCAGATGCCTTGGCTGCAACTAATTTCATGTTGCAATCCTCCACAAGTCGGCATTTATTCACCAACGTGGGGAAATCCCTGATCTCTATTGGCCCTATTGCTGTAAGAATGTCTTCTCGTAACCCTCCTTCAAATTTGATGCACTTCCAAGCTTCATCTGGATTCCTCTAGTAAATTGTGGAAAATTTACACAGCTCTTCGAACTTGGCAATGATTCAGGTATCGTCCGGTTCCCTTGATGGAGCTGCATAAACTCGAGTTCCTTGGCATTTCGGACGGAAGCTGGAAAGTACTTCTAGTGGAATACATCCTTAAACATCGCCCAGGTGACTACTGTCTGAGATTCTTCAAACAATCTTTGTATGTCGTTCCACCAGAACTCGGCGTCTGCTTCGAGCATATAGGTGGCAAAAGTCACTTTCTAATGATTTGAGCAATCTATGACAGAGAAAATCTTCTCCATGGCTTTGATCCATTTGTCAGCTTTGTCTGGATCATACGCCCCTCGAAAACTTGGCGGATTTGCCTTTCTAAACTCAACAAACTTGAGATAGTCCAGGTCAACTCCTGGGCCATGAGGGTTCCCTTCACAGCCTGCCGCAGGTCGCCTGCCTAGCTGTTCCATCATTTGGTGAGCTGCCACGGTTTGCTTCCGCATTGCGTGAGCCATTTCTCGCATTGTGGCCATCAGGTCATTCGGGTCCTCTCGAGCTGGTTCTGCACGTGGTCTGCCTCACCTTCCGGAAGCCATTAAGTTCTGAGCACACAAAACAAAAGTTATTGAGTTGATCAGGCTCAATACTAAGTCTAATGTGCTAGTAAATAACAGCTCACACGGTCAGGCACTTCATATACATGCACAACTATATCTCAACCATACAGGCAAGATCTGGTGCATATTATCAGCTAAAAGTACAGAATGTGCGCGAAGCATAGTCAGTCCAATCCTCAGGCCTTAGCTAGGACGAACTGCTCTGATACCAAAAATGTAACACCCTACTAATTTAATGTTATGCTTAAGTTATAGCATGAAATTAGGTAGTCTGTGTTACCATGTTAACACTCTGCTTATCTTTCGTAATAAGTATCACATCATAAAACAGACGAAACAACACGCTGTTATGAAATAAACGTGACTAGCACTATAAAACGTAATAAGGTTTGGTACAACATAACAAAAAAGATACTGATAAGTGATAAATTATTAGTTGTATATGTACATATGTATGTCGGAAGCCAATGCTTCCATCTATATATATATATAGATTAAGAACAGAGGAAACAAAGAAACAGCAAAATCCCTATTGCTAAAAAGCAGAGGCAGGAATAGCAAGAGCTGGTTGTGTCCAAAGAGTCCAACTCGGAGTCTTGGGACAGCTACAGGTCTGGGATCTCAATGAAAGGAGTGGCTGTTGAGCTCTTCGCCAGCGTCTGAGAATGATGCGGAAAATACAACACAGGGTGAGAATTGCAAGAAATTCTCAGTAAGGTTGTGTTTAGTGGTTATCTGACGTCATATACATTCTCAGTTGCCTCGGGTTTTGTTTAATTTCAAAATCATGTGTTTAAACTGAAATATCCATCTTAATGAGTTCAAGAAGATGTCTGGTCCGAGGCAAGGTTCAGTTTTACTTAAAAGGGCACAAGAAACAGAATAGATTACTAATACGGTTTCACATAATAGTAAACAGAATAAATAAATAAACGGCAGTAAATAAACTTAATAGACATTGCATCGATCTTGACATAATTATTTCATGTAACCAAGCATTCATGTAATCATGCAAACTTAATCATGAACATTTCTTTATAAGCCTTTCCATTACTTTTCATCATTTTTTCATTTCTTGGTCCCCTGGGAGTTCTTGGCCATTTAGACTCCTGGGTAATAGTTTGCTTCTCAGGATCGAGCTCGTTCCTATACAGGAGTGCCGGGTTTACTTTCCTCGACCTTCCCACCGATCTATTCCCCTTAACTTCTTATCCAGGGCTGGCCCAAGTAGCATGGAACTTTCATAGTAACATAATTCTTAATATAACTTTCATAACTTTCCTTGAAATGCACATGTATTAACATGCAATTCATAACTTATGCATAGATTCTACTGAAATTTCGGCAGCATAACGGAACGTGTCTGCTTCCCCATGAATAGTGCCAGCATACCAGAACATCAATTTATCACAAAGAACACAACATCACATACATATTCCAATATTGAACTCATATCAACATCAAATTCATTAAGGCAGAGTTTCTACCTCAGCATATTCAACCAACCCGGTTTTTATAATTCAAGCCATAATTTCTATTTAACTCGTTTTGATCTCAAATTTGGGTATGTTAAAGGGTCATGTGTCTATTTTCTAACTTCTTTAGTCCCATCTAATTTTGATATATATAGCTTAAGATATTTAGATTTTACCTCGGCTTGCCCAATGGCTAGCCAGAATCAGACACTTAAAAGTAAAAATCCACTAAAAATCGAAAACTGACTCAAATGATACGAAATTGGAATCATATTAAAGTTAACAGGGTAAAGTTTCATATGCAAAAAGTTCCATTCAATTTGACTTAGTAGGGCTCGAGTTACAAGCCCCGAATTCTGACCTTCCTAAACTACCCTGTTCTGGCCCGGTGTGGACATAGGGCAACTTTCTTGGATCACAGGGAGCAACTGGGACCTTATCTAATTCTGAAATTTTTATGGGACATTCTCCTATGTGTAATATTTCTAAAAAAGTTAGTTTCACTCATTTTCGAGTAGTATAGGGCGAGTTCTACGCTGAACAACCCAGTCTGCCTAGAATCAGAGTCAAAACCCTAGGTCGAAATTCAAAAAACCATATCTCTCTCAATACTAATCCAAAAGCCTTATATCATATATCTATGGAAATCCCTGGATGTCTAGTTCCATTTAAAATTAGCTTCATCAAATTTAATCGGCTGTAGGCGGAACCGTACACTCTGTCGTATGGACTGCTGAGGGGTTTTGGGTTTTCCAGCTCTCCATCTCTTCCTATTTTCATTCTTTCTTGCTTCAAGTTCAGTTTTAACCAAACAAATAGCCCAAAACCAATCATATATCATCATAATCATTCATTTTACACATCAAGGATCATGAAAATAATCCAAGCTCAGCCAGCCAATACCATAGAATTGATGTGAAAATAGAACTCCTACCTTTGTTCCAAGTGATTTTGCTGGATTTTGAAGGTTTGGATGAGCAAGGCTTGAATTGACTTGATGTTGGCTAAAGTTGTGTGTGTAAAGAAGAGGGAAAGAGAGCTGAAGGGAGAGGGGAAGGTGGCACTGGAAAAAGGGGTCAGAAGTGAGTGGTTATGGTTGGCTTGCTTTGGCTTGTGATTGGTTGGATTTTGCAAGGTTGAAATTCAGCCAGCCCTCCTTGTCTTTGTGTGGCCAAAGTGGCGCCACTTTTGGTGCTAAGTGGCTGAGTTATCAGCCACTCAAGGTAGGGCAAAGGATTGGAATTCTACTGGTTCGGTTCCGACAGCTTAAGATACTGTAATTTTACCGATTTCCTTTAAATCGGTAAATCGGTTTTCAATAGAATCTTTATGAAATCTCCTATACTCTAACTTAATTCTCTCTTATCTAAACTCAAGTAATTGCTAATCAATTGAGTCTAAATAATTGTTTAATCGAATTTTAATTTTTCTCAATTATTCGATAAAACTGAATAATTAGGCGAAGAAACGGTGGATGTTACAGGCATGACCATCTAGTTGTGAATATGATTAGCTACTACTACACTTAGCTCGGTATTGAGCCTAATCAACTCGATATTTTTGTTTGTGTGTCTAAGAACTGATGACTTTCGACAGGCAGAATAGGTTGTGAAGCCAATCTGCCACCATAGGTATAGCAGATATGACGAATGTTTCTCTTACATTGGTCTTAGCTACGAAGGGACAGATTGCTGTAACTAATCGAGCCTTAGGAGGAATAGCAAGAATTGAGGCTGACCCAGAATACTTGTAGTTTGCTAAGTTTATGAAGACCAACCTACTAGCTTTCCAAGAAGATTTCAACTCTAAGGAAGTTGAGGGATGGATCAAGGCACTGGAAGGGACATTCTCTGCGTTAGGTTGCACTAGGCTGCAGAAAGTAAAATTTACTACCTACATGTTGGAGGCTGATACTGAAGCTTGGTGGGCCAATGCTAGAAGGATGATCGAGGATTCCCAGACCCCCATTACTTGGGAGGTGTTCAAGGCTGCACTCTATGGTATGTGCGCCATGCTAAAGAAAGACGCTTCTGGAAGAAGGACAGTTTCTCAATACCAAGGGACTAGGTGCAACCCATACTACAAGAGACAACCGCAGTTTGGAAGGGGCATGGGTGGTCAGTTACCAAAGTAAATGGTGACTCCTACGTGCCCCAAGTGTGGCAAGAATCATGGAGGACGACCTTGTTTAGCAGGACAAATGGTTTTTTTTCGATGTTGAAGGCCTGGACATATGGCTAAGGATTGCACTATCAAGCTATTGCCCCATGCCAACAAGCCCCAACACCAAGGAAGGGTCTTTGCCCTTAATGCTGAAGAGGCCACTCAGTCCGAAGATCTAATCCAAGGTAAGTGCGAGGTCAACGGTAGAACCTTAACTGTACTATATGATTCTGGAGCTACACACTCCTTTATTTCTCATGATAGTGTAGATATATTAGGATTGTCTGTGTTTGAATTGCCTTACATGTTGATTGTTTCTACTCCTGCCGGGAAACCAGTTAAAACTTATCGTTGTTGTTTGAATTGTCGGTTCCAAACTGATGGTAGGTCTTGCATAGCAAATTTGATTTGTTTGCCTTTTTCTGGTTTGGGTTTGATTCTAGGCATGGATTGGCTCTCTGCTAACCATGCTATGATAAATTGTTCTAAGAAATCTATTATTCTTCCTCCTATACCTGTTAAGCTTGTTGAACCTATTAGCTTGTTTTTGAATTCTTTTAAGATAGGGAGTAGTGAGTCTAGTAATCAGGGATATGTTCTCCTTATGGTAAGTGAAGTGGAACTCGAGTAGGTATTGGAAGAGATCCCCATGGTTAGGGAATACTCGAATGTGTTTCCTGACAACATATCCGAATTTTCTCGGAAAGAAAAATCGAGTTTTCTATAGAGTTGGTACCGGGAATGGGGCCAGTCTTAATAGCACCCTATAGGATGTCCCCACTGGAGTTGTAGAGTTGAAGGGACAATTCGAAAAGTTGTTGGAAAAGAAGTTTGTAAGACCTAGTGCCTCACCTTGGGGAGGCCCGGTGTTGTTTGTGAAAAAGAAAGATGGGAGCATGATGCTATGTGTGGACTATAGGCAATTGAACAAGGTGACTGTTAAGAACAAGTACCCTTTGCCTAGGATAAATGACCTCATGGACTAACTATGAGGTGCAGCTATTTTCTCTAAGATTGATCTGAGATCCGGATATCATCAGATAAGGGTGAAAGAGGAGGATATACCCAAGACAGCTTTTAGGACAAGGTATGGGCATTATGAATTTATGGTAATGTCAATTGGATTGACTAATGCCCTTATTGTTTTCATGGATTATATGAATAGAATATTCAGACCCTACTTGGATAAGTTTGTAGTTGTTTTCATAGATGATATTCTCATCTATTCGAGAACAAAGGAGGAACACGAAGAGCATTTGAGAGTTGTGTTAGGAATCTTGAGGGAAAATAAGCTTTATGCTAAGTTATCTAAGTGTGAATTTTGGATGGAGAAAGTAAAGTTCTTAGAACATGTGGTGTCACAAGGAGGAATAGCCGTGGATCCAAGTAAAATTGAGGCTGTAATGAATTGGGAGAGACTAACCTCGGTAGCTAAGATAAGAAGTTTCTTGGGTTTAGCTGGTTACTACTGTAGGTTTAATTAAGGGATTTTTCCCGATGTCCTTGCCCTTAACGAAGATAACAAGAAAAGCTTTCAAGAGCTAAAGGGAAAGTTAACCTCAACCCTAGTATTAGTTTTGCCTAACCCAAGTGGAACATTTGAGATTTATTGTGATACTTCTGAGAGAGGTTTAGGTTGTGTCTTGATACAGAACCCGAACATGGTGGCATATGCCTCTAAACAGTTGAAGCCTCACGAAGTAAATTACCCAACCCACGACTTGGTGTTAGCAACTGTAATTTTTACCTTGAAGATATGGAGGCATTATCTGTATGGTGTAAAGTTTGAAGTGTTTTCTGATCATAAGAGTTTGAAGTATCTCTTTGATCAGAAGGGGCTGAATATGAGGCAAAGGAGATGGATGGAGTTTCTAAAGGATTATGAGGTTGGGTTGAACTATCATCCTGGGAAGGCCAATGTGGTGGCCGACGCTCTAAGTAGGAAGTCTTTGCATGCATCATGGATGATGGTCAAGGAGGATGAGATGGTAAGGAGTTTTAGAGACCTTAACCTTGGAGTGGTGTTAACCCCCCATAGTTTAAGATTGAATCAGCTTAGGGTGATGAGCAATTTCAAGAGTCAAATTGCTCAAGCCCAAAGTGAGGAAGAGGATTTCTTGGAAACCCTGACATTGGTGGAAGAAGGAAAGTTGAAGGGTTTTGCTTGAGGTACAGATGGGCTGTGGAGATTCGAAAGAAGAGTCTGTGTGCCCATGAGTGGTGACCTCCAAAGAAGGAGTTTGGAGGAAGCTCACAAGAGCCATTTCACCATACAACCTTGTGTAACGAAGATGTACCAAGATGTTAAGAAGATGTCTTGGTGGCTAGGATTAAAGAGGGACATTGCAGAATTGGTAAGCAAGTGTTTAGTCTGCCAAAAGGTGAAGATTAAACACCAAAAGCCCACTAGTATATTGCAACCATTGGAGATCCCAGAATGGAAATAGGAAAGCATCTCTATGGACTTCTTGATGGGTTTACCCAAAACACGAGCTGGTTTTGATACGATATGGGTGATTATTAACACATTAACTAAGTCTGCTCACTTTTTGCCCATTCGAGCTACTTATCCTTTGGAAAAGCTAGCCTAGCTGTATGTTCAAAAGATAGTAAGGTTGCATGGTGTGCCTTCAACTATAATCTCGGATAGGGACCCGAGGTTTACCTCTAGATTTTGGGGAGCCTTGCAAAAGACATTTGGGATGAGGCTTTGCCTAAGTACAACTTATCACCCCCAGACGAATGGACAGTTAGAGAGGACTATCCAAACTTTAGAGGATATGTTGAGAGCTTGTGTGTTGGATAATCGAGGAAGTTGGGATAGATACTTACCTTTAATTGAGTTTGCCTATAACAATAATCATCATGCAAGTATTGGTATGGCACCCTATGAAGCTTTGTATGGAAAGAAGTGTCAATCTCCCCTGTATTGGTTTGAACCGGGTAAGCAAACCCTATTAGGACCTGATCTTGTGAGGCAGACCACAGAGCAAGTAAGAAGGATTAGGGATTGAATCCTTACGGCCCAGAGTCGTCAAAAGAGTTATGCAGATAAGAGGGGAAAGCCTCTAGAGTTCCAAGAAGGAGAACATGTGTTCCTAAAAATCACTCCCATGACTGGTGTAGGTAGAGCTATAAAGGTCAGAAAGTTGAACCCCCATTTTCTTGGTCCCTTTCAAATTCTCAAATGTGTCGGGTTAGTTGCTTATCAAATGGCCTTACCTCCAAATTTGTCAAACTGTCATGACGTCTTTCATGTGTTTCAGTTGAGAAAATAGTATTCCAATCCTAGTCATATACTTGAACTTGAAAGTGTACAGTTAAGGGAAGGCCTAACCTTTAATCTGCCGCTGTCTCGGATTGTGGATCGTGGGGTGAAACAGCTGAGGAATAAGACAGTACCCTTAGTCAAGGTGGCTTGGGGTAGAGGAAATATGGAAGCGTATACATGGGAGTTAGAGTCCGAGATGAAGAATGAGTATCCAAATTTGTTTACAGGTAATGAATTTTGAGGGCAAAATTCTTTTTAAAGGTGAGGAGAAATGTAACATCCTCAATTTCATGTCGTGCTAAATTACCTCGGTAACCCTGAGTAATTAGGCACTTAATGAGAAATTATGAAATTAAGGCTTAATTAAGGGGCTAATGAAGAGTTTATGAGTTAACTTGGATAAGCAAAGTCAAGAGAATGCTTAATCGAGATTAGATGATCTCTAGTTAAGCAAGTCAGAGCCTTTATAGCTTGATTAAGCACTAATCACCCTTAATTAACTTAATCGAATTTAATTAAGGTTAATTAAGCTTAATTGCAATATTAATTTTTGTTAATCATGTTCTTGTGTATTAATCACTAATCCTTGCTTAATCATCTTAATTAAGCTGCAAGAGCACTTAATCACAAGATTAAATTCAAATTTAGTCAACTAGACAATAAAGTAAAAAATGATGTCATAAAAACATAAAGCATAAGACAAGAGTGCTTTATGTAAGAGTTAGTACACGATTTGTTCCCCTATCATCCAATTTATCCCCCTAAACCTTAATTAACACATAATTAAGAAAATATGTCCCTCCTTCCCTTTGAATAGTAGACGCCACTTTCTCCCTCTCCCACCATCATCCATTTTCATTTTCACTCATCCTGTTCTCTCTATTCAAAGCTAGATCCTCCAACTTCTCTCTAAAACTCTCTTCTTCTTCTTTTCACCACCACCACCACCACCCAAAACCTCTCACTTAGCCCTTCAAAGACCTCATCTTTGGGTCTTTGGAGACAAGATCAATATATTACAACCTCCATTTTCACAAGATCTCAAGAGCTTCTCCTTCCTTCTTGTAAAATTGCCACCATCATCATCAAGAGGAGCCATCATCTTCTTCTCCCTCTTATCTTGTTTTTGCGCCATCTTCAAGAAGAGGTAGTGATCTTCTTCTTTTTATTTTATTTGCTTAAGAAAGCTTGAATCTTGGTTCTTTTCATGACCAAGATCTTTAAGTGAAAACTTGAGAAGATCCTTCATGCTCTTCATGAGCAAAAGTTTCCATTTTTAGCAAAATATATTCTTATTGTTCTTCAAGTGTTCTTGATGTTTCTACTTTTGGAAAAATATGTTCTTTTGTTCTTCAAGTGGTCTTGTTGTTCTTCAAGTGTCCTTGATGTTTCTACTTTTGGAAAAATAGGTTCTTATTATTCTTCAAGTGTTATTGATGTTTCTATTTTTGAAAAAATATGTTTTTGTTGTTCTTCAAGTGTTCTTGATGTTTCTACTTTTGGAAAAATATGTTCATGTTCTTCTTCTTGAATGTTCCTGATGTTCTTGGTGGTGTCTTGCTTAAAGTTGTTCTTTTTCTTATGATGAGTTTATGATTAGAAAAGTTTCATCTTTACATGATTTTCATGATTTGATAAGACTATGAACATCCTAAAAGCTTAAAACTTTAAAAAGTTTGCTTCTTGAAGCATAAAAAGTGGCGCAAGTTTAGTGCCTTCATAAAAGTCTTATTTTGTTTTGTTTTGAAGACAAGATTACATGTAAAAGTCTAAGCATTTTGGAAGAATAAGCCTTTTTGAGTTAGAAAAATGATGTCTTGTCACTTTATGTTTCAAAGATTGATCCTTGGAAGCAAATCCTTTCATAAAGTTTGAAACTTGAAATCAAAAAGGGTCACTTTTGGATCGTAGAAATGCTAACTTTTATAAAGATTAAGACTTTATAACTTTAGAGCTAATGTCTTATATCACTAGTTGATAAAGTAACAACCTTTTTAATGTAGAGACAACTTTAAATCATAAAGCTGAGGCCTCGATGGTCTTAGAATAATTAAAAGAGTCAACTTTCATAAAGAACAAGACATTTTAGTTAAAAAGCTAGTAACTTGTATCATTATTTCATGAAGATCTAATCTTTAAGATAAGAGCTTAATCTTAAAGGCACTTACTTTCATAAAGAATAAAACTTTATGACTACTTTATAAAGAGTGATAACTTTATAATACTTAAAGTAAGATCTTGTTATATTAGTAATAAAAGCTTGAAACTTTGTAACTTAGTTAAGTTAAAAATCACTCTTGGTGATTGGTGAACATGCTGTTGTTGGGTTCATGATCTGGTTATGTGTTGTCATGACCCAAGGATTAGAGGGATCTTGAACTCCTTGGGAATAGAAGTATGATTAGGGCCTCTAGACCTAGGAATCACTAAGTACACTATCTCAAGGAAAGGGAACAATTACCTAACTTAATTAATTTGAATAAGTGCTCTATAAGACATGCACTTAAGTAAAGAATAAGTTCATGTGAGATCTAAGTAACTCAAAGAATACAAGTACATATATTTTAACTCAAAGAATAAGTTCCTGGATAACCACAGGAAATCAAATGATGATTCATAAGATTTTTCACAAAGAATAACACAACTATGAACCCCTTAGGGTATGAATGTATGATGCCATTCTACATGATGAATGACAAGTTTGGTTGAGCTTTGTCTCACGATTGAATGATTAGTGTGATGATATGATATAGATATACTGTTAGTTGAAAGTTTGTGATTCGTGTAACGCCCTCCTCTGTACAGTACTATGCTTAAGTCATAATACCCCACTCTAGAGTTGTTACTATTACCCGACGGACCTTACTTGACAGCAACTTCAGCCGTCTTAGAATCTTCTCGAACTATCTAGAGATAACACAGAAACAAAAGTGAGAATTTTAAATTCTCAGTAGGGTTCACTAAGAAATTTTATACAGTGTCATCATTATTATCTCCAGCTGCTTCGGTTTATTATGAAAAATATGAACATGTTAACTAGACTATTCAGTTTTATAGTTCGAAAAATACATTGTCCGAAGCAGATTTCATTTTATTCATGTACTTGTCATTTGAAAGAGCCAATACACGAAAATGTCATGAAGCATATTACGAATAATAACTATAACATATTAAAAATATAATAACACTAACATACTAGAAACTTGAAATTAGCATCTGCCTTCACTTGTACTTGAATTATGTAGATATACATAATTTTCTTTCCTTTCTTGGTCTTTCTTTACTTGTCATGCACATTTCAGAGTATGATCGCCATGTCATACTCCATCGAAGTGTGATCGCCATGTCACATTCCTTAGGATGTAGTCATCATGCCATATTCCAGAGTATGATCGCTATGTCATACCTCATCGAGATGTGATCGCCATGTCACACTCCTTAGAATGTACTTATCATATCATATTCCAGAGTACGATCGCCATGTTATACCCCATCGAGGTGTGATCGCCATGTCACACTCCTTAGGATGTGCTTATCATGCCATATCCCAGAGTACGATCGCCATGTCATACCCTATTAGAGCGTGATCGCCATGTCACGTTCCTTCGGAATATGGACTTATCATCATATCTTTTATCATAAAATCATAGATACATAGGTTTCGTATCTTATTCTCAAATAATAATACTTGCTTAGTATTTCTACATATAACAACATTAACACACCAATATTTAGAATTATTACTAATTTCTGCCGGAAATTCGGCAGCATAATGGATTGAGTCCGCTTCCCATGAATAGTGCCAGACAACCAGTACAATTGTACAACTTGCAATTCAATACAAATCAGCAAATATGTACATATATTCATGGACTCATTCCTTAGTTTTAACTCAAGCATCAATAGGGCTTTTAGTTCATTCTTCATTATCCTGCCCGGTTATTGTATACTCCACCCTTATTTCAATTTAACTCATTTAAATCTAATTTTTGGATATATTGTAGCCTTATGTGTCTAGTTTCTAATCCTTTTCGTCCCATCTCATTTTGAGTTGTATAACTCAAGATATAAACATTTTACCTCAGCATGCCCTATTCTTGGCCAGAATTGGGTTCCTATGAAAGAAAATTCACTAAAAATCGAAAACTAGGTGAAATCATGAGAATTTTATATCAAAATAAAGATAATACAACAAGATTTAAAATGAGTTAAGTTTCATGTCATTTTCCTAAATAGATTTTGAGTTATGAGTCTTGAAATATAACAATACTGGACTGCCCTATTCTGGGCCAGTTTAAACCTAAGCCAACTTCATTGATGTGCTGGGAACAAATGGTAACGAATTAAATTCTGAAATTTTTCTGGAATGTTCTCTTATATGTTAGCTTTCAAACAACTTTAGTTGTACTCAATTTTGAGTTGTATAGGATGAGTTACACCCTTCTCAACTCATGCTGCCCGGGTAAGAACCCATATTTCTAGGTCTAACTTCATAAATTCATAAATAATTCTATACTAATCCAATGGCCTTATATTTTATATGTATGGAAAGTACTAGATGTTTAGTTTCATTTAAAAATGGTTTCATCAAATTTAATTGACTGTAGGCAGATCCGTACACTCCGCCGTACGGACCATCGAGGGGAAAACCCTAATAGCTTCTTGGATTCTTCTTGGATTCATGTTCTTCTCTAATCAATCCATCCAATCTTCAATTCAAACTCACATATACACCTTAAACCAACCTTAATTCATCATCCCCACCCATCACAACATCAGAATCATGGATGAACAAGGGACTCTAGGCAGCCACAATTCAAAGAAAAGAAGGAGAAAGTTGAGATTCCTACCTTGGTGGTGTGAAATCTTGATGGAACTTGATCTTGGAGTGAAGTTGATGATTGGGGCTTGAGCTTGAGGATGAGAGGAAGTGGAAGAAGATGAAGAAGAGTGGGGAAATGAGGTTGGTAGTGGGGAGGCCGAAATTCACACAAGAAGAAGGAAGAAAAGGTGAGATATTTGGAAGCCAAATGCACGTGATTGGTGGATTTCTTCATGCTATCCATTTTGGTTTGACTTCCACCATCAAGGGCTGCCTTAGGCACCACTTGGGTGGGTTATTTGGCTAAATCTTAGCCATTGATCCCAGGGCACTCATGGGATAATTTCTACTGATCCGGTTCCGATAGTTTAAAACACCGAAATCTTAGTGATTTCCTTTAAATCGGTAAAACGGTTTTGAAGAACTTTGTGAAGTTTTTATAAGTTTCTATCTTAACCCTAATTTCTCTAATTTAAATTCTAATCAACTCCTAATTAACCTCTAATTAACTTTTTAATTAACTCTACAAACTCAATAAAATCGAGTAAATCGATTAACAGTGTACATTAAACATGTTGCAAATTTTAGGGCCTTCTATTTTCTGCTTTTCATGGCTAATGGCATTTTCGTAATTATGGGTAAGTCTAGGGGCATCCCATGTCATTTCACATATGGAGACCTCCGTGGCTCAATCAACCGAGGTTTAGGTTTCTACATTTTCGCTATGTGATTCTGCTTCATTTAAAACCTTATTCTGCTAATTCTATTGATATAGGGACCTAAATGTCATTTTTTAAAAAGTTCAGGGGCAAGGTTGGGAATAACAAAAATTTGTTTTTATTATTCCCTATTTCGTTATATGGGGATGTTACAATTGGTACTTTGGGGAAGCTCCAGTCTAGCCGTTCTGCTGCCGGATTTCTATCAAAATTTATGGACTTAGTCCTATCATTGCATGTGTCTAGTCAAAGAAGTATTATGCATGTAAAGTATAATGATAAGGAATGAAAGAATGGGATATGACCCCTCGATCACTTCCGGGATGTGAGAGACGATGATCCACAAGGAGCCTCTATAGGGGAGGCAAGGGTGATATGGAGGACCCTCCAACTTAGGGGTAACCAATATCGGCTTAGTCTAATTTGGTTTAGTACTGCATGACGATGGTCACGGAATGAGCTCATGTCCAAAAGCAGTCTATTTCAAAGAAAAAGTAAAAGAATGTTAAGCACATGCTAAAAATGAAAGTAAAGTCAAAGTATACCCATGGTTAAGTCTATAATGATGCATGTCTCTACATGTAATTATGTTGTCCATTTGCATTATGAATATTCATTCTATACTTCAGTATGTATGTTAGTTATAATGATGTAGTTATAACGTTAAGTTTAAAAGCAACCCACTTCGGGGTTTAAGTTTTCAAAACCATTAACATTGAACTTATATCCGTTCACTGTTTTTATAATTAAACTTGAAGTGGCTGGGACGATGACAATGACACCATGTTTGTCTAGTCACAATCCTACTGAGAAATCCTATATTTCTCAGTCCTATATTTCCATGTTGTCTTCAGATGGAGCTGACGGCATCCATGCTAACACTTTTGATGGTACTTGACTAGATAAGACGAGAAGAGCTGCCATGTTTCTTCACCTACCGTTAACCTCACGCTTGCCTTGGATTAGATCATCCGACTGAGTAGCCTCCTCAGCATTGAGGGCAAAGATCCTTCTTTATTGTTGGGGCTTGGTGGCAATGGGCAACAGCTTGACAGTGCAATCCCTAGCCATATGTCCTGGCTTTCTGCACCGAAAACAAACATTTCATCCTGCTAAGCAGGGTTGTTCTCCATGATTCTTGCAGCACCTAGGGCACCCAAGAATCGACACTTGCTTTGGTAACTGACCACTCATGCCCTTGCCAAACTGCGGTTGTCTCTTGTAGTACGAGACGTGCTTGCTCCCTTGGTATTGGGAAATCGACCTTTTCCCAAAAGCGTCTTTCCTTGGCATGGCACACTTACCATAAAGTGCAGCCTTGAACACTTCCCAGGTAATGGGGGTCTGTGAGTCCTCGATCATCCTCCTAGCATTAGCCCACCAGACTTAGCAGCATCAGCCTCTAGCATATAGGTAGCAAATATTACTTTTTGTAGCCCAGTGTAGGCTAATATAGAAAATGTCCCTTTTAGTGCCTCGATTCATCCCTCAACTTCCTTACGGTTGAAGTCTCCTTGGAAAGCCGGTGGGTTGGCCTTCATAAACTTAGTGAACTTCAAGTATTCTGGGTTAGGCTCAATTCCTGCTATTCCTCCTAATGCTCGATTAGCTATAGTAACTTGTGCTCTTACAGCTAAAACCAGTGTAGGAGGATTATTCGCCATATCTGCCATACCTAAGATGGCAGATTCGCCTCGCAACCTATTTTGCCTGTTAGAAGCCATGAGTTCCTAGACACACAAACAAAGATATTGAGTTGATCAAGCTCAATACCGAGCTAAGTGTGGCAGTAGCTAATTACATTCACAATCAGCCAATCACGCTTACCTAACTCCTATATCTTGCCCTTCTAGTAAAATCCATGGCATGATTTCTAGCACTTGACAGAGTATGCTCAGAAGCATAGTCAGTCCATCCCTAGGCTCTACAAGCATGAATTACTCTGACACCAAAATATAACACCCTAATAATACCATACTATATTTAAGTCATTTTATGGCAGTATTAGTTGCTACTCTTAATTAGCGGAAGTTCTTATAGTTGAAATTAGCGTATTATATGAAAAATAGCTTGTAATTTTTTTTTTCATAAAACCTTTATGCTTGAAAATTGAGTCTTTAAGTGCTTACTTACTGGCAGCAAGTGTTGCAGCCTGCTCCAAATTACAATTTTAAAATACTTAATTACACTAAATTTGAAGTATAGTGCAACCAAAGTCGTCTCATAAGGATGTTGTTGCTATCTAGTTAAGTAACAAGGGGGTATGTGCAAACATGCAGTTAATAAGCTATAAAAGAAAATTAGATGAAAATGAAAACACTAGTTCAAAGAGTTCCTTAGGCATAAGGTGAATCAATCATTAATGCACAATATATCAAACACATGGAGTGCGACTAATTTGAGCTATTAGAGAGACCTCTACTAACAACCCCACAATTCTACCTAGAGAACTGTAGGAATTCAACCAACACATAATTGATTAGATAATTGAGACCTCAACTCTAATTAACCTATGTTGATTTCTAGCCCCAATTGTATTAGTCTATGTAACATCCACCGTTTTTCGCCTAATTATTCGGTTTTATCGAATAATTGAAAATAAATAGATTTTGGTTAAACCATTAGTTAGACTCAATTAATTAGCAATAACTTGAGTTTAGGTAAGAGAGAATTAAGTTAGAATATACGAGATTTCATAAACTTTTTATTGAAAACCGATTTACCGATTCAAAGGAAATCGGTAACTTTACGGTATTTTAAACTGTCGGAACCGGACCAATAGAATTACAAGCTCTAAACCCTATTTTGAGTGGCTGATAACCCAACCACTTACCAGCCAAAAGTGGCGCAACAATAGCCACATTTCATGGAGAAGCTTGGCTAAATTTCAACCAAGCATTATGGACCAATCAAATTGCAAGAAGAAAGCCACCTACACACCATCGTGTGATCAGATTTTCTGCTGCTTTATCACATTTCTGACCCACATCCAATGCCACTTTTCCTCTTCTCCTTCAGCTCTCTTTCTCTCTTCCTCACACACCAAAAACTGAAGCAAACTCCAGCCTTGTTCATCCAAGCTTCAAGAATCCAGCACAAACACTTGGATCAAAGGTAGGAGTTTTGATTCTTGCATCAAATCCATGGACTTGGCTGGCTGGACTTGAATTATTTTCACCTTTCTTGATGTATTAAATGAATGTTTATGATGATGTGTGGTTGATTTTGGGCTATTGGTTTGATTCAAACCGAAGTGGAAGCATGAAACCATGAAAATAGAAAGAGCTGATGGGTTAGAGAATCAAAACCCCTCGGCAGTCCGTATGGCGGAGTGTACGGTTCCGTCTACAGCCGATCAAATTTGATGAAACCAATTTTAAATGAAACTAGACATCCAAGGCTTTCCATAGATATATCATATAAGGCTTTTGGATTAGTATTGAGGGAGTTATGAATTTTTGAATTTTGACCTAGGGTTCTGACTCTGAATCTGGGGCAGACTAGCTTGTTCAAGATAGAACTCGACCTATACTACTTGAAAATGAATGAAACTAAATTTTTTAGAAAGCTTACACATAGGATAATATTTCATAAAAATTTCAGAATTAGATAAGGTCCCAGTTGCTCCCAGTGATCCAAGAAAGTTGCCCTATGTCCAAATCGGGCCAGAACAGGGCAGTTTAGGAAGGTCAGAACTCGGGGCTTATAACTCGAGCCCTACTAAGCCAAATGAAATGAAACTTTTGAAAATGAAACTTCACCCTGTTAGATTTAATATGAGTCCAATTTCATCTGATTTGAGTCAGTTTTCGATTTTTAGTGGATTTTTACATTTCGTTGCCTGATTCTGGCTAGCCGTTGGGCATGCCGGGATAAAATCTGAATATCTTGAGCTATAGATATCAAAATTAGATGGGACGAAAAAAGTTAGAAACTAGACATATAAGGCTACAACATATCCAAAAATCAGGTTTAAAGGAGTTAAATTGAAATAAAGGTGGGCTATACCATAACCGGGCAGAAATAGGCAAAATCAGTTAAAAGTCCTATTGAAGCTTGTTGAAACTATGAATGAATTTATGAATGTATGTGTATAATTGCTGCTCTATATTGAAATTGCAAATTGTGTAACTGTATTGGTTGGCTGGCACTATTCATGGGGAAGCGGACACGTTCCGTTATGCTGTCGAAATTACGGTAGGACCCATGCACAAGTTATAAATTCTATGTTAATGCATGTGCATCCTTAAGAAAGTTATGAAGGTTATGAAAAGGATTATGCCACTATGAAAGTTCCATGCTACTTGGGCCAGCCCTGGATAAGAAGTTAAGGGGAATGGATCGGTGGGAACGTCAGGGAAAGTAAACCCGGCAATTCCTGTATAGGAACGAGCTCGATCCTGAGAAGCAGAATATTACCCAGGAGTCTAAATGGCCAAGAACTCCCAGGGGACCAAGAGATGGAAAAATGATGAAAGGAAATGAAAAGTTTATGAAGGAAAGTTCAAGTATGAGTTTGCATAATTACATGAACGCATGATTACATGGCTTGATTATTTCAGGATGTTTACAGTTTGTCTGTTATATTTACGTACTACTGTATGTTTATTTGCTATGCTCATTATTCTATGTTTTACTGTTAGTAGCCTATTCTGTTTTTTATGCTATCTAAAGTAAAACTGAACCTTGCCTCGGACCAGATGTTTTATTGAACTCATTAAAATGGGTAGTTTAGTTTGAACACATATTTTTATCATTAAATAAAACCCGAGGCAACTGAGAATGATTGTGACGTCAGTCAAACACCACACGTGGACCCTACTGAGAATTTCCTTAAATTCTCACCTCGTTCTATATTTTTCGCATCATTCTCAGATGCTGGCGAAGGACTCAATGGCCACTCCTTGTATTGAGATCCCAGACTTGCAGCTCCACTATGACTCCGATTTGGACTCGTTGCACATGCTTTGCTCCTACTAGTTACGCTCGTTTTTTTTTAGCAATAGGAATTTTGCTGTTCCTGTAGTTCATATGTTGTTAATATATATATATATATATATATATATATATATATATGTATAAACTGAAGCATTGGCTTCTGACCTACATATGTACGTATACAGTTGATAATATACCATGTGTTCGTATCTTTTTGTTATGTAATATTAAACTCTATTTCATTATATAATGCTATTTACACCTATTACATGACAGCGCACCGTTTCGGCTGTTTTATGATACAACTCACGAAATTTAAGCAGAATATTAACACAGTAACACAGTCTACTTAATTGAATGCTATGACTTAAGCATAACATTAAATTAGTAGGGTGTTACAGTCTAGGTTTAAACCCAAACCCAATTCCTAATTCTTTAACTAATCAAGTTCATACCAATTGACCAATTAGCAATCACCCAACTAATTCCTCATTCATAAACTCACATATCAATACCATTCAATGCAAATTTACAAATAAAAGAGGGCAAAGAATCAAGAAAACAAATATGATTGAAATTCAAGGATAGAGTTTCAAGATTACAACCATAATGCCCTTGGAGTCTCCTTGAACTAGCTTGAAATCCTACTCCTGCATAGCAATGAAGGTTACAAAATAGAACCCAAACAAGTATCTTACAAAATGAAAGGAAAAGAAAAAGAAAAGAAGAGGAGAAGAGAAGAGAAGAAAGAAAAAATGAAAAATATTGGAGAGATGAGTCCCCTTTCGCGTCTCTCTTTTCTCTCTTCTTATCAGACTTTAAATGTCAAAATTCAAAATACCCTTGAGCCCAACTTAATCCTCTACCTCTTATCTTTAAGTGGACACCCAATTTGCTTAATTTGGACTTAAAATGAGAGAGTTATGCCCAATCTTTATAGCATGTTCAGGTTGTACGTGTATTCGTGTTAGTCCATTTTAACAGCCAATAAATCCATTAAGATGTCATTATTTTGGAGAGTGGTCTCCATATTAATTGAAGCTTTATGTCTTAGCTTTCAAATGGCACTAGTTTTGCCTCAATCCAATGTCTACAACTCACATTATGGCCCAATTAGTGCACACTACTCCGGTTCTAGCGTAACAGCCCTGTTCTGACTTCGTGGCCCAATTCGACCCAATAGACATCTGAATTAGTTTTTGACTTCTTCATCAAAGTTGTAGATCTTTCTCTCAGATTTCCTACAATATAAAATTTATAATTTTTAAATATCTACAACTCAAGATACAGCCATAATACAAAAATAGTATAAATTTGTAATAATATTGAAAAATACAATTAGGCCCAATTAGAGTCCAAACTTATAAAATGTGTCCAATATTATTCAATTAAGCACAGAAGAGGTTCAATAAACTAAATATGAGGGTTAATCAATGTATCAAAATATTGCTTATCACTTACTCGCAGACATATGGACGTTGTTCCTCATATCGCTAAGTTACTAGAAAGACGTATGACAAAATTGAAATAATATAACACAATACCTTAAGCCAATAATGTAATTATAGATAATCAAGAGTCATCATTACATTAATAATTATCACATATGTAGTAGGTCAAATTAAGTAGCATGACTTCCCACATGCCCTTAATTATACATAAACTGCTCAACTAGGGCTCTTAAGAAGGTGAAACATTATGCTACTATCTCGATCCTCCTTAGCTAGGTGAAGAAACATGGTAACTCTTCGTCTTATCTAGTCAGGTACAATCGGAAGTGCTACCATAGATGCTATTAGCTCCATCGGAAGATGACACGGAAATGTAGGAGTAAGAAATACAAGATTTCTCAGTAGGATCTTGACTAGACCATTAATGTGTCGTTGTCATCGTCCCAGCCACTTTGGGTTTAATCATGAAAACAGTGAGCATGCATAGATTCCATTTTAAAGGGGTTTGAAAACATAGATTCCCGAAGTGGGTTTCTTTTAATCTTCCTCATATAAACATAATGTAAAGAAACTCGAAGCTACAATATAAGAGCATATACATATGAGAGCACAGTATATAAACATTCATGACCACACAAATGAGAGAATGAAGATGCATGCACATTCATGTAACTTCTTAGACTAGACCCGAGTCTTTCTTTAATTTTACTTTCATATTTAGCACATGCTTAACATTCTTTACTTTTTTCTTTGAAATAGACTACTTTTGGACATGAGCTCATTCCGTGACCGTCATCATGCAGTACTAAACCAAATCAGACTAAGCTGATAATGGTTACCCCTAAGTTGGAGGGTCCTCCATGTCACCTTGCCTCCCCTATAGAGGTTCCTTGAGTCTTTATGATCATCGTCTCTCACTTCCCTGAAGTGATCGAGGGGTCATATCCCATTCTTTCTTTTCTTATCGTTATACTTTACATGCATAGTACTTCTTGACAAGACACATGTGGACATGCAATAATATAACTACGTCCATAATTTTGACAGAAATCCGGCAACATGATGGCTAGATTGGAGCTTCCCCAAAATGCCACTCGTGAAACTTTCAACCAATAATCCATTATATCCATCTTATATCATCATATGAACCATTCAATCATGAGACAATGCTCAATCAAACATGTCATACATCATGCCTAATGACATCATATATTCTTACCCTAAGAGAGTTCATAGTTGTGTTATTCTTTGTGCAAAGTCTTATGAGCCATAATATGATTCTTCATATCTACTCATGAGAGAACCACAAAGTTAAAATAAATGTGTATGTAGTCTTTTAGCTACTTAATGCTTGAGTGAAGTTACTACTTACTTAGGTACATATCTTATGAAGTACTTTATTCAAGTTAACTAAGTTAAGCGATTATCTCCTTTTCTTATCTTGAGACAATGCACTTAGTGATTCCTAGATTTATGGTATGCTCAGAGGCCCTAATCATACTTTTGTTCCCAAGGGACTTCGAGGTCCCTCTAGTCTCTTGAGTCATGACAACGCATAACCACACTCATGAACCCAACAATACCATGTGCCTTCCATTCATCAAGGAATGATTTTTAACTTACTCAAGTTGCAAAGTTTCGAGCTTTTATAATTAACTTAACAAGATTTCACCTTTAATGATATACGAGTTATCATTCTTTATAAAGTAATTATAAAGTTTCATTCTTTAAGAAAGTATATGCCTCTAGTTCTTCTCTTAAAGATTCAATCTTTATCAAACATTGATACAAGATATTAGCTTCAAAACTAAAAAGTCTTATTGTTTATGAAAGTTGACACTTTTAATTATTCTAAGACTATCAAGGTCTCAACTTTTTGAGTTAAAGTGGTCTCATAGTTTAAAAGAATCTTTCTAGAAGAAAGTTTAACACTTTATGCATTATCTTATCTCAATATACAAACCTTATAAATTAAAAGTTGCAAGTCCACACTTTTATGAGTAAAAAGTGACATTCTTGAAGAAAGCACTTTACTCAACATTTTCATCTTAAGGTTCAACCTTTACAAGATTAAAGTGCAAATCTACAACTTTATGACCTAAAGTTACTTTCTTGATTAAGTTTAAAACTTTTACGAAATGTCTTGTATTCAAGATTCTATTTTCAATACATGAAGTGACAAGTTCTTATTTTATGACTTAAAAAGGCTTCATGTTCCAAAAAGCTTAAATTTTTACACATATCCTTGTCTTCAAGAAAGACAAAATAAAACTTTAAAGAGGCACAAAACTTGTGCCACTTTTAAGGTTGCAAGGAACAAACTTTTAGAAATTTTGTGCATCAAGAATGTTTTTAGTCTTGTCAAATCAAGAAATAATGATAAAGATGGCAACTTTTCCAATCATAGGCATCACCATAAGGAAATAAACAACTTTTAATCCAAACACTGCCAAGAACATCATTCTTTTTCCAACAACTCATAAGAAACATTGAGATCTCAAGCACCAAGAAAGAAAAATAGAAACTTTAAAGCATTTTAAGAAAGGAACTCTCAAAAACATCAAGAATAACTCATGAACAAGAACCTGAACATATTTTACTAAAAATGGAAACTTTTGCTCATGAAGAGCATGAGTTTTTCTCAACCTTTCACTTGAAGATCTTGGTCATGAGAGAAACCAAGCTTCAAGCTTTCTTGAGTAAACAAAAGAGAAGAATAGAGATCACTACCTAGAGTCAAAAAGTGGCGTCTTTTGCAAGCGAAGAAGAAGAAGAATAAGACTCCTCCTTGGTGGATGATAGTGGCGACTTTGAATGAGGGAGGAGAGAACTTTTGAGTTCTTGATGAAATAGAGTTTATAGTGAGTAGATGTTATCTCCAAAGACCAAAAGATGAGGTCTCTGGAGGCTTAGTGAAAGTTTCTGGTTATGGTGGCAGTGTTGAATGAAGAAGAAGATGAAGAAGAAGAAGAGAGAATGTAGAGAGAGGCTAGAGAGTTTGATAAACTTAGAGAGAGAATGAGTGTGAAAATGAAAAGTGAAGGTGTGTGTATATGTGTTGTTGGCCATAAGTTTGAATAAGGTGGGGGGAGATATTTTTGTGTTATTTTGTGTTATCATGTGTTAATTAGTGATTAAGGAGACAAAGTGGATGATGGGGAGATAAAACATAGTCAAACTCTTACATAAAGCACTCTTGTCTAATGCTTTATGCTTTAGTCACATCACTCTTTACTTTATTATCTAGTTGACTAAATTTGAATTTAATGATGTGATTAAATGCTCTTGGAACTTAATTGACATGATTAAGCAAGGATTAGTGATTAACTCATGTGATCATAATTGATGCGGTTCCGGCAAGTATACCGGGTCATACAAGTAATAAAGTGATGAGAAAAGTATCATTCCCACGAGGATAGATCAAGTATCGGATAGTCTAGGGAAATAACTATTTGGACGGAATGAATTCACGGATGCAAGAAATTAAAATAAAAATCAAAAGAAAATAAACAAAAAAAATAGTAATGTAACTGGATGCAAAAAGGGTGAACAAATGCAATGGGATGGATGCTAGGGCTAATTAATTTCACCTATAGCAGATGCATTTACTATGAATTTCCGTTAATCTATTTCTATCCTAATTAACTCATGGTCGATTCCCTTTAATTTATTCTTAGCCTCTCTTGAGGTCAAGCAGTACTCGTTATCCTAAACTGATTGCCTAATCTCTTAGCACAAACTAATCTAGGTAAAGGTTGAAGCTTTATGGCTTCCTATGTTGATCGTATGAACCACGTTTGTCTATCTCTAGTTTTCGCTCAGCTCACGGTGTTTTTGTTAAGAGGCACCATTCACAAACCCTCTCTCGAGTTATTGTAAATCCCCAGATCAATTAATTGGTGATCAAGCAATCAAAGGCATTAGGTACAAATAGAAATACTAAGCAATAGAGATAGAAACAAGATTAACATTAATCCATAAGTAAAATTGTCATACAAAAAGAATCCATTAATGCCCTAGCAAAAAAACTTGGTTCATGACTAAAGAAAAGAAAATAATGGAAGAGTATAAAGATGAGAAGATAGAAGAATAAAAAGCCATCAAGAATGTAAGCTAGAATCAAGATATTCAGAAGAATATGGATCTCTCCGTGTTGCAGTTGAGCTCTGGAATCCTTGAATCTTCACTTTCAATCTCTCTAGAAGAAGTCTTCTGTCTTGGGAAGGGTGTAGGAGTGTCTAGGGATCTATTTTCTGACGTTAAGTGTTGCCTTTTATAGTCTACAGATTCATTTTCTCAAAATTCAGCTCGATCCTAGTAATTCTGCAGTCGGGGTCACGCTATAGTGCAAGGGTTTTTGCTATAGCACGCTTGCATGATAGCACTGACCTCATTTATAAACTTCCAAGCTTTGTAGCAGTCAGAATAGTTGATATTTGCCCTCAAATAGAAATTGTAGATCTTTGAGTAAGCTTTCCAATGTAACAAGAACTACCTCAATTAGAGTTCTGTAGCTCAAGATACAAGTGAAAGAGTATTGAAAGGTCAGACTTGAAAGCATCGAAGATAGGATGAAGCTTCAATCTTTTTTCAACTTTTCTCCTAGAAGACTCAAGAACTAGAAAAAGTGTCCAACAACAAAGTTGGAGATCTTTTTCTCTTCTTTTCAAAGAATCTTGAATCATCAAAATCCTACTTCTAGAGAGTTAGATATTGAATTTCCAATGCTAAAAAAGTCTTGATTTCAAGCAAGATAAGCTATCTCATGGCTCCAAAATTCAACTTGAGTGTTTGTACCTAATGACAATCAACATAAGCCCAAATAAGTATCCAAATAAAAGAAAATAGTAGAAAATAAAAATACCATCCAATCTAAACTACTTAACTAAAATAAAACAAAATAATAACTAAACTAACAACTATGTCCTAAATTAAATAAAAACTAACTAAAAATATAGCTTACCAAAGGGAGTTATCACAATCCCCAACTTAAGAACTTGTTTGACCCCAAGCAAGACTCAAATCAATGACTCAAAGACTCAAAAACAAAAATACAAAAGACTCAAATAAAAGCACTTACAACAAAACGACTCACTAGACAAAATGGTCAAGATAGAAGTTGTTGCCTATGGAATTCCTCATCACTACTCCATAACTTAACTCAAAAGTTACCAAGGATCCAAGTCTAAGTACCAAGACCATCTAATTGTGCAACCACATTATCAAGAGAGTGGATCTAGGGTCTGTGTGTGTATAAGGGAAAAGCAACAAAGAATTGGCTCACCCTATGCTTATGCCATGTTTAAGAAAAGATAAAAACATCACACTATCTAAAATCCTCTCTTCTACATGAATGTCACTTAGCCAAAGATCAAAAGGACTTTTTCTTAGCATGTAATGGCAGGCCAAGGTAAGGGTAGATGGAATAGTCATTTAAGCTCAATATTACCCTCAATTTAAGGAACCCTTACCCCTAACTCATTCTCCTTGGGGTACCCCCAACTTAATTGCTTGGCAACTATCATGCTTTTCTTGTTGAACTCTAGCATTATATTTTCCTTGTATTGCCAACCTTTTCTCTATTTTTTTTTCTTTCACTTTTTTTTTATTTCTCCTTCCTTCTTTCTTTTGTTTTTCTCTTTTTTTTTTTCACTCCACTTTTAAACTTAGAAAACATGAGGTTGTGGTAGTGAAGGTATTACCCTATTCGAATGAGTTTAGAAGCTAAGACTTGAGGGTAAATATGGGATCAAAGAAGGAAAAGAAAGGAAGGACATTAGGCTCACAATGTGGTACAATCCAAGAATAGGCTCTAAGGGTCAAATAGGGTGACTAATGATCAATGACAATGGGTGGGCCAATAAGGCTTAAATATGGCTACCAAACATGGCCTAAATCACTTGCAAGACTTGTTAGTTGTATACCCTAGAGCTGATATATGTATAAACAATTCCTATTAATGGCAGTTTTTTATTCTTTTATTCATAATTTGTGTATGTTTATTAGAATAAGTCCATTAGATACTTGTTAGACACTTCATTCTCAAGAGTTGAGAATATGAGTGATGGAGTAGTCTAGTACAAGATCTTTAAAATAGTTCACTACCATAGGAATATTAACTGGGCATTATTATTCCGGAAGATTGTCACCTCTATCTGTTTCCATGATTAGTAGAATGTACTAATGAAGATGGAATAGTGAGTCTCATGCTATATAACATTAGATGTCAAAACAGATATGTGGATACTTATGTGATAAGTGGGTCGAACGTAACGTATAGATAATGTTTACATAATATTTTACTAATGTCAATGAAATATTATCTAGATCATATTAGTGCATATAATCCTTTGACCTAAGATGGCACGGTTATCTTGTAGATAGGTAACTATAGTTTGCTACTGCTTATATACTTATGTTATGTATTATCGTTAGGCAGTTTGTGGCTATAGTTAGTTACATATGGAGATAGGTGAACAGTCAAGAAGGAATTCATTACCTTGAGTAAACAAGGATAGGTCCTATGGATATAAGGTTATTCTTGATCATGAAATCCTTGGCCAAGGTACTTGGACTTAAATGAAAAGAGTTTCTATTTCATGTCATATTGATCAAAGAATAGAGAAACCTAGAAAGTCCATATGGTCTAAGCTATAGGGTTTGACATTATCCATGACCCTGGCTAGATCGGGATGCTGTAATGAAAGGATTCAAGTGCATGGCAAATATGATTGATGGTTCATTAGAATATTTTAATTAATATATTCGTCCCTATTTGGGTGGTCATGGCATGCTGTGCTAGGTGTTACCCATGACTTATGAGAGCTAAGAGTATTTTGGGAATTTTACTTTAGCTATGGAAATAAGTTTCCAATAAAATCAAAAGGTTGATCTTATAATCTCATTACCAATTAGAGATGAACCTAGTTAGTCACACACAATAGGACATGTACTTGCCGAGAATGAACTAATTCTAATTAAAATAGTTAATTAGAATTTTAATTATTGGATTAGACTTGCAATTTGATTGCAGGGTTGCTAGCACATCCCGAAGTCAAGTCCAGGGTGAAGGTGGATCCTCATAAGGAAAGTTTCTATAATATGGAAGGTCCACATTTTAGAAACTCATGTCACGGGGTTTTTGGTCTTTTCTAATTCTGGGTTAATATAAGATATGAGATGACTTATATATTAATTGGCCTATTTAAAATAAGAATTATTTGAGAAATAATTCTAGTTTAAAATGGTTTACTTGTTTATTATGGGAATCAATTAGGAATTGATTATGACATAAATGTCAACCCATATTTTGCAAAATTGTAACCTTAGAGAAAAGAAAAGGAAAGGCCACTATTGATTACAATAAATAGAGAGAGAAAGCTGAGGGCCAGATGTAACACCCTACTAGTTTGATGTTATGCTTAAGTCATAGCATGAAATCAAGTAGATTGTGTTACCGGATTAACACTCTATTTACTTTTCCTACTTCGTCCTTCTTTGGATGATGATACCAAGGGCGAAACGAATTTAACAAAATATAATAATAATAATAATAATAAAAAGAAAAATAAAAATAATACAATAACGTTGCTGTATATGTGCATGTATATATATATAGCCACTGCTTTAGTTTCGGTACAAGTTTCAAAGTGGAACACCTATGTGGGCTGGCATACCAAAAAGACAATAAGGTCCGTATCTATCAAAAAGAGATCCTATGGTCCTCAAAGGACATTTCATAATCTACTGCTAATCCTACTGTCAAGTGTATGACCTAGAGCCACGTGCTGTCCAAAAGAGGGTGATGCTGTACAACATCTCCTGCTAGCCGAGCTACTCTGTCAGATAGCCATTAGCCATGCCAGGCTCGGCTAGTGAGTAGTCTGTGTTGGCTCCCGAAGAGGAAGATGGTGACGAGCCGGTGGCCTCGGAGGGGTCACTCTCTGAACTAAGAGGTACATCGAGAGGCGCCACGGAGGTGACTCGGTGCGAGGTCGACAAGTCTTTGCAAGTGTAGGAGGAGCTGGAGTTGGGTGCGCCATGTGCAGCGGGACGGCAATGTAGGGACTAGCAGGGTCAAAAATGGGATGATGTAAAGGAATATCAAAGTTCCTGTTGCTGAAGAGGTAGAGACGAAAGTTACATGAGCCGGCTATATACAGGGAATCCAACTCAGGGTCATGGTGAAGCTGTAGAGCGGGAATCTCAATGAAGAGGGTAGCTGTGGAGTCCATCGCCAGTGTCTGAGAATGGTGCGGAAAATACAAAATGGGGTGAGAATTTCAAGAAATTCTCAGTAGGGTTCGGGCATACTGGTTAACTGACATCACATACATTCTCAGTTGCCTCGGGTTTTATTTAGTTATAGAAACATGTATTCACACTGGAATACCCATTCTAATGAGTTCAAGAAATTATCTAGTCCGAGGCAAGGTTCAGTTTTACATTAGACGGCACAAGAAATACGATAAACTGCTAATAATAATGCATAGAATAATAAACTAAGCAAATAATAAACAGCAGTAAGCAAATGTAATAGACAACTGTAAACATTTTGACATAATTATTCCATGTAACCATGCAGTCATGTGATCATGCAGACTTCATCATAAACCTTTCTTCATGTAACACCTTAATAAATCCATACTACGCTTAAGTCGTATTATGGCATTTTATTAGTTGTTACTTATGCTCGTGGAAAACTAAACTTCACTTGAAATTAAATTACGCGGAAAATACGATAAATTTCTTTTTTTTTGAAATACGTTGTCACTTTTGGAAAGTAAAGCCTTGCGCGAGAAGATAGCAATAAACGAGCGTATCGGAAAGATTTCAGTATAAATTGAAGAAACAAGGGATAAATCAAAATACCATGCATTCAAATTACTACAACAACCACATAAATATAATTAGTTTCATAATATCCAACAAATACTTAAAAAGGGAACTCATGGTCATGCCATGGCCCCAAAATCAAAGGTACACAAGTCTGACAAGATCCAATACAAAATGAAATACAACAGGTAAGGAGCAATAATGGAATAGGCCCACGTAGACATAAGCTGGCTTCTCTGCCCCTTCCACGCCCTTCAATCGGATGGACTCAGGTTCTGGAGTGCCTAGTCCCCCTCGCTCCTCGGCCTCGGGGAACATAAGGAGTACGGATGAGACGAGGGTGCCTGTTGCTCACCTCAACGTGACGGATGCGACGGCCAGGAGTATAGCTGGCGACCGAAGAACGTTCCTCGGAGGGATCCTCCTCAGACGCGGCAGGGTGATACTCGAGGAGCGGCGGTGAAGCGGCCCTAGGAGTGGCCGTCGAACTCACATCTATCACAGGATCTCCGGTGGTGGCACGGGCTCGGCTGCAGGTAGACCCGGAGACATGGGCTCCATCTCGATCTCTGGCAATGGCTCAGGCGGGAAATCCCAAGGACCTAGCTGTGATCCAAGGTGAGCCGATGAAACGTCTACTGGGGCTGGCGAGACTTCTGGTTCCTCTTGCTCAAAAATTCGACCCAGATAAAAATATGTGCGGACTATTGTGATGGTCGTGGCCACAATAGCGTGAGTATCCCCATCATAAGCCCACTCATGGTGGGGAGAGTCCATGCTCCACTCCATGGGATGTGCCATGAGTATCTGGTGACGAGACGAAAAAATAACTAGGGTGGGAAATAAGATTTCTCAGTAGGACTCGACCCTAACACATGAGTGTCATCGTCATCGTCCAAGCCACTTCGGTTTTATTAATGAAAATAGTGAGCATGCATAAGGTTCAATTCTTGGATTTTCGAAATCATGAATATCCGAAGTGGATTCAATTTTAGGGTATCACTTACATCATCATATACATGAGCACAAATATATAATTACATAAAACATGTATGTCCAATCTATAAGATTCTCTTAACTTCTTCCCTTTCTAGGGTTTTGGACCGAAGTCCCTTTTCTTTTCTTAACTTGACTTTATCTTTTCACCCACTAAACATAAGTGGTAATGAGCTCATACCATGCCCGTCGCCACTATAGAATTTCGGTACTTACACTAGCTGGGTCATGCCATGCCTCATGTGAGTCGTGGGTGAGGGGAGCTTAAATTAGGTTACCTTCCCTTTTGAAGGATCACTTACTTGAATTAAATTTCTTCTTATTAAAGCTTATGATGCAAAATATTTCTAAGTCCATAATTTTTACAAAATTTCGGCAGCATAACGACTAGACCGAAGCTTCCCAAAATTTTGCCAAACAGAGAAACCAATATCATAGTATCATCAAGCATCATATCATATCATCATTATCATATCATCATCATCATCATATCATCATCATAACATCATCATATCATCATCATCATGATCATCATCATAACATCATGCTTGCACATAAACATAGGCATATTCTCAAGCAACATTTTATGAGCTTAGCTTAATAAATTTGGTGCAAGCTTTTAATTGAGATTGTCTCTCGTGTAAACTTCTTTTATTGGACATAGTGCCAATTTCATCTATTATCCTTTTTGACACTTTTAAGTTGAATTATAAAGGTTTTTCCAATGCTTAATGTAGAAGTATTAATGTTTTAGAGCTTATTTCTCCTTATTCTTTAACTTTTACCATAACCAGTTTTTACTTTTACAGTGGGGCAGTAACTTTGAAAATTTACCATAATTTCATCTTTTACTCTTTTATTTCAAATTTTTGTGTAGATGTACTTCTCTGAGTCTATTTTTAAACAAAACAAACCCCACTTAAAAATTCATTTTGTAGCTTGAGTTATTCACATTTTATTCTGACTGTTTAGGATTGAAAGTTCATCTCGGGTTAGTGGCTTGTCCACTTCACTGGGAGTTCCTCACATGGAATCTGACAAAACTGTTATGGGAGTATTCTTCTATGTCTTAACTTTCTAACAAACTCAGTCCCACTCAAAAATGTTACGTATAACTTGAGTTATGCACATTTTATTACCCACTGCCCGAACAGAAACCCATCCACGAACAGCAAACTTTGAAAATTCATATCTCTCTCATTTTAAGGCCAAATCTCACATATTTTATATGTATGAAAATCTCTGAGTCTATTTTCACGGAAAATTAGTTTCATTGCATTTTGAGTTTTGTGGAGTGAGTTATACCGTACGCTTTACAGACTGCTAGAATTCCAGCTTAACTAGTTTTTAAGTTTTACATATCAATCTTGTGGAAAAGTTGCTACACCACTTCAAATCACCATTTTTATGTTTTATCTCATCATCATATTCAATATTTTAGTTATCAAATCAGTACTTTAAAACAAAATAAAGCAAGATACATAAAACCATCATGCCACATATTCTCACTTTAAGGCAACATTTTTCAACAAGACAAGAAAACTCATAGAACAAGAAATGGTCATGAGACCTTGAAGCAAGTCCTAAAACCACCTAGCCATGAAGAGCTTAGGAGTTCTAGAGCTTGAAAAATACATGAAAAAGAGAAGGTTAGAGTCACTACCAAATGTGTTCCTCTTGAAAGCTTGAAGGATGAAGATGGTTGGAGATGGCCTCCTTCTCCTTGAGCTTGATAGTGGGGCTTGTGTATGAGCAGCTTTGTTTCTCCAAGGACCAAAAATGGTAGTCCTTGAAGGGATGGTGATGGTGGTGATGGAAATGGGGTGAGGAGTAGTAGAGAGATTGGAGGAAGAACAAGGAAGTTTGAAACAAGAAGAGAGTGGGTATGAGACTTGGAGAGAGAAGAGAGCTTTGTGTGTGTCTAAGTGAGAGAAATGAAAAAATGAAATGAGGGGGAAGAGGAGGAAGGCTGATGTGCAAAATGGGGGAGAAGAATGATGAGATTTTTGCTTCTTACACAAGCTAGGGAGTGGGAAAAACCTTGGGGCAAAAGAGAGTATTGTGTTTCCTTTGAGTCTTGGCACTTGGGTAAAGACTTGTAGGTGTTTCTTTTCAAGTGGTTAAAAGCATGATCTATCCTAGGATTGGCATTGGATGATTGTGATCACTCCAAGTATCACAATCTTGATGGAGAAGAGTAGGTCTTTTGTCATGACTCAAAGAATCTACTAACATGGACTCTTGATCTAGTGGTGTATGATGAGAAGGCAAATGGATGGTTGGATATGGCTCTTGCTTTGACCAAACTTTCAAACCATAATTAAAGGGAAGTTTCTAAATTTTTACAATTGTTATAATTATCTAAATGCTAATTAATTCAATTGGTTTAAATTACACATTAGCACATTTTAATTGAGAAGGATTTTCCTCATTAATTTTATAAGAAGATGTGAGGGTTAATGTGATTAAGATGTGATACTTATATGCTCCTAGTTAATTAGGTTAGATCACCTTGATTTTTTTGTTCTAAATCATGGATTAATAAGGATTGAGCAATTAGGCTTTTAATTGTAACTTTTAATGCATTATGTCTCAATTGTTGACTTGCCTTTAATTTACTAAGCTCTTGCTCTCGAGATTAATCGATTAATTCTCAATTAATCGTTAACCCCTCTAATTAGCCAGGAACACTGAGCTAATTAACTTAGATAAAAATGGGGATGTTATACTTCATGTGCCCTTTTCACTACTTTTTATCATTTTCCATCTCTTGGTCCCCTGGGAGTTCTTGACCATTTAGACTCCTGGGTAATAATCTGCTTATCAGGATCGAGCTCGTTCCTATACAGGAATTGCCGGGTTTACTTTCCCCAATATTCCCAACGATCTATTCCCCTTAACTTCTTATCCGGGGCTGACCCAAGTAGCATGGAACTTTCATAGTACATAATCTTTATCATAACTCTCATAACTTCCCTTGAAATGCACATGTATTAACATGTAATTCATAACTTATGCATGGATTCTACCGCTATCTCGGCAGCATAACGGAATGTGTCCGCTTCCCCATAAATAGTGCCAGCATACCAAAACATCAATTTATCACAAAGAACACAATATCATATACATATTTCAATATTGAACTCATATCAACATCAAATTCATATAGGTAGAGTTCCTGCTCCAGCATAGCCAACCAACTCGGTTTTTGTAATTCATGCCATAATTTCTATTTAACTCATTTGGATCTCAAATTTGAGTATATTAAAGTGTTATGTTTCTTTTTCTAACCTCTTTGGTCCCATATAATTTCGATATCTATAGCTTGAAATATTTAGATTTTTCCTCGGCCTACCTAGTGGCTAGCCAGAATCAGACACCTAAAAGTAAAAATCCACTAAAAATCAAAAACTAACTCAAATGATACGCAATTGGACTCATCTTAAAGCTAACAGGGTAAAGTTTCATTTACAAAAAGTTTCATTCCATTTGGCTAGGTAGGGCTCGAGTTATAGGCCCCGAAACTTAACCTTCCTGTACTACCCTATTTTGGCCCGGTTTGGACATAGGGTAACTTCTTCAAATCACTGGGAACAAATAGGATTGTAACAAACTCGGAATTTTTGGGTAGAATGTTCTCCCATGTGTAAGCTTTCCAAAAAAATTAGTTTCACTCAATTTGGGGTTGTATAGGGTGAGTTACACCCTTTTCCACCCATACTGCCCGGGTGAATATCTTGATTCCTAGGTCAAACTTTAAAAATTCATATCTCTCTCAATATTAATCCAATGGCCTTATATGATATATGTATGGAAAGCCCTGGGTGTCTAGTTTCACATAAAAATGGTCTAAATAATTTTAAACGGTGGGAAACGGAGCCGTACGCTCCACCGTACGGACCGTCGAGGGTTGATGAGTTTTCCAGCCTCTCAACTTCTTCATATCTTCATCCTTTCTTACTTCCAATTCAACTTTTAATCTCATAAACAGCCAATAAACCAGCTATAATTCATCATAATCATTCAATCAACATATCAAAATTAAGAAATTAGACCACCACCAATCCTTCAAGAATCAGAGAATCAAGCAAGGATTAAAACCTCTACCTCTTATTATCAAGCTTGAGTTTGTAGCTGGAACTTGGTTGAATTTCAAAGTTGGGTGGAGTTGGGTGAATGAAGAAAAGAAAAGGAGAACTGAAGTGAGGAAAAAGGTAACGTGAGAGGAAAGTCTGAATGAGAGGAGAAGAATGTGTTATATAAACATGAGTGGGAGTTAACTTGGAAGGTTTTGATTGGCCTCAAAACATAAGGCTGAATTTCAGCCAACCTTGCTCTCTTTTTGTGACCAAAATGCTCTCCACGTCGTCCTCTTTGTGTGGCAAAATTGCTCTCCACGTCGTCTAAAAGTGGGACTAGTTTCCAGTATATTCTGAAAATGAAATCGAAACTCGTGCTCTTTTAAAGTCGGAACCCAGAAAATATTGTCCAGTTTACTCAAAGCTTGAAAGCAAAGTCGGGTGTGAAGCCAAGCACTTAAAGTCGGAAGTCATGAAATTAGGTAAACTTGAATCGATTCTAATCATGACACTGGATATCGGAATTCACAACATTAATCCGCGTACCAAGAAATCGGGACTTATATGACCTCGATCTCGGAACTCGGGAAGATAGAGAAATGAGAGCTCTTGGTATTAAACTCGAGATCGGAACTCATGAAATTTTGAATCAGACTTGGAGACAAATTCAGAAATCTGATCTCGCGTCCATTTCTGGTTTGAGATCAAATCGGATGTCGGACTTCGGGGTTAAGTATCTTAAGATCGAAAATCAGAAACATCAGCCACTTCTAATGAAATCGAAAATCGTAATTTATTACTGATGAGGTCGGAATTCTTACATGCTTACATAAGGTCGGAAATAGGAGAATTAAAAGCAATCCGTTTGAGCTTTCCTGAGATCGGAAATCGGGAATTTTAAAAATTGACTAACGAGTTCGGAAATCGGAAATCGGAAATCCTCGCCTGTCCACCCTTCAAGAGGAAGTTAGAGATCGGGAATACTTATGAGCTCAGATGTAGGAAGTCGCGGACGTTACACCAGAGGGCGTAAACAAAAACCTTTGAGCATACAAAACTCTTTTTTTTATTGAAAAACTCTCTGACACCGTCACCCACTCCAAAAGTCATCTGAGATTCTTGTTCTTTAAGAGGGCAACAAGGAACGGATCTTGGATTCAGAAGAGGAGTTCCTTGGCGGATCGTGTTCGTGTGGACGAGCTAGAGGTCGTGTGATTGTGTGATTGTGTGTTCGTGAGACGAGCATCAAATTTCTATGGGACATCATTTCAAGAGGTAAATGTCTCATACGATTCTTTTATATTTCTAGGTGTTTATGTTATTTAAATAACACGAGATGATACCAAACTCATGAGATATGATTTCATAAGTGTTATTTGATCCTATATGAATGTGTTCATGTGATTAAAATTTTGTTGATTATTCTGTTGCGTTTATCTCCTATGTTTTCTAGCAAGACTAAGATCCACTCACATATATTTCAAGAGAGATTCACATGAATAAAAATGCATATCTGAACCTAAATAAAAAATAAAAAGCATAAAGGTCACCTATCCTAAGTTGCTAACTCTTGTCAAAGTGCAAGAAAATAATCCTTCTCAATTCAATAGTAAAAGCACAAGAAGATTTTCAAGACTTAAATCTGGATCCAAAGTTACTTAAGAGTTAACAAATAGAGCAATATTTCATATCATAGACACAGGTAACAATAGCCTATTGACCAACAAAAAAAAATTAAAAAACTGGACTAAAAACTAAAATCTTTTTTTTTGGTTTTTTTTTTTCACATATAAGTAAGAAAACTGACAACTAACAAAACTAACAACCTAATAATCTAGACTAATAAAAAGAAACAAGAACACATAAGAAAGTGCTATAATGGACTCTCCCAACCCCAACTTAAATTGATGCATTGTCCCCAATGCATGAAAATAAAACCAAAAAGGAAAGGAAACGAAAGTTACTCCCTAGCACATGTTTCTCTATTTTTCATATGCTGCAAAATTCGGGCTTGCACTATAGCACAGCCAAGTTTTCAAACTAGTGCTGCTTCCTCGATAGCGCGCTATAATGCACTGTTACTGGTACAAATTCTGCACTCTCTCTGCTGCATGCCCATTGTGGCTTCTTCCTTCACTTATGTACTTCCTAATTGCTCCCACAAACCTACAAAACAAAATAAACAAAACTAAATGAATTAAAATTATTCGAAACTAAAATTCTACCTAAATCAAAAGAAAAACTAATAAAAAGCAAGAGAAAATTAAAATTAAAGAAGAGTTAGAAAAGTTGGGTTATCTCCCAACAAGCACTTTGGTTTAATGTCCCTAAGTTGGACATGGCCTTGTCACTCAAGGTGGTTCCTTCCTTCTCTTCATTGGTGCTTTGTCACCACGGTAGCAGCTCTTCTTCCCGAAGATTGGTGAGGTAGAGGTAGACTTGAATGGCTCATGGAGAGCTTTTGATGGCTTATCAAGTGGCTTAAGATTATTATCCCCTAATCTTTTCTTTTTCTTCCTTGCATTGATCTTCATCAGTTTAGATTTCCAAGGAGGAGTGGCATAAGATTCGAGGGTTGGGGTGCTCAGATTAGCTTCCACTACATCAACCTGAAAGTAAAAGCTAGCTTCAAAAGTGGGTGTGATTGCTTCAAACACCCTGAATGTCACCTTCTCCTCTTGAACTCGCAATTCGAGCTTCCCTTCTTCCACATCAATTAATGCCTTTCCAGTAGCTAAAAAAGGTCTTCCAAGGATTAGTGGGATTGCTCTATCTTCCTCCATATCCAGGATAATGAAATCTACTAGGAAAATGAATTTGTCCACTTTCACTAGCACATTCTCCAACACACCCCTTGGATATTTGATGGACCTATCTGCCAGTTACAGAGGCATCATTGTGGGCTTTACTTTTCCAATCTGAAGCTTCCTGAAAATAGAAAAAGGAATTAAATTAATGCTAGCACCTAAATCACAAAGAGCTTTATCAAAATGAATATCACCAATATCACATGGAATGGTAAAACTCCCTGGATCTTTTAGCTTTGGAGGTAGCTTGTTTTGCAAAATAGCACTACACTCCTTAGTAAGCACTATAGCCTCATCATGCTTGAGCTTCCTTTTCTGAGATAAGATATCCTTCATAAATTTGGCATAGCTTGGTATTTGCTCAAGGGCTTCCAATAGGGGAGTATTAATGTACAGTCTCGTGAATACCTCCAAGAACTTGAAATATTGCCTCTCTGTTCCCTCTTTCTTTTTCGGCTTCACCTTCATGGATATGGAATTGGAGGGTCATAAGCAGGAGGTGCCACATAGGTAGACTTCTTCTCTCCATCTCTCGCATCCTTGCTTCATGTAACGCTCGAAAAATTCTATCGTTTTAATCAATTTGTTCTGTTTTAACGAATCAGTGAAATTAATTAGAAATCAATTAGATATTTAAGTAAAAGTCAATTAAAGGCTAATTAGAAATTAATTATATGGATTAGACTTGAGAGAATTAGAATAGACACATAGAAACCCTCATAAAATTTTTTCCAAAATGTTTTATCTATTTGAAGGAAACTGATAGAGATTCGGAATTTTAAACTGCCGGAATCGAATCAACCAAATTATGCACCAATGACCCTAAAATGAGTGGCTAAAATTTAGCCACTTTCACTATGGTATGGGATGCCTAGTTCCTGCCCAAAGACGTGGTCTTGGCTTCATTTTAACCACCCATTTTTCCTCCAATCAAATGCTAAAGTTGAGGAGGAACCTCGTGGATATAAAGATCTAGAAAACCTAGGCACACACTTTGATAGAAAACAAGATGTAGAATAAAGACCCTCCCAACTAAATCCCCAAGAAACCTGTCTTTGGAAACGTAGATAACACGGAAATCCTTACTAAACCCCCAAGAAACCTATCCTTGGAAATATAGAAAACAGGGAAAAGATAGAAAATTTTGCACAAAATGAGGAAAACCTCACAACTATATTGGTAGTCAAACCATGATAAACTATATGATAAAATTCTCTTGTCTATAGGCCAAGTTGCCTATTTATACATAAATCCTAAAAATAGAAATTATCTAACCTTATCTAAAAGATCTGATTTGAAATTAAAATTTAAAAATTAAAGATATGATTTTATCCAAAAAGATTTATTCCAAACTAATTTAAATCAGATTTGATCTTTATATGTTAGATCATATTTGATTTAAATCTTAAAAGATGAACTGATTTAATTTAAATCTAAACAAATTTAGACTAAGTCAAAATAAATAAAAAATGAATCTAAACACAATCTAAACATATTTCCAACATAATCAAATTGCTTACTCTCGAAGTTACTTTAATTAAGCTTGATTCCTTGATCTCCAAGTAACTTGAAATGAGGTCTTGGATTGCTTGATCTCCAAGGCAAAACCAACCTACTAGAAACAAGCTCATTTCCAGTGTTGGAATGACCAAATTATCCTCATCAACATGTATCAATCTCCCCCTCTTTAAAAAGATTCATCCTCGACTCTTGCCTTTGTAATCATCAAAGTCATCTCCACCAATATCTCTCCTCTATGAAGCCATCTAAGAACCTGCAATTGAAGAACCTCACTAACACTTTCTCACCATTTTTTTTTGTCCCTTCTTTTTCTTTCCCTCTCTTTTTTTTTTCTTCTTTCTTTTCCTTTTTTTTTTTTTTTTGCTTTTTTCTTTAACTGAATATACCTCAAAAAAGAAAAAATATGTAGACAAACTAGATGCAACAGATAAGGAAACGAGACTCAAAATGCAAAGAAAAAAAACTAGGGAAATAAAATTAACAAAGCGGAAATGAAATAGAAACAAATGATAGTAAATATAGAGTTTTCTTACTAGATCTCTAAGAAACCTGTTCTTAGCGACCTAGGTCACCGTAAAGGGATTTTCCTGTTGGAGCTCTATGAAATCTGTCCATAGCAACCTAGATCAAAGGAAAGAATATCCTTACTAGACCTTCAAAGAACCTGTCCTTGACAACCTAGATCAAAGGGAAAAAAAATTATGCTTATAATCCTTACCTTTTGTAATTTCTTCTCCTCTTTTTTTTCTTGTTTTTTTAAAAAAAAAACTGAACTAGCAGCAAAGATTGAATGCAAAACAAGAGAAACATAAAGATGGAACAAAGATGTGACAGCAACGCAAAAGGATAGAATACAGAAGCACAAAAAAAAAAAAGAACGCAAATGGACAAAAAAGAAAATAAAAAAGAAACGTAAAAGACAAAGATAGATAAATAGGAATTTATCTAGACCTTGCTCAGAATACCAAATGATGAGGAACCCTGAGGATATAAAGATCCAGAAACCCCAAGCACACACTTTGATAGAAAACAAGATGTAAAGTAAAGACCTTCGCTACTAAACCCCCAAGAAACCTGTCATTGGAAATATAGATAACAGGGAAAAGATAGAAAATTCTACATTACACAGAACAAAATGAGGAAAACCTTACAACTGTATTGGTAGTCAAACCATGATAACTTATATAATGAAATTCTCTTGTCTATAAGCCAAGTTACCTATTTATACATAAATCCTAAAAATGAAAATTATCTAATCCTATCTAAAAAATCTGATTTGAAACTAAAATTTAAAAATAAAAGACATGATTTTATCTTAAAAGATTTATTCCTAACTAATTTAAGTTGGGTTTGATCTTTATATATTAGAACATATTTGATTTAAATTTTAAAAGATAAACTGATTCAATTTAAATCTAAACAAATCTAGATTATGTCAAAACAAATAAAAAATGATTCTAAACACAATCTAAACATATTTCCAACATAATCATATTACTTGCTCTCCAAGTTACTTAAATTAAGCTTGATTCCTTGATCTCCAAGTAACTTGAAATGAGCTCTTGGATTGCTTGATCTCTAAGCCAGAACTAACTTGCTAGAAACAAGCTCATTTCTAGTGTTGCAATGACCAAATTACCCTCTTCAGTATGTATCATTCTCCCCCTCTTCAAAAAGATTCATCCTCGAATCTTGCCTTCATAATCTTCAAAGTCATCTCCACTAATATCTTTCCTCCATGAAGCCATCTAAAAACCTGCAATTGAAGAACCTCACTAACACTCTCTCCTCTTTTTTTTTTCTTCTTTCTTTTCCCTCTTTTTTCTGTTTTTCTTTTCCTTCCTTTTTTTTTTTGCTCTTTTCTTTAATTGAATATTGTAACGTTCGGAAAATTTTTATCGTTAACAATTGAGTTGTTCGGTTTTATCGAATAAGTGAGTTTAATCAGAATCTAATTAGACATTTACTTAAAGCCCATTTAAGTGTGATTTAGATGGATTAGGCCTGATAGAATTAAATTAGGAGCATAGAAAACCCCATAGAAAATTTTTAAACCGGTTTACCAATTTAAGAGCAATCGGTAAGATTTCGGGGTTTTAAACTGTCGGAACCGGATCAGTAGAAATTATGCCATGAGTGCCCTAGAATCAATGGCTAGGATTTAGCCAAATACCCTCTCAAGTGGCACCTAGACAGCCCTTGATGAGAAGAGATAAACCAGATTTCATGATCAACTTGGATCCACCAATCACAAGCAAGCCACCACCAAATATCTTCACCTTTTTCTCCTTTTTCTCTTCCTCAAAATTTCGGCCACTTCCCCATCTGCTGAAGCCCTTTTCTTTCTCTCCTCCTTGCTCTCATTTCTACTCCATTCTCATCCATCTTCAAGTCTCATCCTAAGTCACCACCATCAAAGACACAAAATCAGCATAAATTACATAAGACAAGGTAGGAAATCCTACTTCTCCTCTTGTTTCTCTAATTTGGGTTTGCATGTTGGGCATGCATAATATGAGATGTTGGTGTTTTATAGAGTGATGATGATGTTTTATGACTGATTTTGCATGTATGTTGTGATTAAAATTGGACTTGAGGGCAAATAGCTTGAAGGAGGAAGACAAATCTAGAGGCTGTTAGGGTTCTCCCTCGGCGGTCCATACGGCGGAGTGTACGAATCTGCCTACCACCTTTTAAATTGGATGAAACCATTTTTAAATGAAACTGGACATCTAGGGCTTTCCATACATATATCATAATAAGCCATTGGATTAGTATAGAATTAGTTATGAATTTTGAAGTTAGACATAGAAATCTAGGTTCTTACTCGGACAACATGAGTTAAGAAAGGTGTAACTCACCTATACAACTCCAAATTGAGTGCAACCAAAGTTGTTTGAAAGCTAATATATGAGAGAACATCCCATAAAAATTTCAGAATTTAATTCATTGTCATTTGTTCCCAGCACATCAATGAAGTTGGCTTAGGTTTAAACTGGCCTAGAACAGGACAGCCTAGTAGGGTAATGTTTCGAGACTCATAACTCAAAATCTACTTAGGCAAATGACATGAAACTTAACTCATTTTAAAGCTGTTGTGTTAGCTTTATTTTGATATAAAATTCACATGATTTCATCTAGTTTTCAATTTTTAGTGAATTTTCTTCCATAGGAATCCAATTCTGGCTAAGAACAAGGCATGCTGAGATAAAATGTTTATATCTTGAGTTATACAATTCAAAATGAGATGGGACCAAAAGGAGTAGAAACTAGACATATAAGGCTGTAACATACCAAAAATGAGATTTAAATGAGTTGAATTGAATAAAAAATTAGGGCATGCCAAAATCGGGCAGAATAGGGAGAAATAAATTGAAACCTTATTGATGCTTGATTTGAAAGTGTTGAATGATGCTATAAATGTATATATATATTTGCTGGTCTATATTGAAATTATTAGTTGTGCAATTGTACTAGTTGTCTGGCACTATTCATGGGGAAGCGGACTCGATCTGTTATGCTACCCAAATTTCAGTAAGAAGTTTATATGTTGTGAAAATTTATAATAGCTTGAGTACATTATATTTAAAGAATCAAGCTAGATGTGTATTCATATCATGATATTATAAAGGATTCTACATCACTTGGGCCAGCCCCGGAACAAATTAAGGGGAATAGATCAGTGGGAAGGTCGGGGAAAGTAAACCCGATCATCCTGTATAGGAACGAGCTTGGTCTTGAAAAGCGGACTATTACCTAGGAATATATGGCCAATGAATCCCAGGGGACCAAGGATGGAAATAAGTTCTAATAGGCGAAAGCTTTCAAGAAATAAGATGCATTCATAATTGCACATTCATATGCGCAGTGTAATGCTTATTAATTGACTATCCCAGATACCTGTTTATTTATCATAATATGCTATTGCTCTTTTACAATTACTATTTAATTGCCTCAGTGCTTCTATTAATTAAAATTGAATTTGTTTCGGTGTATGTTTTACAAACAAGTATTTAAATTGAATATTATCGTTTTATGATAGTATTTGAAAAATATTGCACGACCGAAACAACTGGGAAAGATAGCGATGACAGATGTATAGAGGCTAGGATTTTCTACTGGGAAATATTCATTTCTCACCATATTATATATTCCGCGTCATTCTCAGACCATGGAGCACGCAGCGACCAGGGTATTATTCATTGAGTTCCCTAAGCTACATATACACCTTGATCCATTTTTGGATTCTGTATATATCTCTGTCCGATGTCAGTTCCGCCTCTACTTCTTCTTCTAGAGGGATTTCGCTGTCCCGCTTATGCATGCCCTCTTTGATCCTGCTATCCCCTACATAGCCATACCCCTCCACATGGCCCATCCATTTCCACCACCACCACCAGCAACGCCAGCAGCACCAGCGGCTCCAGTTCCCATGGGCCCTCCTGCTTTACCACCGCAGCTAATGTCGTCAGCCTCGATCTCGGAGGAGGATCCGTCCAAGGCAGCGAGTTCCTCTTCATCATCCTCTACTCCTAGTGTCGGACACCCTCCAGCGGATGCCGCCATGGCGAATGGGTTCCTTTCATCAGATTCTGTCTAGATAGCAGGCATACTGTAGTTGGGTTAAATGTATAGAATGACCCTTTTTTGGTAGTCTGGGTCATGGGTGGATGGGTAGATGTTAAGAGATGTACACGAAATGTCCCATGGGGACCACTTAGGGTGCTGTACATAGAAACTGGCCGTTTCGTCTTGTATTAGCGGCCTCATTTTGTCACCTTGTATCATTTTGACAAACTTTAAAATCAGATATCTATGTATACATTTATGATGCCTTTTGCAGTAGTTCTGTCCTTATTGTATTTTTTATTTATGTTACGTTATTCACAGTATACTGATTAAATAGCATTTATCCCGCCGTTACGCAGAAAATTTTATTATGCGATTAAGTATTCTTATGCGAGTAATTAATACTAATACAAAAAATAGAATTTTGCCAGCATTACACGTAATCACTTATCAGATAATTTATTATGACTTAAGCATAGTACTTTGTTTGGTAAGGTGTTACAAATATGCCTAAAAAAAAAGGTAGACAAACTAGACACAACAAATAAGGAAATCAGACTCAAAAGGTAAGTAAAAAAAAACAAGGGAAATAAAATTAACAAAGCGAAACAAAATAGAAACAAAGGATAGTAAACATAGGATTTTCCAACTAGACCTCTAAGAAACCTGTTCTTAGCAACCTAGGTCACCGAAAAGGGATTTTCCTATTAGAGCTCTATGAAATCTGTCCATAGCAACCTAGAACAAAGGAAATAATTTCCCTACTAGACCTTCAAAGAACCTGCCCTTGACAACCTAGATCAAAGGGAAAAAACTTATGCTTATAATCCTTACCATTTCTAATTTCTTCTCCTTTTTTTTCTCTTTTTTTTCAAAAAAAAAACTGAACTAGCGACAAAGATTGAGCGCAAAACAAGAGAAACACAAAGATGGAACAAAGATATGACAACAACATAAAAGGATAGAATGCAAAAGCACAAAAAAAAGGAACATAAACGGACAAGAAAAAAAGATAAAAGAGAAACGTAAAAGACAAAGATAGATAAATAGAAATTTATCTAGACCTTGCTCAGAATACCAAATGATGAGGAACCCCGTCGATATAAAGATCTAAAAACCTTAGGCACACACTTTGATAGAAAACAAGATGTAGAGTAAAAACCCTCCCTACTAAACCCCCAAGAAACCTATCCTTGGAAACATAGATTACAGGAAAATCCCTACTAAACCCCCAAGAAACCTGTCCTTGGAAACATAGATAAAAGGAAAAAGATAGAAAATTCTGCATCACATAGAATAAAATGAGAAAAACCTCACAACTGTATTGGTAGTCAAATTATGATAAAATATATGACAAAATTCTCTTGTCTATAGGCTAAGTTGCCTATTTATACATAAATCTAAAAATGGAAATTATCTAATCCTATCTAAAAGATCTGATTTGAAGCTAAATTTCAAAAATTAAAGATATAATTTTATCGTAAAAGATTTATTCCCAACTAATTTAAATCAGATTTGATCTTTATATATTAGATCATATTTGATTTAAATCTGAAAAGATAAACTGATTTAATTTAAATCTAAACAAATTTAGACTAAGTTAAAACAAATAAAAAATAAATCTAAACACAATCTATACATATTTCCAACATAATCAGATTGCTTGCTCTCCATGTTACTTTAATTAAGCTTGATTCCTTGATCTCCAAGTAACTTGAAATGAGCTCTTGGATTGCTTGATCTCCAAGGCAGAACCAACTTGCTAGAAATAAGCTCATTTCCAGTGTTGGAATGCCCAAATTACCCTCCTCAGCATGTATCATTCTCCCCCTTTTCAAAAAGATTCGTCCTCGAATCTTGCCTTTGTAATCTTCAAAGTCATCTCCACCAATATCTTTCCTCCATGAAGCCATCTAAGAACCTGCAACTGAAGAACCTCATTAACACTGATAACTCCTTATAATCCCTTATATTTTTAGTTAGTTTTTATTTAATTTAGGAGATTGTTGTTTAATTTTGGTTAATATTTTGTTTTATTTTCGTTAAGTAGTTTAGATTAGGTGGTACTTTGATTTTCTATTATTTTCTTATATTTTAGATACTTATTTATGCTATTGGTACACTTGTGATTAGGTAGAAGCACTCAAGTTGGAATTTGGAACCATGAGAGAGCTTATTTTGCATAAAATCAAGACCTTTCAGCATTGAAAATTCGATATTTAGCTCTCTAGAAGTTAGATTATGATGATTGAAGATTCTTTAGAAAGAAGAGAAGAAGATCTCCAACTTTGTTGTTGGACACTTTTTCTAGTTCTCAAGTTTTCTAGGAGAAAAGGCGAAACAAAATTGAAGCTTCATCTTGTTTTTGATGCTATCAAGTCTGACCTTTAATCACTCTTTCACTTATATGTTGAGCTGCTGAACTTCGATTGAGGTGATTCTTGTTGCTTTTGGTGATTCTTGTTGCATTGGAAAGCTTACTCAATGATCTACAATCTCTATTTTGACCTCTGAGGCCAAATTCCAACTATTCTGACCGCTAAAGAGCTTGGAAATGTGTAAAAATGGTTAGCGCTATCAGGCAGGCATGCTATAGTGCGCTGCCTTGTGCTATAGCATGATGCCATTTACAGCAAGTTGTTGGTTTGGGCCAAAATTCGAGAAAGGATTCGTAGACTATAAAAGGCAACATATAAGGTCAGAAAAAGATCCTTAGACACTTCAAAACACCTCCCAAGATAGAAGACTTCTTCTAGAGAGATTGAAGGCGAAGATTCAAGGATTCCAAAGCTCAAGTTCAACACGGAGAGATCTATATTCTTCCGAATCTCTTGTCTCTAGCCAGAAATCTTTATGGCTTTTATTTCTTCTATCCTCTCATCTTCATACTCTTCCATTGTTTTCTTTTCTTCAGTTATGAACTAGTTTTCTTCTGCTAGGGCGTTAATGGACCCTTTTTGTATGACAATTTCACTCATGGATTAATGTTAATCTTGTTTTCTATCTCTATTGCTTAGTGTTTTTGCTTGTGCTTAATGCTTTTAATTGCTTGATCACCAATTAATTGATTTGGTGATTTACAATAACTCGAGAGAGGGTTTGTGAATAGAGCCTCTTAACATAAACACCATGAGCTGAGCGAAAACTAGAGAAAAACAAACGCGGTTCATGCGGTCAACATAGGAACCCATAGAGCTTCAACCTTTTCCTAGATTAGTTTGTGCTAAGAGATTAGGCAATCAGTTTGGGATAAAGAGTATTGCTTGACCTCGAAAGAGGCTAGGAATAAATTAAGCGGAACCAACCATGAGTCAATTAGGATAGAAACTGATTAATAGAAATTCATAGTAAACATGTCTAAAATAGGTGAAATTAATTAGCCCTGGCATCCATCCCATTGCATTTATCCACACTATTAGAATTTTTTGCATTAGTATTTTTCTTATTTATTTTATTTTATTTAAATTTTAATTCCTCATCAGTAATTCCATTCTATCCAAATAGTTATTCCCTTAGACTATTCGGTATTCGATCGATCCTTGTGGAAACGATACTTTACTTATCACTTTATTACTTGTACGATCCGATATACTTGCCGGAGTTGCAACAAACACTCTCTCCTCTTTTTTTTGTCCCTTTTTTTTTCTCTTTCCCTCTTTTTTTTTCTTATTTCTTTTCCTTAATTTTTTTTTTGCTTTTTTCTTTAACCGAATATACCTCAAAAAAATATATATATATAGACAAACTAGACACAATAGATAAGGAAACGAGACTCAAAATGAAAAGAAAAAAAAACTAAGGAAATAAAATTAACAAAGCGGAAATGAAATAGAAACAAAGGATAGTAAACATAGGGTTTTCCTATTAGACCTCTAAGAAACTTGGTCTTAGCAACCTAGGTCACCAGAAAGGGATTTTCCTACAAGAGCTCTATGAAACCTGTCCATAGCAACCTAGATCAAAGGAAAGAATTTCCCTACGAGACCTTCAAAGAATCTGTCCTTGACAACCTAGATCAAAGGGAAAAAAATTATGCTTATAATCCTTACCTTTTCTAATTTCTTCCCTTTTTTTCTCTTTTTTTAAAAAAAAAAAAAAAAAACTCAACTAGCAACAAAGATTGAACGCAAAACAAGAGAAACGCAAAGATGGAACAAAGATATGACAGCAACACAAAAGGATAGAATGCAAAAACACAAAAAAAAAGAACGCAAATGGACAAGAAAAGAAGATAAAAGAGAAACATAAAAGACAAAGATAGATAAATAGGATTTTATCTAGACCTTGTTCAAAATACCAAATGTTGAGAAACCCCGTAGATATAAAGATCTAAAAACCCTAGGCACACACTTTGATAAAAAACAAGATGTAGAATAAAGACCCTCTCTACTAAACTCCCAAAAAACCTATCCTTGGAAATGTAGATAACAGGGAAATCTGTACTAAACCCCCAAGAAACCTGTCCTTGGAAAGGTAGATAACAGGAAAAAGATAAAAAATTCTGCATCATACAAAATAAAATGAGGAAAACCTCACAACTGTATTGGTAGTTAAACTATGATAAACTATATGATAAAATTCTCTTGCTTATAGGCCAAGTTGCCTATTTGTACATAAATCCGAAAAATGGAAATTATCTAATCCTATTTAAAAGATCTGATTTGAAACTAAAATTTAAAAATTAAAGATATGATTTTATCCTAAAAGATTTATTCCTAACTAATTTAAATCAGATTTGATCTTTATATATTAGATCATATTTGATTTAAATTTTACAAGATAAACTGATTCAATTTAAATCTAAACAAATCTAGACTAAGTCAAAACAAATAAAAAATGTATCTAAACACAATCGAAATATATTTCCAACAAAATCAAATTGCTTGCTCTCCAAGCTACTTTAATTAAGCTTAATTCCTTGATCGCCAAGTAACTTGAAATGAGCTCTTGGATTGTTTGATCTCCAAGGCAGAACCAACTTGCTAGAAACAATCTCATTTCCAATGTTGGAATGACCAAATTACCTTCGTCAGTATGTATTATTCTCCCCCTCTTCAAAAAGATTCATCCTTGAATCTTGTCTTTGTAATCTTCAAAGTTATCTCCACCAACATCTTTCCTCCATGAAGCCACTAAGAACCTACAATTGAAGAACCTCACTAACACTCTCCTCTTTTTTTTTTGTCCCTTTTTTTGTTTTTTCTCTCTCTCTTTCTCTTTTTTCTTCTTTCTTTTCCTTCTTTTTTTTTTTCTGGTTTTCTTTTCCTTCTTTTTGTTTTTTGCTTTTTTCTTTAACTGAATATACCTCAAAAAAAAAAAAAATGTAGACAAACTAGACATAACAGATAAGGAAACGAGACTCAAAACGCAAAGAAAAAATTTTCCTACTAGACTTCTAAGAAGCCTGTTCTTAGCAACCTAGGTCACCGGAAAGGGATTTTCCTACAAGATCTCTATGAAACCTGTCCATAGCAACCTAGATCAAACGAAAGAATTTTCCGACTAGATCTTCAAAGAACCTGTCCTTGACAACCTAGATCAAAGGGAAAAAAATTATGCTTATAATCCTTACCTTTTTTAATTTCTTCTCCATTTTTTTCTCTTTTTTTTTTTTAAAAAAAAACTGAACTAGCAACAAAGGATGAATGCAAAACAAGAGAAACACAAAGTTGGAACAAAGATCTGTCAGCAACATAAAAGGATTGAATGCAAAAACACAAAAAAAAAAAAATGCAAATGGACAAGAAAAGAAGATAAAAGAGAAACGTAAAAGACAAAGATAGATAATAGGAATTTATCTAAACCTTGCTCAGAATACCAAATGATGAAGAACCCCATGGATATAAAGATCCAAAAACCCCAGGCACACACTTTGATAGAAAACAAGATATGGAATAAAGACTTTCCCTACTAAACCCCCAAGAAACTTGTCCTTGGAAACGTAGATAACCAGGAAAAGACAGAAAATTCTACATCACACAGAACAAAATAAGGAAAATCTCACAATTGTATTGGTAGTCAAACCATGATAAACTATATGATAAAATTCTATCATCTATAGGCTGTAACACCCTCCCAAGTACAGTACTATGTTTAAGTCATAGTACCACACCCTGGAGTTGTTACTGTTACTTGAGCGGACCTCATCTGACAACCGCTTCAGCCGTCTTTGGAACTTCTTGAACTATATGGAGATAACACGGAAATAGGAGTGAGAATTTTAAATTCTCAATAAGATTTCTTAACTATCATACATACTGTCATCGTTGTCATCTCCAGTTTGCTTCGGTTTATTATGAAAAAGGTGAACATGCTATACGAACTGTTTAATTTTATAGTTCGAAAATATACTGTCCGAAGCAAAATTCATTTTACTTATACACTTGGCATTTGGGAGAGTCCATACAAAATCAATTCATGAATTATATTATGAATAATAACTTAAACATAATAAAATACAATAGCATCAATACACTAGAGATATAACATCTGCACATGCCTTTACTTGTATTTGAATTTATGCAAATACATAAAATTTATTTTTCTTCTTTTATCTTTCTTTTTATCATAAAATCTTTACATACCACATTCCAGAGTATGATCGCCATGTCATACCCTATCAGAACGTGATCGCCATGTCACGTTCCTTAGGAATATGGGAACTTCATTCGGTACTTACACTAGTTGGGTCATGCCATGCCTCATGTAAGTCCTATCCCCTATACTCACACTAGATAGGTCGAGGCCATGCCTCATGTGAGTGGGGTGCTTGCATATATTTTAATCTTTAGTCTTTAGTCTTTAGCTTTTACTGCCCTTGGGTAGCCTAATCTTGGAGTGAGCTCGTCAGCTCAACTCGTGACCGTCGTCACACCGACTCACCCACAAGGGAATTCATGTGCCTCTAGTCTTGGAGGGATTTCATTCTAGCCACGTGCCTCTAATTGAAGGGATCTCTTCTGGTCACGTGCCTCAAAATTAAGGGATCTCATCTGACCACGTGCCTTCAATATAGAGGGATCTCATCTGACCACGTGCCTCCAAGGTAGAAGGATCTCATAGTTTTAGCTGCCTTTATAGGGAGGGATTCAATGTGCAACTACCTCCAAGTGAAGGGACCCACATCTTTATCTTTTAACTGCCTTCATCGGGAGTTATTCAATGTGCAACTGCCTCCAAGTGAAGGGATTCACATTTAATATATTCATGTCTTTTCATTCTCATACATAGTCATGCATAGACATGCTGAATGCACTCATACATATGCTTTATCATTTATTTTCATATATGTCATAACTCATATCATACTTAAATTCATCCTTGCATATAAACATTCATAGTTTCGTAGACTTCTGCCATAAGTTCGGCAGCATAACGGATCAGATTCGTTTTTCCATGAATAGTGTCAGTGCTCACGGACAAATCAGTCATAGCAGTATAATCAATCTAACATATCTACCAATGTAAAACTTGCAACCATCAACTCAAACCTTATATGTTCACTAACACTTGTGAAACCATCAATTTGGTCATTTCTGCCAATTCTACTCGGTTCTGCCCGAATATTGTATAATCCACCTTTACTTCTATTCAACCCATTTAAACCTAAATTTTGGATATGTCATAGCTCTATATGTCTATTTTCTAACCTCTTTGGTCTTATCTCATTTTGATTTGTATAACTCAAGATATTTACGTTTTAACCCGGCCTGCCCTATGGCTAGCTAGAATTACACACCTAAAAGTAAAAGTCTACTATAAATCGAAAACAAGTCCAAATCATAAGAAATTGGTGTCATATCAAAGCTAACAGGACAACCTTTTAGTTGCAAGAAGTTTCATTTCATTTGATTTAGTATACCTCGAGTTATAAGTCCGGAAATTCAACCTTCCTGAACTACCCTATTTTGGCCTGGTTTGGATATAGGGCAACTTCCTTGAATCACTGGGAACAATTGGATCATAACAAGCTCTGAATTTCATTGCGGAATGTTCCTCTATGTGTAAGCTTTCTGATAAAGTTGGTTTCACTCAATTTGGAGTTGTGTAGGGTGAGTTACACCCTCCTTAAGTCATACTGCCCAGATGAAAGTCTTGATTCCTAGGTCAAACTGCAAAAATTCATATATCTCTCAATGTTAATCCAATGGCCTTATATATATATATATATGCATAGAAAGCTCTGAATGTCTACTTTCATAAAAAAATAGTTTCATCAGGTTTAACCAGCTGTAAGCGGAGCCGTACACTCCGCCATACGGACTGCTGTGGGATTTCTCACTTAGGCAGCATCCCAATCCTCCACTTCTCCTAGTTTTCTTCTTCTAACTCTAATTCCAACTCAAGATTTCATATTAATCCAACCATAATCCATCACATACATCCAATATATCATCAAATACATAAAGAAGAATAGAATTTCATACAGCCATAGTGCAAGGAATTCAAGAACAGAAATGGAATCCTACCTTTTTGGAGTGTGATTTTGCTAGGTGTTGAGCTAAATGTTGAAGCTTGAATTGATAGAACCTTGTTAAGCTTGAAGGAGTGATGGAGTTGGTTAGGAGAAGAGAAGAATAAGGCTGGAACAAGAAAGAGAGAGAGAGAGAGGCGTAAATAAGCTAGAAATGAGAGGGAGAGTCTGACTTAATTACATGAGGGTAGTTGGAATTGTGAGTGTTGATTGGTTAAAATTTTGTGATTGAAGTTCGGCCATGTTTCCCTTTTTTTTAGCTAAATTATCCTCCACATCATCCCAGAAGTGGAACTCGCTTCCATTTTATCCGAAATCGAAACTCGTCTCGATTCTGCTTAAAGTCGGAACTGATGCTATTTATTTGCCCCTCGGAGATGAAATCGAATATCGGAAAACTTGTTTGGTTTATTCGAAACTTAGAAGCAAAGTCGGATGTCGGAAGTCATACAGCTTACAATCACATAATCTCGGAACTCCTCATTCAAACTCGAGAACACCAACAGAAATGGAAAGCTCTTGGGAATAAACTCGGAGATAGGAACTCGTGTATGACTTGGAAATCAACTCAAAGATCCGAACTCGTGTCCATTCTAGTTGAGTTCAACTCTAAGGCCGAAACTCGTTACATTTAACTCAGAGGTTGGTAATTGTATCCATTGTGTTAAACTATCAATTCGGAGGTCGGAAACCGAGCCCGTGCTCTTTGAGACATAAAGTCGAATATCGGGAATCACGTCCATGTTGTTTGGACTTGAAAGTTAAGTTGGGAAGTAGAAAATTATGCCAGATGAAGTTGGAAGTCGGAAATTATGCTGAAATTTGAAGACTACCTTGGAAGTTGGAAATTATCCCATTTTATGTGAAATTCAAAGATGAAGTCGGAAATCATGGAAACTTGAAAGAGAAGTCGGAACTCGGAACTCGTTGTGGATGTTACATAGGCCAAGTTGCCTATTTATACATAAATGCTAAAAATGGAAATTATCTAATCTTATCTAAAAGATCTGATTTGAAACTAAAATTTAAAAATTGAAGATATGATTTTATCCTAAAAGATTTATTTCTAAGTAATTTAAATCAGATTTGATCTTTATATATTAGATCATATTTGATTTAAATCTTAAAAGATAAACTAATTCAATTTAAATCTAAACAAATCTAGAACATGATTGCATTTCATAGTTATGTTAGCTGTTTATGAGCTAAATATTACGTTCTTTTACTACTTCCTGCTTATTCATTCCACTGTTTATACTATATATTGTCATATAATTGCTTACCCTATTTTTACTGTCTTAAGTAAAATTGAATCTTGATTGGAACTAGGTATTTCTTAAACTTAATAGATGAGTGCAGTTTACTTTTATGTTAATCTTTTTATAATCAAATAAAAATCGAAGCAACTGAGAATGAATGCGACGTCAGTATAACACAGCACACGAATCCTACTGAGAATTTCTTCAAATTCTCACTTTGTTTCATATTTCCGTGTCATTCTCAAACTCTGGCGATGGAAGCGACGGCCGTACTTTTCCTTGAGATCCTTGATATGTAGCTACATTACGATCTGATGTTTGACTCGCTGTACATAGTGGCTCTTGCCGTTTCGTCTTTACCATTTTAGTCATAGAGACTTTGCGATTCCCCTGTTTCACCCCGCGTTTGACCCTACTATTCCATATTTTGCCATCCCTCTGTATGTAGTACACCCTGCACCTCCTCCACTACCCGCAGAACCCACAGTACCCATAGCACCTACAGCTGCAGTAGCTCCTCCACCAGCTTCCCCTCCACAAATGGTCTCGGATATTCCGCTCAGCTCTGAGAGTGACCCCTCCGAGGTTATTGATTCACTCTCCTCCTCCTCTGGACCTGATGCAGATTATGCTCCGGTTGGGCCTGGTATGGCCAATGGCTACTGGACGAAGTAGACTCTAATTTGCAAACTATGTTGTACAACATGGCCTTCTTTTGGTAGTACTTGACACTAGGTGTAACACCCTCCCAAGTACAGTACTATGCTTAAGTCATAGTACCACACCCTGGAGATCTTACGGTTACCTAAGCGGACCTCATCTGACAGCAACTTCAGCCGTCTTCGGAAACTTCTGAATTTATCTGGAGACAACACGGAAATAGGAGTGAGAATTATAAAATTCTCAGTAGGATTCTCTAATTTCCATACATAGTGTCATCGTGATCATCTCCAGTTTGCTTCGGTTTATTATGAAAAAGATGAACATGTTATATAAATTGTTTGATTTTACAGTTTGAAAAATACACTATCCGAAGCAAAGTATATTTTATTCATACACTGGTCAGTTGGCAAGCCAACACAGACAATTCATGAATTATATTATGAATAATATAACTGGAACTTAAATGGAGTATAATAGCATCAAATTCCTAGAAACATAACCTCTACTCATAACTTTACTTGTACTTGAATTTATACATATACATAAAATTTACTTTTCTTCCATTCGGCATACCTACGCGTTACGTATCGCCGTCCCTAGGGTGCTTGCATCTGTCTGCACTTGAGCGTTACGTATCGCCGTCCTCAAGCGCAGCATCATACCATATTCTAGAGTATGATCGCCATGTCATACCCCATCAGAGCGTGATCGCCATGTCACGTTCCTTAGGAATATGGGATCCTCATGCTATATTCCAGAGTATGATCGCCATGTCATACCCCATCAGAGCGCGATCACCATGTCACATTCCTTAGGAATATAGACTCATCATCATATCTTACATGCCACATTCCAGAGTATGATCGCCATGTCATACCCCGTCGGAGCGTGATCGCCATGTCACGTTCCTTAGGAATATGGGATCTTATTCGATACTTACACTAGCTGGGTCATACCATGCCTTATGTAAGTTCTGTCCACTATACTCACACTAGCTGAGTCGATGCCATGCCTCATGTGAGTGGGGTACCTGCATAAGCTTTAATCTTTAATCCTTAGTCTTAAATCTTTAGCTTTTACTGCCCTTGGGTAGCTTGGCCTTGGAGTGAGCTTGTCAGCTCAACTCGTGATCGTCGTCACACCGACTCACCCACAAGGGAATTCACATTTAATATACTTATGTCTTTTCATTCTTATACATGATCATGCGTAGGCATGCTGAATGTACTTATATATATACTTTATCATTTATTCTCATATACCTCATATCATACTGCTTCTTGATTTTTTCTTATATATCTCATATCACACTCATATCATTCTTGCATATAAATATCTCTAGTTGCATGGACTTCTGCCGTAAATCCGACAGCATAACGGATCAGATCCGTTTCCCCAAGAATAGTGCCAGTTCTCACAGACAATTCAGTCATAGCATTCTACGCAATCTAACATATATATATATATATATATATATATATATATATCAATTTGACCATTCTACCAATCTTACTCAATTCTGCCAGAATTTTGTATAATCTGCCTTTACCTCTATTCAACTCATTTAAACTTGGATTTTGGATATGTCATAGCTCTATATGTCTACTTTCTAACCTCTTTGGTCCCATATCATTTTGATCTATATAACTGAAGATATTTAACTTTTGGCTCAACTTATTTAGTCACTAGCCCGAATTGCACTACTGGAAGTATAAATTCAATAAAAATCAAAACTAAACTCAAATCCTACGAAATTGGTCTCATATGGAAGCTAACAAGACAACCTTTCATTTGCCACAAGTTTCACTTCATTTGCTTAAGTATACCTCGAGTTATAAGTCCTGAAATTTGGCCTTCCTGAACTACTCTATTTTGGCCTAGGTTGAACATAGGACAACTTCCTCGAATCACTGGGAACAATTGAGATCATAACAAAATCAGAATTTTATATTGGGATACTCCCCTATGTGTAAGCTTTCTAACAAAATTGGTTTCACTCAATTTGGGGTTGTATAGGGTGAGTTATACCCTCCTCAAGTCATCCTGCCTGGATGAACACCCTGAATCCTAGGTCAAACTTCAAAAATTTATATCTCTCTCAATACTAATCCAATAATCTTATATGTATATCTATGAAAAGCCCTGAATGTCTACTTTCATCTAAAAATGGTTTCATCGGATTTGACCGATTGTAGGCGGAGCCGTACACTCCGCCGTACGGACTGCCGTGGAACTCTTCATCCAGACAGCATCCTAACCCTTGGTTCCTTCTGATTTTCTTCTTCTAACTCTAATTTCAACTCAATATTTCATATTAATCCTATCATAATCCATCATATACATTCCATATATCATCAAATAATCATAAAAGAGTAATCTTCGATGCATCCTCAGTTTAGAGAAATCAAAATTAGAGATTGAATCCTACCTCTTTGGAGTGTGATCTTGCTGAATTTGAATTTGAGCTAAAGGAAGACTTGACAAAGCTTGGAGGTTTAAGAGAGTAGATTGAGAGAGGAAAGGAAGAAGAAGAAGGCTGGGAAGGGGAACGTAAATCAGACCAAAATGAAGAGAAGAGTCTAATTTAAATACATGAAAGTTGTGGGGTTGATTGGTTGGAATTTTGTGGTTGAAATTCAGCCATGTCTCTCACTTTTGTGGCCAAATTGCTCTCCACGTCGCCTAAAAGTGGAACTCGCTTCCACTGTATTATGAAATCGGAAATCGTCTCTTTCCTGCTTAAAGTCGGAGCTCGTGATATTTCACACTGCTTGAAGCCGAAGCCATATGTCGGAACTCGTAACATGTTGTTGGTGACTTGAGGAAATCTGGTTTACTTTCAGTCTTGGAATCAAGGTCGGAGGTCGGAAGTCTTGCAGCTAACAATCATAAAATCTCGGAACTCCCTATTTGAACTCGGGAGTGTCAATGACGGATGTATACTCAGATATTGGAACTCGTTATACAACTCGGAGTTCGGTACTTGTACCATGGTGTTAAACTATTACTTCTGAGGTCGGAAACCACGTACACCATTTTGAAGCACGAGGTATGATATCGGAAATCGGGAACCTCATCCGAAACTTGAAGCTACATTATGAGACTGGAAATCGGACACATCAAGTCGGATATTGGAACTCTGAAGCCTCTTATTACGAAGTCAGAAATCAGGAACAATCAAACTTAGACGAAATCGGAAGTCGGTACTTTACATACAGTGTGTTTGATGAGATCGAAACCGGGTATATTTTCCTTGAAACATAAGTCGGATATCGGGAATCACGTCAGCCTAAAGTTAAGTCGGAAATCAGGATGTTAATACCAGATGAAGTCGGGAATTTTGCAGACCAACTCGAAAATCGGAAAATCAAGCCAGTCCATCATTAAGTCGGAAATCGGTAATTCCAATAAGGTATGAGGTCAGAAATAGGGTCTATTGGCTTGAGACGTGAAGTCGGGAATAGGATGAAATCGGAAATCGGTAGGACATGATGAACTCGAAACTTGGAAATAATCTTCTATCTGAACTTCAAAGATGAAGTCGGAAATGGGAATTGATTATCCTGGGGCGAAGTCGGAGCTCGGAAATTGGATGTTACATTACTACCCTCCTTAAAAAGAATTTTGTCCTCAAAATTCTGTGGCTAATAATGGTTGAGGAGAAATCTGTTATCCTACAGATGTAACACCCTAGTAGTTCCATTCTATGCTTAAGTCATATTGTGGAATTACTAGTTGCTACTTTTGCTCGCGGAACTATCATTACCTTTTGGAAATTACTTTATACCGAAAATAAGGGTAAAATTTTTTTTTCTACAAAACAAGTAAACCATTTTTGAAATCGAGAGCCATGGGCGCATCGTGAACATATAAAGTAACACCGTTATCCCATACATATATCGCATTTAACAAGCATAGAGACCATAAGAGTAACCACAATTCTTAGAATAATGTAACATTCATTCCACGGCCAACCATGATAATACAATAAGAGTCGTACCAGTTCATACATAAGATAATAATGGGTCCGATATCTATCGTCGGCCCTACACAAAAGCCTACCAATACATAATAAAAGGAAATACATCAGAGAATCCTACTACCCAAGCATGCCACATAATGTAATGATAACCCTATAACTACTACCAAAGGGGCTATCCTCGTGCTCGGCTCGCATGCGATCGTCACATCAAGCATCTGGCGGGAGGAAACCGTTCCCATATCCACCGGAGAAGTACTACCACGTCCCTCCTCGAGCACGTCCTCGCCCACGGGGCGCAGTAGTGCGAATGAACCCACGCCATGACCGGGGTGAAAATGGGCCAGCGGATGAAGCGGAAGAATCGGAAGATAGGCGAATCAGCGAAGGCTGCGGCGAACCCGAGCGGTGAGAACCCCGAATGAGTCGGATAGATGGGCTCGGATGGATCGGTCTCCACATGGAAGCTTCGGATAAGGCGGCTCAGGGATCGGAATCCGGTGAAATAGTCGAGTCAAGCGGGTATCCGAGTCGATCTCATCATCATCAGTGGGGTATCTCGGTGGCTGAAAGTAGGGGCGAATGTCATCCATAGTAACCTCGCCAAATGGCTGATGCGGTCGGAAAAATGGGCTCATCACGAGTCTGGGACTGGCGGTCGTGGAAGATGTAGACCCTCATTCGCTGCGCCGACAAAGATCGAGGCGTCCAGCACCGGGTCAAAGCGCCAACGCCACACCGGGAACTCAATGTAGATCACCACCGTGCCCGACGTCGACATCCTCTGAAGACGACACGGAAACGTAGGAATGAGAAATACTAAATTTCTCGATGGGATCGCTGACTAGACAAACACGTGTCTTCGTCATCGTCCCGACCACTTCGGGTTTAATTACAAAAACAGTGGATAGATATAAGTTCAATTTTTAATGGTTTTGAAAACTTAAACCCCGAAGCGGGTTGCTTTTAAACTTAACATCATAAACACATCATCATGACTAACATCCGTACTAAAACATAGAATAACATCCATAATGCAAATGGGCCATATACTTTCATGCAAAGACACGCATCATCACGGATGTAACCATGGTCATACTTAGACTTTACTTTCATTTTTAGCACGTGCTTAACATTCTTTACTTTCCTTTGAAATAGGCTGCTTTTGGACATGAGCTCATTCCGTGACCGTCGTCACGCAGTACTAACCAAATCAGACTAAGCCGATATTGGTTACCTCTAAGTTGGAGGGTCCTCCAAAACACCCTTGCCTCCTCATAGAGGTTCCTTGTGGATCGCCGTCTCACTTCCCTTACCGAAGTGATTGAAGGGTCACGTCCCATTGATTCTTTTCTTATCTTTATACTTTACATGCATAACTCCTTGACTAGACGCATGCAATGATATGACTAAGTCCATAATTTTGTCAGAAATCCGGCAGCATAGCAACTAGACCGAGCTTCCCCAAAATGCCAATCATCAACATTCAACCAATAGTTCATCATATCTATATCATATCATCACACTTATCATTCAATCATGAGACAAAGCTCAATCAATCTCATCATTCATCATGCCAAGTGGCATCACACATTCATACCCTAAAGGGGTTTATAGTTGTGTTGTTCTTTGTGAAGAATATTATGAATCATCACATGATTTCCCATGATAGAATCACATAGTTAGGATATGTGTTTATAGTCTTTTAGTTACTTGGTCCTTGGATGAAAGTATGCTTTACTTAAGTACATGTCTTATGAAACACTTGTTCAAATTAATTAAATTATGTGATTGTTTCCTTTCCTTGAGATAGCGCACTTAGTGATTCCTAGGTTCATGGTATGCTTAGAGGCCCTAATCATACATCTGTTCCCAAGGAGTTCGAGATCCCTCTAATCCTTGGGTCATGACAACGCATAACCACATCATGAACCCAACAACACCAATGTTCACTAATCACCAAGGGTGACTTTTAACTTAGTCAAGTTGCAAAGTTTTAAACTTTTACTAATAACCTACCAAGGTTTTGCCTTAAACATTATTAAAGTTGTCATTCTTTATAAAGTAGTCATAAAGTCTTATTCTTTATGAAAGTAAGTGCCTTTGACATTAAGCTCTTATCTTAAGATTGGATCTTTATGAAATAATGATACAAGCTACTAGCTTTTTGAATAAAAAGTCTAAAACTTTGAGAAGGTTCATAGTTTTATCAAATCATGGAAACATAGAAAGGTGAAGCTTTTCTAATCATTCACTCATCATAACGAGAAAGGAACAACTTTAAGCTAGAGATCAATGAGAACATAGGTTTCCAAAAGAAGAGACTTAAGAACACATAAAGAACATCAAGAACATATTTTACTAAAAGAGGAAACTTAAGAACACATGAAGAACATCAAGAACACATTTTTCTAAAAGAGGAAACTTAAGAACACATGAAGAACATCAAGAACACATTTTTCCAAAAGAGGAAACTTAAGAACACATGAAGAACATCAAGAACATATTTTTCCAAAAGAGGAAACTTAAGAACACATGAAGAACATCAAGAACATATTTTTCTAAAAGAGGAAACTTAAGAACACATGAAGAACATGAAGAACATATTTTTCTAAAAGAGGAAACTTAAGAACACATGAAGAACATCAAGAACATATTTTTCCAAAAGAGGAAACTTAAGAACACATGAAGAACATGAAGAACACATTTTTCCAAAAGAGGAAACTTAAGAACACATGAAGAACATCAAGAACATATTTTTGAGGAAACTTAAGAACACATGAAGAACATCAAGAACATATTTTTCTAAAAGAGGAAACTTAAGAACACATGAAGAACATGAAGAACATATTTTTCTAAAAGAGGAAACTTAAGAACACATGAAGAACATGAAGAACACATTTTTCCAAAAGAGGAAACTTAAGAACACATGAAGAATATGAAGGATCTTCTCAAGTTTTCACTTAGAGATCTTGGTCATGAAAGACCCAAGCTCCAAGCTTTCTTGAGCAAACAAAATGAAAAAGATGAAGATCACTACCTTTCTTGAAGATGGGCGCAAAAACAAGAGAAATGGAAGAAGAAGATGATGACTCCTCTTGATGATGAAGGTGGCGGTTTTGAATGAGCAAGGAGAGAACTCTTGAGTTCTCTTGAAAATGAGTCTTGTAGTGTTTTGATCTTGTCTCCAAAGACCCAAAGATGCGATCTTTGAAGGGCTTAGTGAGGAAGGTTTGGTTATGGAGGTGGAAAATGATGAAGAAGATGAAGAAGAAGAAGAAGAAGGAATGTAGAGAGAGGTTGGAGAGTTTGAGAACTTTAGAGAGAGAATGAGAAGTTGAAAATGAAGTGAATGTGTGTGTGTGTGTGAGAAAGTGGCGTCCTACATTAAGGGAGGGAGTGAGATATTTTGCTTAATTTTGTGTTAATTAGTGATTAAGGGGACAAATGGGATGATGGGGAGACAAAGCATGGTCAAACTCTTACATAAAGTAATCTTGTCTAATGCTTTTTGCTTTTATGACATCACTCTCTACTTTATTGTCTAGTTGACTAAATTTGAATTTAATCATGTGATTAAGTGCTCATACAACTTAATTAAGGTGATTAAGCAAGAATTAGTGATTAACACACAAGAACATGATTAACAAAAATTAATCTCACGATTAAGCTTAATTAACCTTAATTAAACTCGAGTAAGCTAATTAAGGGCGATTAGTGCTTAAGTAAGCTACTGGGGCTCTAACTTGCTTAATTAGAGATTATCTAACCTCGATTAGGCATTCTCTTGACCCTTCTTGTCCGAGTCAACCCCTTAATTAAGCCCTAATCTCGAAATTCCTCATTAAGTGCCTAATTACTCAGGGTTACTACGGTAATTTAGCACGACATGAAATTGAGGATGTTACATTTCTCCTCACCTTTAAAAATAATTTTGCCCTCAAAATTCGTTACCTGTAAATAAGTTCGGATACTTGCTCTTCATTTCGGCCTCCAACTCCCATGTATATTCTTCCACATTTCCTCTACCCCAAGCCACCTTGACCAAGGGTACCGTCTTATTCCTCAGCTGTTTCGCCCCACGATCCACGATCCGAGATGGCGGTAGATTGAAAGTTAGGTCTTCCCTTAACTGTACACTTTCAGGCTCAAGTAGATGACTAGGGACGGAATGGTATTTTCTTAATTGAGACACATGGAAAACATCATGAAGGTTTGACAAATTTGGAGGTAAGGCTATTTGGTAAGCAACTGACCCGACACGTTTTAAAATTTGAAAAGGCCAAGAAGCGGGGCTTAACTTTTTGACCTTCATGGCTCTACCTATCTGGAGTCGTAGGAGTGATTTTCAGGAATACATGTTCTCCTTCTTGGAACTCTAGGGGCTTTCTCCTCTTATCCGTATAACTCCTTTGACGGCTTTGGGCCGTAAGAATTCTGTCCCTAATCCTTTTGACTTGCTCTGTGGTCTGCCTCACAAGATCAGGTCCTAGTAGGCTTTGCTCACCCGGTTCAAACCAACATAGGGGAGATTGGCACTTCCTTCCATACAAAGCTTCATAGGGTGCCATACCAATACTTGCATGATGACTATTGTTATAGGCAAACTCGATCAAAGGTAAGTATTTATCCCAACTTCCTCGGTTGTCCAAAACACAAGCTCTCAACATATCCTCCAAAGTTTGGATGGTCCTCTCCGACTGTCCATCCGTCTGGGGGTGATAAGCTGTACTTAGGCAAAGCTTCGTTCCATATGCCTTCTGTAAGGCTCCCCAGAATCTAGAGGTAAACCTCGGGTCTCTATCAGAGATGATGCTTGAAGGTACACCATGCAATCTTACTATCTCTTGAACATACAGCTGGGCTAACTTTTCCAAAGGATAAGTAGCTCGAATGGGCAAAAGTGAGCGGACTTGGTTAATCATCAACAATTACCCATATTGCATCGAACCCGACTGCGTTTGGGTAAACCCATCACGAAGTCCATAGAGATACTTTCCCATTTCCATTACGGGACCTCCAATGGTTGCAGCATACCAGAGGGGCTTTTGGTGCTCAATCTTTACTTTTTGGCAGATTAAACACTTGCCTACCAACTCGGCAATGTCCCTCTTCAATCCTGGCCACCAGAACATCTTCTTGACGTCTTGATACATCTTTGTCACACCAGGGTGTATGATGAAATGGCTCTTATGAGCCTCCTCCAAAATCATCCTTCGGAGGTCATCACTTGGTACAGGACTCTTCCTTCAAATTTCCATAGTCCACCTGCACCTTGTGCGAAACCCTTCAACTTTCCTTCCTTCACCAATGCTAGGGTTTTCAAGAACTCTTCTTCCTCGCCTTGGGCTTGAGCAATTTGATTTTTGAAATCGCTCGTCACCCTAAGCTGATTCAGTCTTAAACTATGGGGGGTCAACGTAACTCCAAGGTTAAGGTCTCTAAAGCTCCTTACTAGCTCATCCTCCTTAACCATCATCCAAGACGCATGCAAGGATTTCCGACTTAATGCGTCGGCCACCACATTGGCTTTCCCAGGGTGATAATTCAACCCAAAATCATAATCCTTCAGAAACTCCATCCACCTCCTTTGCCTCATATTCAGCTCCTTTTGATCAAAGAGATACTTCAAGCTCTTATGATCAGAGAACACCTCGAACCTCACACCATACGTATAATGTCTCCATATCTTGAGGCAAACACTATGGCCGCTAATTCCAAGTCATGGGTTGGGTAGTTCACTTCATGAGGCTTCAACTGTCTAGAGGCATAAGCCACCACGTTCCTATTCTGCATCAAGACACAACCTAAACCTCTTCCAGAGGCATCACAGTAAACCTCAAACGGTCCACTAGGGTCCGGCAAGACCAATACTGGGGTTGAGGTTAACTTACCTTTTAGCTCTTGAAAGCTCTTCTCACAGTCCATTGTCCACACAAACGGGACATCCTTCCTTGTCAACTTAGTTAAGGGCAGAGACATCTGAGAAAATCCTTTTATAAACCTGCGGTAGTAACCGGCTAAACCTAAGAAACTCCTTATCTCAGTCACTGAGGTTGGCCTCTCCCAACTCATCACAGCCTCAATCTTACATGGATCCACAGCAATACCCCCTTGCGACACCACATGCCCTAAGAACTTTACTTCCTCCATCCAGAATTCACACTTAGATAACTTGGCATAAAGCTTCTTTTCCCTTAAGATCCTTAATACAACCTTCAAATGTTTCTCATGTTCCTCCTTTGTCCTAGAATATATGAGAATATCATCTATGAAAACAACTACAAACTTGTCCAAATAGGGTCTAAAGATCCTGTTCATATAATCCATGAAAACAGCAGGGGCATTAGTCAATCCAAACGACATCACCGTAAACTCATAATGCCCATACCTTGTCCTAAAAGCTGTCTTAGGTATATCCTCCTCTTTCACCCTTATTTGATGATATCCAGATCTCAGATCAATCTTAGAGAACACAGCTGCACCTCGCAGTTGGTCCATGAGGTCATCTATCCTAGGCAAGGGATACTTGTTCTTAACAGTAACCTTATTTAATTGTCTGTAATCCACACACACCTCAACGCCATCCTTCTTTTTCACAAATAGCACCGGGGCTCCCCAAGGTGAGGCACTAGGTCTTACAAACTTCTTTTCTAACAACTCTTCCAATTGTCCCTTCAACTCCGACAACTCTAGTGGGGACATTCTATAGGGTGCTATAGAGATTGGCCCAATACCCGGCACCAACTCTATAGAAAACTCGATTTCCCTTTCCGGGGGAAATTCGGGTATGTCGTCAGGGAATACATCTGGGTACTCCCTAACTACGGGGATCTCATCCAACACCTGCTCGAGTTCTACTTCACTTGTCATAAGGAGAACATATCCCTGATCACCAAACTCACTACTTCCTACCCTAACAGAGTTCAAGAACAAACTAACAGCCTCCACGGGCTTATCAGGTATAGGGGGAAAAACAACAGACTTTTCTGAACAATTTATCATAGCATGGTTAGCCGAAAGCCAATCCATGCCTAGAATCAGATCCAAGCCAGACAAAGGCAAACAAATCAAATTCGCTATGAAAGACCTACCATCAATTTGGAATTGACAACTCAAGCAACAATGACAAGTCTTAATTGGTTTCCCAGCAGGAGTAGAAACATTTAACATATAAGGCAATTCGGACACAGATAATCCTAATCTATCTACACAATCATGAGAAATAAAGGAGTGTGTAGCTCCAGAATCATATAGCACAGTTAAGGTCCTACCATTGACCTCGCACTTACCTTTGATGAGATCGTCGGATCGCGTGGCATCTTCGGCATTGAGGGCAAAGACCCTTCCTTGGTGTTGGGGCTTGTTAGCAGGGGACAACAACTTGACAGTACAATCTCTTGCCATATGCCCAGGCTTTCGCGCCGAAACAAGCATTCTAGCCACTAAACAAGGCGTCCTCCATGGTGTTTACCACACTTAGGGCAAGCTTGACCATTAAATCGGCTTGGGTGGATTCCCAGAAGCTTACGGGGTTGCTTTCCTCCGACACCTCCACCTGAAATGGTTTCCTCGAGAGGTTGGGGCTTGAACTTCGCCCTTGCGGCGCCTAACTTCTTCTTGTAGGCCTCGGACCTTGCCGCAAAGCGACTTACGGTTGCAATCCTCCACCAAACGGCACTTGTTGACGAGTGCAGCATAGTCACGGATCTCCATTGGTCCTACAGATGCCAGTATCTCCTCACGCAATCCCCCTTCAAACTTCACACACTTCCAACGCTCATCCGGGTTCCCTTGGTAAATTGTCGAGAACTTGCACAGCTCTTCGAACTTGGCCGTATACTCAGCAATATTCATGGTCCCTTGACGCAGACTCATGAACTCCAGCTCCTTCGCATTCCTCACGGACGCAGGAAAATACTTCTCATAGAAGTGCGACTTGAAAATCTCCCAGGTGATGTGGGTTTGGGCTCCCTCCAAGAGCCTCTTTACGCCTACCCACCAGAACTCAGCACCAGCTTCCAACATATAGGTAGCAAAGGCTACCTTCTGCTCCTCCGTGCAGGCCAATACTGTGAAAATTTTCTCAATGGCCTTGATCCACTCCTCAGCTCGATCGGGGTTGTACGTTCCTCTAAAGCTCGGCGGATTTGCCTTCCTGAACTCAGCAAACTTGAGGTACTCAAGATCTACCTCAGCTCCTCCATTGTGCCCTTCGGGATTCTCCTCATCCCTTTGCTCCATTCGCTCCATCATTCGATGGGCAGCAGCTGCTCCTCATAGCGTGACCATTTCGCAAAGTGTCCCCATGACTTCCTCGGGACCTTCTGGCTCGTTACGGGGCCTACCACGTCTTCCTGAAGCCATTAGTTCCTGGTACACAAGACAAAAGACATTGAGTTGATCAGGCTCAACATTCATGTTGAGTGAACCAAAGAATCGACCACATTCAGAATAGACGATCATGCACATCTAATTCCTATGCCTCATCATACAGACGAGACTCAAAGCATGACTTAACTAAAATGTATGCTTAGAAGCATAGTCAGTCCATCCCCAGGCTCTTCAAGGACGAACTGCTCTGATACCAAAATGTAACACCCTAGTAGTTCCATTCTATGCTTAAGTCATATTGTGGAATTACTAGTTGCTACTTTTGCTCGCGGAACTATCATTACCTTTTGGAAATTACTTTATACCGAAAATAAGGGTAAAATTTTTTTTCTACAAAACAAGTAAACCATTTTTGAAATCGAGAGCCATGGGCGCATCGTGAACATATAAAGTAACACCGTTATCCCATACATATATCGCATTTAACAAGCATAGAGACCATAAGAGTAACCACAATTCTTAGAATAATGTAACATTCATTCCACGGCCAACCATGATAATACAATAAGAGTCGTACCAGTTCATACATAAGATAATAATGGGTCCGAGATATCTATCGTCGGCCCTACACAAAAGCCTACCAATACATAATAAAAGGAAATACATCAGAGAATCCTACTACCCAAGCATGCCACATAACAGAATGATAACCCTATAACTACTACCAAAAGGGGGCTATCCTCGTGCTCGGCTCGCATGCGATCGTCACATCAAGCATCTGGCGGGAGGAAACCGTTCCCATATCCACCGGAGAAGTACTACCACGTCCCTCCTCGAGCACGCCCGCCACGGGCACAGCAGTGGTAATTTAATGAACCCACGCCGAACCGGGGTGAAAATGGGCCAGCAGATGAAGCGGAAGAATCGGAAGATAGACGAATCAGAAGGCTGCGCGATTTAACCCGAACGGTGAGAACCCCAGAATGAGTCGGATAGATGGGCTCGGATGGATCGGTCTCCACATGGAAGTTTCGGATAAGGCGGCTCAGGGATCGAATCCGATGAAATAGTCGAGTCAAGCGGTATCCGAAGTCGATCTCATCATCATCGATGGGGTATCTCGGTGGCTGAAAGTAGGCGAATGTCATCCATAGTAACCTCGCCAAATGGGCGATGCGGTCGGAAAAATGGGCTCATCACGGAGTGCAGGCTGGCGGTCGTGGAAGATGTAGACCTCATCACGCGCCGCCAACAAAGATCGGTATGCTCAAAGACCGGTCAAAGCGCCAACGCCACACCGGGAACTCAATGTAGATCACCACCGTGCCGACGCCGACATCCTCTCAAGGCGACACGGAACGTAGGAATGAGAAATACTAAATTTCTCGATGGGATCGTGACTGAACAAACACAGTGTCTTCGTCATCGTCCCAGCCACTTCGGGTATAATTACAAAAACGGTGGACAGATATAAGTTCAATTTTTAATGGTTTTGAAAACTTAAACCCCGAAGCGGGTTGCTTTTAAACTTAACATCATAAACACATCATCATGACTAACATCCGTACTAAAACATAGAATAACATCCATAATGCAAATGGGCCATATACTTTCATGCAAAGACACGCATCATCACGGATGTAACCATGGTCATACTTAGACTTTACTTTCATTTTTAGCACGTGCTTAACATTCTTTACTTTCCTTTGAAATAGACTGCTTTTGGACATGAGCTCATTCCGTGACCGTCGTCACGCAGTACTAACCAAATCAGACTAAGCCGATATTGGTTACCTCTAAGTTGGAGGGTCCTCCAAAACACCCTTGCCTCCCTCATAGAGGTTCCTTGTGGATCGCCGTCTCTCACTTCCCTTACCAAAGTGATTGAAGGGTCACGTCCCATTGATTCTTTTCTTATCTTTATACTTTACATGCATAACTCCTTGACTAGACGCATGCAATGATATGACTAAGTCCATAATTTTGATGAAATCCGGCAGCATAACGGCTAGACCGGAGCTTCCCCAAAATGCCAATCATCAACATTCAACCAATAGTTCATCATATCTATATCATATCATCACACTTATCATTCAATCATGAGACAAAGCTCAATCAATCTCATCATTCATCATGCCAAGTGGCATCACACATTCATACCCTAAAGGGGTTTATAGTTGTGTTGTTCTTTGTGAAGAATATTATGAATCATCACATGATTTCCCATGATAGAATCACATAGTTAGGATATGTGTTTATAGTCTTGTAGTTACTTGGTCCTTGGATGAAAGTATGCTTTACTTAAGTACATGTCTTATGAAACACTTGTTCAAATTAATTAAATTATGTGATTGTTTCCTTTCCTTGAGATAGCGCACTTAGTGATTCCTAGGTTCATGGTATGCTTAGAGGCCCTAATCATACTGCATTCCCAAGGAGTTCGAGATCCCTCTAATCCTTGGGTCATGACAACGCATAACCACATCATGAACCCAACAACACCAATGTTCACTAATCACCAAGGGTGACTTTTAACTTAGTCAAGTTGCAAAGTTTTAAACTTTTACTAATAACCTACCAAGGTTTTGCCTTAAACATTATTAAAGTTGTCATTCTTTATAAAGTAGTCATAAAGTCTTATTCTTTATGAAAGTAAGTGCCTTTGACATTAAGCTCTTATCTTAAGATTGGATCTTTATGAAATAATGATACAAGCTACTAGCTTTTTGAATAAAAAGTCTAAAACTTTGAGAAGGTTCATAGTTTTATCAAATCATGGAAACATAGAAAGGTGAAGCTTTTCTAATCATTCACTCATCATAACGAGAAAGGAACAACTTTAAGCTAGAGATCAATGAGAACATAGGTTTCCAAAAGAAGAGACTTAAGAACACATGAAGAACATCAAGAACATATTTTACTAAAAGAGGAAATTTAAGAACACATGAAGAACATCAAGAACACATTTTTCTAAAAGAGGAAACTTAAGAACACATGAAGAACATCAAGAACATATTTTTCTAAAAGAGGAAACTTAAGAACACATGAAGAACATGAGAACACATGAAGAACATGAAGAACATATTTTTCTAAAAGAGGAAACTTAAGAACACATGAAGAACATGAAGAACACATTTTTCCAAAAGAGGAAACTTAAGAACACATGAAGAACATCAAGAACATATTTTTCCAAAAGAGGAAACTTAAGAACACATGAAGAGCACCAAGAACATATTTTTCCAAAAGAGGAAACTTAAGAACACATGAAGAACATCAAGAACATATTTTTCTAAAAGAAGAAACTTAAGAACACATGAAGAACATGAAGAACATATTTTTCTAAAAGAGGAAACTTAAGAACACATGAAGAACATGAAGAACACATTTTTCCAAAAGAGGAAACTTAAGAACACATGAAGAATATGAAGGATCTTCTCAAGTTTTCACTTAGAGATCTTGGTCATGAAAGACCCAAGCTCCAAGCTTTCTTGAGCAAACAAAATGAAAAAGATGAAGATCACTACCTTTCTTGAAGATGGCGCAAAAACAAGAGAAATGGAAGAAGAAGATGATGACTCCTCTTGATGATGAAGGTGGCGGTTTTGAATGAGCAAGGAGAGAACTCTTGAGTTCTCTTGAAAATGAGTCTTGTAGTGTTTTGATCTTGTCTCCAAAGACCCAAAGATGTGATCTTTGAAGGGCTTAGTGAGGAAGGTTTGGTTATGGAGGTGGAAAATGATGAAGAAGATGAAGAAGAAGAAGAAGAAGGAATGTAGAGAGAGGTTGGAGAGTTTGGGAACTTTAGAGAGAGAATGAGAAGTTGAAAATGAAGTGAATGTGTGTGTGTGTGTGAGAAAGTGGCGTCCTACATTAAGGGAGAGGGAGTGAGATATTTTGCTTAATTTTGTGTTAATTAGTGATTAAGGGGACAAATGGGATGATGGGGAGACAAAGCATGGTCAAACTCTTACATAAAGTAATCTTGTCTAATGCTTTTTGCTTTTATGACATCACTCTCTACTTTATTGTCTAGTTGACTAAATTTGAATTTAATCATGTGATTAAGTGCTCATACAACTTAATTAAGGTGATTAAGCAAGAATTAGTGATTAACACACAAGAACATGATTAACAAAAATTAATCTCACGATTAAGCTTAATTAACCTTAATTAAACTCGAGTAAGCTAATTAAGGGCGATTAGTGCTTAAGTAAGCTACAGGGGCTCTAACTTGCTTAATTAGAGATTATCTAACCTCGATTAGGCATTCTCTTGACCCTTCTTGTCCGAGTCAACCCCTTAATTAAGCCCTAATCTCGAAATTCCTCATTAAGTGCCTAATTACTCAGGGTTACTACGGTAATTTAGCACGACATGAAATTGAGGATGTTACAACAGACGCAGTCCTTCTCGCGGTGTTTCTTGCGGATAGCTACGAGGTGCTATCTCAGTAGGTACAAGGATCCATAAGAAGTATGTTCGTGCTCGAGTTTGTCTAGCTTGTATGACGCCCTGAACCAGTATCCAATTTGGTGGAGACTATTCTCATCTTCCTTATTTTTGTGCCCAATTACTTTGCGTAATAGTAGCCATTTAAACTTTTTGTTGTGCGTATACCAGCTGTCCCCATGTCTGACGTCAGCAGGTCATGATTGCGATGACAATATTAAAGTATTTACCTCAATAACACCTTACATATAACATTTCTGACCCAATCCTGAGTTCTTTTAAAGGATACTTACCCCCTTTATCACTTTGGGTAGCTTTGTGAGTTCTACAGTTATCACTTATAGCAATAGTTAACTTCGCTATGTGGTAGTCATAGTAACCATATTCGGTGCTGGGAAACTAGTTTCACTAATTTAAGAATTCCTATTTACGTGATCACTCTTGATCGTATGTAGAAGCTTTTTCTAGTAAATCCCACTTGTAGGGTCACACTTCTCCTTAGATCTTGAATGTTGACCTTGACCTATAATTATCCTTCACAATAACTTTCTAATCATGTCATTTAGCATGGTTGCTTACTTCTGTCTACTAGCTCCCGAATAACTTGGGGCATGCTCCCTTGCTCTGCTATAGTTAACATATGACTACAAGTCACAAGATTACATTGGGAAATTTCCTTGTGAAATCTTCTTAAAGTTGCGGCTCAACCCGAGTTATCAGATACCACAGGTCACAAGTAGAATCCAACTATTTTCGGCATTCTCGATCGACTACACCACTAGTTCAGATGCACGACCCTTATGAAGGTTCAAAATGTTCTCCTTTGGGATTATAGGTAGGAGCTTCGTCTTAAAATTTCTTCTTCTTTATAAGCTTTATTTCGCCTCTCAACGCGTGTTAGAAAGGCCTCAAATTATCTTTTCTACGAAAACTCTTGGTGCTCCTCATGAGTTTATTTCCTCAAACAGGATCAACTACATGGGGGAAAGAGGAAATAGCAGCTTTGCTTCCATTTTGATTTGCAAGAATCCTACCTTGCCTATCCCCTTTATCTTAATAACACGGGGGTTCCTCATTTGATGTGTTGAATTCTATCCCCCGAGTCTTTTAATGCTAACTTAAGAAGTCTTGCGGTTCCCAAAGTCATTGTCCTCATCAGCAGTTAGCCTCCATACAATGCGTATCAACCTTAGTGGTCAAATTCTATATCACTCTCATTACTAAACCTTTTTATGATTTATTGCAATGTCTTGTCCCCAGGTGTGACTACCCAATGTGAGAGGAAAAATTAATAGTCTTGTCTTTTTCTCTCTCTCTTGTAATGTCCTATTATTTGTGTAGAAGCTTATCTTGGTCTTGGCTCGTTATGGCCTCCTATAATACTGCTATCTCGTCCTATCGGGATCCGTTGCACACTCTGACTCCTTGTTATTCGTACTTGAATTTGACTATACTCCTTCTCAAGTTTCCCCACTGATAGCATTTATAATGATGTCCATTGACGATCTTTACATCCCGCATTTCTTCTCCAGATAACTACATCTCTTTACTAATGTTGAAAACAGTCGCATCATATGGTGCTTATAATGACTAAGATTAACAGAGTCCCGGTGTAACCTGATCTTCCAATACCTTCTTTACCCTTAACGGATAAGGAATACCAAGTTTGCTTCATGTACCGCACTAACCTTCTGGTTAGTAGGAAATATCCTGCCCTTACTTTAAAGGATGCTTTCGGGTTATTCGTGTAACTTTACTTTATTTTCGTACCGCGAATAATCGCGTCTCTACTCTGATATAACGTATAATTAGATGAATTTCTTCAAAATTTGTTATAATTATAACAGTGTAAGTAAGGTTCACATACAAGCACATAGTAGATGTAAAACCACTTAACATAATAGGATCGACTAGAACTAAATTAGCCAATTCCTCATTCTGGTTTACCCCTAATTCTCACCATGGCTCCTTCGAGTTGTCACCTCCTCCGTATTTATAGTGAAAACCCTCATCGAACATTGCGGTTTAGGAGTCGGTGGTTAGTTGTCAGGGCATTCTCGGATCATATGTCCTAGCTTGCCACATCTGAATCACACATATCGTTTAACCAGGCAAGGCTTATTTCCGTGATTCTTCCCACACTTCGGACATCGTTGTTTGACCACCGATTCTTGTAGCTGCTTGCCCTCATATTCTCTAATGTGAAATTGCTTCTTTGGTGGTGTGGCATATTCGAGTTTCTGGTTTTCAAGTGCTGGCCTTTTTCCATAAACATCAGATTGGGCAATCTCCAATTTCTTATTATAGTCTTCCACAAGTCTGCACTTGTTTACCAAAGTAGGAAAATCCCTAATCTCCATAGGGCCTATTGCTGCGAGAATATCCTCCCTCAACCCGCCTTCAAATTTGACACAGTTCCACGCCTCATCTGGATTTCGCTGATAGATGGTGGAAAATTTACAGAGTTCTTCGAACTTAGCAATGTATTTTGAAACACTCATGTTTCCTTATTGAAGCTTCATAAATTCCAATTCCTTAGCATTTCGCACCGATGTCGAGAAATATTTCTGATAGAATGCCTCTTTGAATAGGTCCCAGGTGATACCAACTTGGGGTTCTACCAACAGCCTTTTTGCGCCGTTCCACCAAAACTCGGCGTCTGCCTCCAACATATAAGTGGCAAAGGCCACTTTCTGTTGATTAGTGCAGGCCAAGACAGAAAAGATCTTCTCCATTGCTTTGACCCATTCCTCGGCTTTATCTGGGTCGAAAGCTCCTCGAAAACTGGGCAGATTTGCTTTTCTGAACTCAACAAATTTAAGGTAATCCAGGTCTACTCCTAGGCCATATGGATTTCCCCCATATTCGGCCTCGGGCCGCCTACCCAATTGGTCCATCATTTGATGAGTTGCAGCGGCCTGCTCCCGCATGGCATGAGCTATTTCACGCATCATATCCATAAAATTAGCAGGATCTTCTGGAGTGGGTACGGTTCGTGGCCTACCACGCCCTCTGGAAGCCATTAGTTCCTAATCACACGCAACAAAGCATTGAGTTGATCAAGCTCAACAATAAGTTAAGTGTGATAGCAACTAATATCATTCACAGTTAGGCGGTCATGCATATCTAGTTTCCTATATCTTATCTAAACAGATAAGATTTATCACATGACATTTTCTAAGGATTCCAGAGTGCACTGGAAACGGAGTCAGTCCAAATCCTCAGGTCCGGGGAGGATCAAACTACTCTGATACCAAAATGTAACACCCTCCCAAGTACAGTACTATGCTTAAGTCATAGTACCACACCCTGGAGATGTTACGGTTACCTGAGCGGACCTCATCTGACAGCAACTTCAGCCGTCTTCGGAAACTTCTGAATTTATCTGGAGACAACACGGAAATAGGAGTGAGAATTATAAAATTCTCAGTAGGATTCTCTAATTTCCATACATAGTGTCATCGTGATCATCTCCAGTTTGCTTCGGTTTATTATGAAAAAGATGAACATGTTATATAAATTGTTTGATTTTACAGTTTGAAAAATACACTATCCGAAGCAAAGTATATTTTATTCATACACTGGTCAGTTGGCAAGCCAACACAGATAATTCATGAATTATATTATGAATAATATAACTGGAACTTAAATGGAGTATAATAGCATCAAATTCCTGGAAACATAACCTCTACTCATAACTTTACTTGTACTTGAATTTATACATATACATAAAATTTACTTTTCTTCCATTCGGCACACCTAGGCGTTACGTATCGCCGTCCCTAGGGTGCTTGCATCTGTCTGCACTTGAGCGTTACGTATCGCCGTCCTCAAGTGCAGCATCATACCATATTCCAGAGTATGATCGCCATGTCATACCCCATCAGAGCGTGATCGCCATGTCACGTTCCTTAGGAATATGGGATCCTCATGCTATATTTCAGAGTATGATCGCCATATCATAACCCATCAGAGCATGATCGCCATGTCACGTTCCTTAGGAATATAGACTCATCATCATATCTTTACATGCCACATTCCAGAGTATGATCGCCATGTCATACCCCGTCGGAGCGTGATCGCCATGTCACGTTCCTTAGGAATATGGGATCTTATTCGGTACTTACACTAGCTGGGTTATGCCATGCCTCATGTAAGTTCTGTCCACTATACTCACACTAGCTGGGTCGATGCCATGCCTCATGTGAGTGGGGTACCTGCATAAGCTTTAATCTTTAATCTTTAGTCTTAAATCTTTAGCTTTTACTGCCCTTGGGTAGCCTGGCCTTGGAGTGAGCTTGTCAGCTCAACTCGTGATCATCGTCACACCGACTCACCCACAAGGGAATTCACATTTAATATACTTATGTCTTTTCATTCTTATACATGATCATGCGTAGGCATGCTCATCATTTATTCTCATATACCTCATATCATACTGCTTCTTGATTTATTCTCATATATCTCATATCACACTCATATCATTCTTGCATATAAATATCTCTAGTTGCATGGACTTCTACCGTAAATCCGGCAGCATAACGGATTAGATCCGTTTCCCCATGAATAGTGCCATTTCTCACAGACAATTCAATCATAGCATTCTACGCAATCTAACATATATATATATATATATCAATTTGGCCAATCTGCCAATCTTACTCAGTTCTGCCCGAATTTTGTATAATCTGGCTTTACCTCTATTCAACTCATTTAAACTTGGATTTTGGATATGTCATAGCTCTATATGTCTACTTTCTAACCTCTTTGGTCCCATATCATTTTGATCTATATAACTCAAGATATTTAACTTTTGGCTCAACTTATTCAGTCACTAGCCCGAATTGTACTACTGGAAGTATAAATTCAGTAAAAATCGAAACGAAGCTCAAATCCTGCGAAATTGGTCTCATATGGAAGCTAATAGGACAACCTTTCATTTGCCACAAGTTTCACTTCATTTGCTTAAGTATACCTCGAGTTATAAGTCCTGAAAGTCGGCCTTCCTGAACTACTCTATTTTGGCCTGGGTTGAACATAGGACAACTTCCTCGAATCACTGGGAACAATTGAGATCATAACAAAATCAAAATTTTATATTGGGAGAGTATCCTATGTGTAAGCTTTCTAACAAAATTGGTTTCACTCAATTTGGGGTTGTATAGGGTGAGTTATACCCTCCTTAAGTCATCCTGCCCAGATGAAAACCCTGAATCCTAGGTCAAACTTCAAAAATTCATATCTCTCTCAATACTAATCCAATAATCTTATGTGATATATCTATGAAAATCCCTGAATGTCTACTTTCATCTAAAAATAGTTTCATCGGATTTTACCGATTGTAGACGGAGCCGTACACTCCGCCGTACGGACTGCCGTGGAACTCTTCATCCAGACAGCATCCTAACCCTTGGTTCCTTCTGATTTTCTTCTTCTAACTCTAATTTCAACTCAATATTTCATATTAATCCTATTATAATCCATCATATACATTCCATATATCATCAAACAATCATAAAAGAGCAATCTTCCATGCATCCTCAGTTTAGAGAAATCAAGATTAGAGATTGAATCCTACCTCTTTGGAGTGTGATCTTGCTGAATTTGAATTTGAGCTAAAGGAAGCCTTGACAAAGCTTGGAGGTTTGAGAGAGTAGATTGAGAGAGGAAAGGAAGAAGAAGAAGGCTGGGAAGGGGAACGTAAATTAGACCAAAATGAAGAGAAGAGTCTGATTTAAATACATGAAAGTTGTGGGGTTGATTGGTTGGAATTTTGTGGTTGAAATTCGGCCATGTCTATCACTTTTGTAGCCAAATTGCTCTCCACGTCGCCTAAAAGTGGAACTCGCTTCCACTGTATTATGAAATCGGAAATCGTCTCTTTCCTGCTTAAAGTCGGAGCTCGTGATATTTCACACTGCTTGAAGCCGAAGCCGTATGTCAGAACTCGTAACATGTTGTTGGTGACTTGAGGAAATCTGGTTTACTTTCAGTCTTGGAATCAAGGTCGGAGGTCGGAAGTCTTGCAGCTAACAATCATAAAATCTCGGAACTCCCTATTTGAACTCGGGAATGTCAATGACGGATGTATACTCGGATATTGGAACTCGTTATAAAACTCGGAGTTCGGTACTTGTACCATGGTGTTAAACTATTACTTCTGAGGTCGGAAACCACGTACACCATTTTGAAGCACGAGGTATGATATCGAAAATCGGGAACCTCATCCGAAACTTGAAGCTACATTATGGACTGGAAATCGGACACATCAAGTCGGATATTGGAACTCTGAAGCCTCTGATTACGAAGTCGGAAATCAGGAACAATCAAACTTAGACGAAATCGGAAGTCGGTACTTTACATACAGTGTGTTTGATGAGATCAGAACCGGGTATATTTTCCTTGAAACATAAGTCGGATATCGGGAATCACGTCAGCCCAAAGTTAAGTCGGAAATCGGGATGTTAATACCAGATGAAGTCAGGAATTTTGCAGACCAACTCAGAAATCGAAAAATCAAGCCAGTCCATCATTAAGTCGGAAATCGGTAATTCCAATAAGGTATGAGGTCGGAAATTGGGTCTATTGGCTTGAGACGTGAAGTCGGGAATAGGATGAAATCGGAAATCGGTAGGACATGATGAACTCGGAACTTGGAAATAATCTTCTATCTGAACTTCAAAGATGAAGTTGGAAATGGGAATTGATCATCCTGGGGCGAAGTCGGAGCTCGAAAATTGGATGTTACACTAGGCCACGAGAGTAGCAGTTTAGTAGGTACACTAGCTTGAAACGTCCCTTGGGGAACAGATAGAATTGCACTTCATTGACACGGGCCATATGTCTTTTTGTGTGTGCTGGCCTAGCATTTGTATCCATCTTTTGCACATGTATAAAAATTGAAGCTTTAGCTTTTGATATATATATATATATGTATAGTGGATGTTATACTACTTTACCCCACCTTTTTTGTTATGTTATGTTATTTATTTATTTATAACACTTTGCAATGTCGATCATGTTTCTTATATATGAAGCATCGTGTAACAACCTCTATCATATAAGCTATGCTCGAGTCATGGAGTTACATTAAAAGGTTGTCACGGTGCTGAAAAATTCTTTAAAATATGGAAAATATAATACATGGCCCTTTAATTGTCCACTTTATTACTAACTACTAGTCTGTGATATATTGAGAATAAAATAATTACACTTCAAAAGAAAATTGTGACCGACATAGTAAATAGCATCTACTTCCGACTTATCGTTAGCTAGCTTCGATAGTCTCTTGATCTAGCTAGCGCCTGAGTTATGCTCAATGAGTGGCCCTGCATTCTGCCTTGCATTGGATGTCCAACTTAGGTACTAGAATGTTTACGGAAAAAAAAAAACATGCAAGCAGGCAGTGAGAACCTAGGTTTCTCAGTAGGTAATCTTAAACCAATCTTATAATGTCATCATAAACATTCCAGCCGCTTCAGTTTATTATGAAAATATGAGCACATATAAACAAATAGTGGTTCAATTTTAAGTTGAAAATACCTTTCTCGAAGCGGGTTATATCTTAACAATCACTTACCATATTATATTACAGACATAGAAATATGAATGGTATGATATGCTTCAACCAGAATCATAATAATAGTATGACTTAATGAGATAATTGAAGAGGTACTTATAGATGCTTATACTTGACTATATGCAAGTGCACTTGACTTAATTCATGTCTTTCTTTAACTTGCAACTTAATCTTACTTTTCTGTGCTTAGTCCCCCGGAGATGAATGGCCTCTCTTACCTCTGGGCAATAGCCTGCTTTTCAGGTCCGAGCTCGTACCTATACATGAGTGATGGGTTTACTTTCCTTAACCCTCACACCGATTTATTTCCACTAATCTGGTCGAGGGTTGGCCCAAGTCTTAGACAGTGCTGCTCTGGTCCACGCTAGTTGGGTCTATGCCATGCCTCACGTGGTGGCTAGTACGTCCCTCTTTCAAGTTCTTATCATCTTTCCTTTCCATATCTCATCATGCGTGCAAATGTTTTGTGCATACATGAATATGCCTCATACTTTATTTCTCATATCATATTCTAATTATGTTTGCATGCATGGCATATATGAACATAACATGTGAATGTAATATATTCAAAGTATAATCTCCCATAGCATAAGCTTTCATTACTTATAGTATACTTAAATTCAACCTTGCATACCTGAACCTTATGAGCATAACATATAGATATTTATAACATCCATAGTTTCATAGATTTCTGCCGTAAATTTGGCAGAATAACAGATCAGATTTGTTTTCTTATGAATAGTACCAGCTCTCACAGACAAATAAGTGATAGTAGTATAATCAATATAACATATTTCTTAATGCAAAACTTGCAATCCTCAACTCAAACTTTATATGTTCACTAACACTTGTGAAACTATCAATTTGGTCATTTCTGCCAATTCTACTCAATTTTGCCCGAATTTTGTATAATCCACCTTTACCTCTATTCAACTCATTTAAATCTAAATTTTGGATATATCATAGCTCTATGTGTCTATTTTCTAACCTCTTTAGTCCCATATCATTTTGATTTATATAACTCAAGATATTCAAATTTTGCCGCAGCCTATTCATTCACTAGCCCGAATTACACTCCTGGAAGTATAAATTCACTAAAAATCGAAACTAAAATCAAATCATACAAAATTGATGCCATATCAAAGCTAACAGGACAAAATTTCATTTGCAAGAAGTTTCATTTCATTTGCTTTAGTATAGCTCGAGTTATAAGTCCTGAAATTCCACCTTTCTGAACTACTCTATTTTGGCTCGGTTTGGACATAGGATAAATTCCTCGAACCACTGGGATCAATTGGGGTTATAACAAACTCGAAATTTCATATTGGGATGTTCCCCTATGTGTAAGCTTTCTGAAAAAGTTCATTTCACTCAATTTGGAGTTGTATAGGGTGAGTTATACCCTCCTCAAGTCACCCTGCCCGGATGAAAGTCCTAATTCTTAGATCAAACTTCAAAAATTCATATCTCTCTCAATACTAATCCAATGACCTCATATGATACATATATGGAAAACCTTGAATGTCTAGTTTCATCTAAAAATAGTTTCATTGGATTTAACTAGTTGTAGGTGGCGTTGTACACTCTGCCGTATGGAGTACCGTGGAATTCCTCACTAAGATAGCATCCCATTCCTCCATTTCTCCTAGTTTTCTTTTTCTAACTCTAATTCCAACTCAAGATTTCATATTAATCCTATCATAATCCATGATAATACAGCCAATAATTGATCAAATACATAAAGAAGAATACAATTTCATGCAATCATATTGCAAGTAATTCAAGAATAGAAATAGAATCCTACCTCTTTGAAGTGTGATTTAAGCTAAGTGTTGAAGCTTGAATTGTTAGAACCTTGCGAAGCTTGAAGGAGTGATGAAGTTGATTGAGAGAAAGGAAGAAGGAGGCTGGAACAAGAGGGAAAGAGAGAGTGGCATAGATCAGTCAAAAATGAGGGGGAGAGTCTGACTTAAATACATGGGGCTACTTGGGATTATAAGTGTTGATTGGTTGAAATTTTGTGATTGAAGTTTAGCCATGTCTCCCACTTTTGTGGCCAAATTGCTCTCCACGTCGTTCCAAAAGTAGAGCTCACTTCCATTCTACTGAAATCGGAACTCATCCCTACTCCACTTAAAGTCGGAACTCGTGCCTTTTTACTTGAGCTAGGGGCTGAAGCCGGATGTCGGAACTCGTCCTAACTTATTTGAGACTTAGAAGTAAATTCGAATATCGGAAATCTTGTCTAGTTTATTTGAAGCTTGAAAGCAAAGTCGGATGTCAGAAATCATACAGCTTATAATCATATAATCTCGAGACTCCCCATTCAAACTTGGAAATACCAACAGAAATGGGAGGCTCCTAGGAATAATCTCGGAGATCGGAACTCGTGTATGACGTGGAAATCAACTCAAGGATCCGAACTTGTGTCCATTCTAATTGGGTTCAACTCTAAGGTTGGAACTCGTTACATTAAACTCGGAAGTTGTACGTGCACCATTGTGTTAAATTGTAACTTCTGAGGTTGGAAACCATGTAGCCTGAGGTCGAAACTCGGGTACCTCTTGAAGATACATTATGAGATTGGAAATAGGGTACATTTTCTTTGAGACGTGAAGTCGGATATCGGGAATCATGTTCATGTTGTTCGGACTTGAAGGCTAAGTCGGAAGTCGGGAGATGAGGAATGACAGATATGGTTAAGGTCGGAAATCGGAAATTATGCTGAAATTCGAAGAGTAACTCGGAAGTCGTAAATTACCCCGTTTTATGTGAAATTCGAAGATGAAGTCGGGAATCATGAAAACTAGTGAAGTCGGAACTCGGAACTCGTGGTGGAGGTAAAATGGAATAATTTAGCACAAGAAAAATTGGGGATGTTACAATTCTACCCACCTTAAAAAGAATTTTGTCCTCAAAATTCTAGGATTAAGAAGGGTCAGGGAAAAACCCTTTTAACTTATAGGGATACTCCTCTTTTCGAATTTGCATCTGGTCTTGAGATTACTTGCCAGTAGCTATGAGGTATTGTCTTAGTACGGACAAAGGATCCATAAGGGTTATGTTGGTGCCCAAACTTGCCTTATTTCTATGACGCTTTAAATTATAGTTTAGCTTATTGGAGACTCTTACTCGTCTCCTTTGCTCTATACTCTGCTACTCCTACTTCATGGTAGCTGCTAGATCTTCTGCCACTCGTACATGAGACCTCAGATATTCAACTCATGAAGATTTGCAATTGCAAAGATCAGCAGTTATCGTAGTAATTGTCTGAGTCCAGGAGGTTTGTATATTCTTTCCCAAGATTCTTATTCACTCAGTTACCCTAAATTCAATAACAAATTTGCCTCCAATATGGTTCTTTAGAAACATGGGCTTAGGTCTTTCCTCAATATTATAACTAGGAGTCTTATCTTAAAACTCCTTCTTCTTGGTAAAATTTGGCTAGTGCCTAATGCTTGTAGGAGGATTTTAGGTTGCTCCTACTATACGAATTAAATTCTAAGACTCATGGCTCTTTCTATTAATTTGATATCCTCCTTGATTCCTAGTTATTGAGATACAGACGATTTAATGTGAAAACCAAGGTTAAAAGTCAGATACTTTTTACTGAAGCTGTAGGGTTCCCTTACCATATTGTCTTATAGGATGCCTTTCCCAAATCGATGTAGAGAGTCATCGTAGATCATATAGGTGCCAAAATATACTTTGTTTTGCTGACGTTTGGATCCATCATCAAGTTCATCAAGTAAATTCCTCATCCTCCTTGTCATGTGTCTGACTACTTGTGCACTCTGTTTTCTAGTAAACTCTCTAATACTTGTGCCTTGGACCCTAAATGCCAACTAAAGAAGTTATGTCATTACGAAAACTATCAGCTACAGCAGCAATCAACGTTAACAAATAGTGGTCATAGTGGCTTTGTCAAAGTTTTCCGGGAAATTGATCAAGCCATATCCATATTCTTGCCTACCTGACCCTCTTTGGTCAGTGACGAATCCCCTTTCGTTAGGTTTTTAGGCGAAAGGCTAGAGCTTCCTTCTAAACCATAACTATGGTCCTTACTTCGAAATCTCTCCTTCTTTTATGGACTTTATCTCACTTTTCATTATTTGCTAATTGGACCCCAAGCCATTCTTGTTGAATTTCTCAATGATTGTTGCAATACTTATCTCCTCAAAATATGATCAACTTCACATAATGAAAGGATTGTGGGACAGCCGAAGTCCCTGTCATTCTTCTACTTTCTGCAATTGGTCAGCATGGAGATTTCTCAACTATTGTGTTGATCTCCATCTCCTACTTTTATGGGCGCCAGTGTTACCAATCTCCTTGGGGGTTTGTCCTAATATATAAAGGTGTGTTGGTTTCAATGGCTAAATTTCATATTACCCTAACTGCTAAGCTTTTTGACTATTCTTCATAACATCTAGCCCTTAGGATGTAATCCATTTGTTGTGAGAAATGGAAATGATGGTCTTGCTATCCTGTTGAAGTTTCAATATGAGGACTTCCCATATGGTCACCCATCTCCATATTACTTTTGTCTTGAGCACGCATAACTACGAAATTCTGATGGAACCTAGTGCGTCAATGATGATCGTATTTAATCCGGCCCAAGGGATGAAGACTCTTTTGACTGCTTCTAGTTTCGATATTGAAACCTTGCCCCACATGGGGCACGTTTACAAGTCCTCTTTGATCTTATATTGGTGCATCACCCAGTCTTGCTTAGGGCGCATTGGGTTTGTTGCACTTATGACCGATGTCAAGGCAACCCTGTTTAGCATTTCATACACAATCTTATTTGCACCATAATCTCATACTATGTAGCTTTTCTTTCCTCAATAGGCCATATGAAATTAAAACCTCCTTTTTTTTTTTTCTATAGTATCCATTGTCCTTACATAAGTTTATCTACATTTTAGTGCATTAGGACCTCCCACTTTTAATACTATCTCAGGGTAGCGGAATCAACTGCAAACTTTAAGCCCTTGTCATTTCTGCTAGAATCTGAATACACTCCTTGTCGAGTTACTCCACCTATAGCATACATAATGGTACCTAAGGACAATTATTAGACTTTACTTTTCTTCTCTAAATAGCCTCATTCCTTTACTAATAATATGTTGGAGATAATCCTATCATCCAGTTCCTATGGTGGCTGAGGTTGATAAAATTTGAATCGACTAGATTTTCTAGCATTTCCTTTATCCCTGAAAGGAAGGAAGATTGCACTAGGTGTAACACCTTACTAGACAAAGTACTATGCTTAAGTCATAATAATTTATCTAATAAGAGATTACGTGTAATACTGATTAAATTTTTCTTTCTGTATTAGTATTAATTTCTCGCATAAGAATACTTGATCTCATAACAAATTTTTCTGCGTGATGGCGGAATAAATACTAATCAATCGGTAAACTGTAAATAACTTAACATAAATAAAAATATAATAAGGACAGCATAGCTGCAAACAGCATCATAGACATATACATAGATATCTGATTTTAAAGTTTGTCAAAAAGTACAAGGTGTCAAAATGAGGCCGCTAACACAAAATAAAACGGCCAGTTTCTATGAACAGCACCCCAAGTGGTCCCCATGGGACATTTCATGTACATCTCCTAATATCTATCCATCTACCCATGACCCAAACTGCCAAAAGAGGGCCATTCTATACATTTACTACCACAACGGTAAGCCCATTATCTAACCATAATCCAAAGAAGGAAACCCATTCGCCATGGGTGCATCTACCTATGCCGGGAGCAGAGGATGAGGAGGAACTCGCTGCCTCTGATGGGTCTTCCTCTGATGTCGAAGCAGAAAGCATCAGATGTGGTGGTGAAGCAGGAGGAGCCATAGGAACGGGGGCTGCTGCTGGTGCTGGTGGTGCTGCTGGAGGAGGTGGAAATTGATGGCCCATATAAAGTGGAATGGCAATATACGAGACAGCGGGGTCAAACAGTGGGTGCATCAGTGGTACGGCGAAGTCTCTCTGGAAGAAGAAATACAAACGAAACTGGCACCTGCCAGATATATATACAGAGTCTAGAAAGGGGTCGAGGTGTATGTGAAGTTCGGGGAACTCAATGAAGAGGACTCCTGTCGCGGCATGCTCCATAGTCTGAGAATGACGCGGAATATATAATATGGTGAGAAATGAATATTTCCCAGTAGAAAATCCTAACTTCTATACATCTATCATCGCTATCATTCCCAGTTGTTTCAGTCATGCAATACTTTTCAGATAGTATCATAAAACGATAATATTCAATTTAAATACTTGCTTGTAAAACATACACCGAAACAAATTCAATTTTAATTAACAGAAGCACTGAGGCAATTAAACAGTAATTGTGAAAGAGCAATAGCATATTACGATAATAAACAGGTATCCGAGACAGTCAATTAATAAGTATTACACTGTACATATGCATGCGCAACTGTGAATGCATCTTATTTCTTGAAGGCTTTCGCCTATTAGAACTTACTTCCATCCTTGGTCCCCTGGGAGTCATTGGCCATATACTCCTAGGTAATAGTCCGCTTTTCAAGACCGAGCTCGTTCCTATACAGGATAGCCGGGTTTACTTTCCCCGACCTTCCCACTGATCTATTCCCCTTAATTTATTCTGGGGCTGGCCCAAGTGATATGGAATTCTTTATAATATCAGGTAATGAATAAACATCTAGCTTGACTCTTGAATATAATGCCTTCAAGCTATCATAAAATTTCACAACATATGAACTTCTTACCGAAATTTAGGCGGCATAACGGATCGAGTCCGCTTCTCCGTGAATAGTGGCAGACAATCAGTATAGTTGCACAACTAATAATTTCAGTATAGACCAGCAAATATGTATATACATTTATAACATCATTCAACAATTGCAAATCAAGCATTAAGAAGGTTTCAGCTTGTTCTGCCCGAGTTTGGCATGCTCCAATTCTTATTCAATTCAAATCATTTAATTCTCATTTTTGGATATGTTATAGTCTTATATGTCTAGTTTCTACTTTCTTTAGTCCTATCTCGTTTTGAGTTGTATAACTCTAGACATAAACATTTTATCTCAGCATGTCCTGTTCCTAGCCAGAATTGGGTTCCTATAGAAGAAAATTCACTAAAAATCGAAAACTAGATGAAATCATGCGAATTTTATATCTAAATGAAGCTAACACAACAAGCTTTAAAATGAATTAAGTTTCATGTCATTTGCCTAAGTGGATTTTGAGTTATGAGTCTCGAAACATTAGCCTATTGGGCTGTCCTGTTCTAGGCTAGTTTAAACCTAAGGCAACTTCATTGATGTGCTGGGAACAAATGACAACAAATTAAATTCTGAAATTTTTATGGGATGTTCTCTCATGTGATTTCAAACATCTTTAGTTGCACTCAATTTGAGGTTGTATAGGGTGAGATACACCCTTCTCAACCCATGCTGCCCGGGTGAGAACCCAGATTTCTAGGTCTAACTTCAAAAATTCATAACTAATTCTATACTAATCCAATGGCCTATTATGATATATGTATGGAAACCTCTAGATGTCTCGTTTCATTTGAAAATGGTTTCTTCCAATTTAAACAGTGGTAGGCAGAGCCGTACACTCCGCTGTACGGACCGCCGGGGGAAAACCCTAACAGCTTCTAGATTTGTCTTCCTTTTTCAAGCTATTTGCCCTCAAATCCAATTTTAATCACAACATACATGCAAAACCAGTCATAAAACATCATCATCACTCTATAAAACATCCAAATCTCAAATTAAGCCTGCTCCTCATTGATGTTCCATTAAGTTGCTGAAATTTTTAGAGCTTAAACCCATCCAAAACTTTTCTAAAATTACTTTTGATGAGTGTTTTCTTTTTATATACTTGTTTGTTAGTTATTTATGTTATTTCATTTCTTTTAGCATTTTTGTGGATTTATGAGCGCTCAGGCGCTAAACTTCCACCACTCAGGTGCTGAAATTGTTGATTTCATTTTGCTGTCAGGTGACCTGGCGCTTGGGCGCCCAACACCCAGCGCCTAGGCGCCCACGACGTGCTGTCAAATTTTTGTTGCGCTTAATTAAGAGAGGCACGGGATTTTTTAGGTCATCCAGAGGGGGAACTCGAAGAAAAGAGAGAGGGACAGAAAGGAGCCGAAAGAAAACCGAAGGAAACAACTTGGGAACAAGAGGAAGAGGAAGATTGAAGACTCATCCTTCCAATTCTTTGGTTCTTTATGAAATTTTTTGCACTTTTCCTTTCTTTGTTCTTCCATAGAATGAGTAGCTAAACTCATTAGCTAGGGGAAGGGATTAGGTCTGAAATGGATGTATTGGGGTTGAATTTCTGATACTTGATGTTGGGTTTCTTGGATTTATTGTTCATCTTTTGTGTTTATATGCAAGAAATTATGAGTTGTATTTCATGATTGAACTAGGGTTCTTATATGATTTGGGAAAATTGTATATGAGTTGGCTCTAAAGATGAATTATGTGAATTTCAAGGTGTAGGAATATTTCTTGAATTTTATGTGATCTAGGGATTGAGTTCCATGCGTAATCTTTATTTGTGTTGAGATATAGTCAAGGAATTGTCGTATTTTATCACAAATAGGAGAATTGATTCACCAAGGAATTGGGATTAGTTCACTTATAATCCTGTCATTAATCTAAGATTTCCAAGTTAAGTATTTGAGGAATTCAATCAAAAAGTAAGAAAATTCAGACCATCCCAACCTCTAGTGTTTTGAAAATTTGAGATTATCTTTTGTTTGTTTTCCATTATTATAAATTTTGTTTTAATTCTCAGTTTTTGTTACATTTTGAATTAGAGCTTTCTTCAATCCAAACAATTGTTATGATTTAAATAGAAATTTGATTAGTGAAGTACTGTTTGATAACATCAATCCTTGTGGGACGATACCCACTTTCTGTGGTTATTACTTAAACGATTTGGTGCACTTGCCAGAGAGTTATCGAGTTTTTGGCGCCGTTGCCGGGGATTGAATGTTTTATCAACAGTATTAGTAGCTAAGGAGATTTCTAATTTAGATATTTAATTTTTTGTGTATAATTTGTCTATACTTTTATTTTTATTTTATTTTATTTTTGTAATTTTGTTTATTTTATTTCATTTTTATTTGGTAACGTTATTCTCACAGTTGCTTAGTTTCTTGTATGCGAGGTACAGTTAATCCGGAGTCTTTGCTATTTGATCCAGAAATTGAGAAGACAGCAAAGAGACTCAGGAAAGAAGCTAAGGCAAGAAGACAAGCAGAAAAAGAGGCAAACATGGATGAAGAGAATGGGAATCAGAATGCTAGGAGGACATTGGGAGAGTATGCCACACCTAATGCTGATGGGTGTACATCCAGTATAACAAGACCACCAATTCAAGCCAATAACTTTGAGTTGAAACCTGCACTTCTGATTAGTTCAGCGGGAGGCGATTTGGTGGAGGACCATTAGATGATCCAAATTTGCACATAGCAAATTTTCTGCAGCTGTGTGACACTTTCAGAGTTAATGGGGCAAGTTCAGATGCAATCCGGCTAAGACTTTTCCCATTTTCGCTAAGAGACAAGGCAAAAGTATGGCTCCGATCTCAACCACAAGGGAGCATTACCACATGGGATGACTTAGTCAGCAAATTTCTCATGAAGTTTTTCCCACCTCAAAAGCTTGCAAAGCTGAGAAATGAAATCAATACTTTTTGTCAGAAGGATGGAGAGTCACTTTATGATGCATGGGAGCGGTTCAAGGAGTTGTTGAGAAAATGTCCACATCATGCTTTTCCAGATTGGCTTCAGATTCAAACCTTCTATGATGGGTTGATACCATCTGTCAGATCAATGGTGGATGCAGCCTCTGGAGGATCCTTGCATAGTAAAACTCCAAAAGAAGCCCTTCAGTTGATTGAGACCATGGCTGCAAATAACTTCATGGCTTCAAATGAGAGGTCAGTAGGAAGGAAAGGTGTTATGGAGCTAAAGGCACTTGATGCTATATTGGCTCAGAATAAGCTCATGTCTCGATAATTATCTACTCTCACTCAACAGTTTGGGCAAATGCAAGTTGGAGCTATAGGTTCTCAACCTTTAATGTGTGACTTTTGTGGTGGTGAACATGGAAATGGAGAATGTGAAGCCAGTACAGCAGCTCAGTCATCTGTGGAACAAATAAGCTATATGGGAAATCCTCCAAGGCAGCAGAACAACCCCTTTTCTAACACATATAATCCGGGGTGGAGGAATAATCCAAATTTTTCTTGGAGTAATCAGGGTGCTCAGAAAAATTTCAATGCGCCTTTTCAAGCACCACCAGCTCAACCACCTGCTCAGCCAAAACCATCTGCATTGGAAATTGCTTTGGAAAAGCTATCTCAATCAACAACAAATTTTGTGCAGCAGACCTCTAGTTTCATGCATGAAACAAGGGCCAATTTTAAAAATCAAGAGGCCTCAATTAGAAACTTGGAGAATCAAGTTGGGCAGATTGCTAAACAGTTGGCAGAGAAACCACAAGGAATCTTTCCTAGCAATACTGAGCCAAATCCAAAAGAGCATTGCAAGGCGATTACTTTGAGGAGTGGCAAGACATTGGAGGTTCACCCCAAGGAGAGCAAGGGTAAAGAAGCAGAAAATTCTCTAGTAGATGATGCTGTGGAAGTTGAAGATCTTTCATATGAGGTTCCAACCAATTCTCAAGAACAAGTGAAGACGCAATCTAGTGAGCCTTTGAAAGGGAAAAAGAAAGAAGTAGATTGGGACAAGCCAGTTGAAGTGTCTCTACATGCTAGAGTTCCATTTCCACAGAGGCTTCAAAAGCAGAATCAAGAGAAGCAATTCTCTAAGTTCTTGGAAGTGTTTAAAAAGTTGCAGATCAACATTCCATTTGTTGAAGCCTTGGAGCAAATGCCGTTGTATGCTAAATTCATGAAAGACTTGCTTTCCAAGAAGAGGAAACTAAAGGAAGATGAAACAGTGATGCTAACTGAAGAGTGTAGTGCTATCATCCAGAGGAAATTACCACAGAAGTTGAAAGATCCAGGTAGTTTCTATATTTCGTGCACTATTGGTACTTTGACCATTGGTAGAGCATTGTGTGACCTTGGGGCAAGCATCAATTTGATGCCATTGTCTATCATGCATAAGTTGGAGATTAAGGAAGTGAAGCCTACCATGATTTCATTGCAACTAGCTGATCGGTCTATTAAGTTTCCGTACGGGATAGTTGAAGATGTGTTAGTAAAGGTTGATAAATTCATTTTTCCTGCAGACTTTGTGGTGTTGGATATGGAAGAGGATTCTGAGATGCCTCTAATTCTAGGAAGACCGTTTTTGGCAACTGGAAGGGCACTGATTGATGTGATTTTTAGAAACACATGGTCTCCTTCTTGAAATTCCAAGGGTGTTCTCCGGACATCCGCGTAGCTCTTCTGGCGGCTCTGAGCTGCAAGTATTTTGCTACAGATCTGTTTGATCTGCTCTGTTGTCTGTCTGACTAGTTCCAGACCTAGGAGACTCTGTTCCCCTGCTTCGTACCAACATAGAGGAGATTGACACTTCCAGCCATATAAAGCCTCATATGGAGCCATGTCGATGCTAGCATGATAACTATTGTTGTACGCAAATTCGGCTAACGGTAAGTATTGATCCCAACTTCCCCGTTGTTCCAGAATGTATGCTCTCAACATATCTTCCAGAGTCTGAATCGTTTGCTCCGTTTGACCATCCGATTGCGGATGATATGCAGTACTTAGACATAGCCTAGTACCAAATGCCTTCTAGAGCGCTCCCCAAAACCGTGAGGTGAACCTTGGATCTCGATCAGAAATGATTGTCGAAGGAATACCATGTAGCCGAACTACTTCTTGAATATATAGCTGAGCTAACTTTTCTAGAGGAGAATTCACTCAAATGGGTAAAAAGTAAGCTGACTTGGTTAGTCTGTCCACTATGACCCATATAGCATCATATCCTGAGGGGGTTCTTGGTAAGCCCATCACGAAATCCAAAGAGATGCTCTCCCATTTCCATTCCGAAATCTCCAAGGGTTGTAATGTTCCTGCCGACTTCTGATGCTCTATCTTCACCTTCTGGCAAGTTAAACATTTATTCACAAAATTGGCTACATCTGTCTTAAGGCCTGGCCACCAAAACATCTTCTTGAGATCTTGGTACATCTTGTTAATGCCAGGATGTATACTAAACTCACTCTTATGGGCTTCCTCCAAAACCTTCCTCCTGAGATCCTTCTCCTCAAGTACACATATTCTTCCATGATATCGCCATATTCCTTCCGCATCCTAAGAGAATCCTGTTAGCTTGCCAGATTGCACTAGTCGCACTGTATGCTGGAAGTCATTGTTTCCTTGTTGTGCTTGCTGGATTTGATCCTTGAAAGTACTAGTTATCTTAAGTTAGTGCAATTGGATGGCACTGGGGGTTACGGAGATCCCCAAGTTGAGGGTTTGGAAACTTTCTATATGTTCCACTTCCTTGATCATCATCCATGCCACTGTCAAGGATTTTCTACTTAAGGCGTCTGCTACCACGTTTGCCTTGCCTGGATGGTACTTCAGGTCGAACTCGTAATCTTTAAGAAACTCCATCCACCTTCGCTACCTCATGTTTAATTCCTTCTGATCAAAAAGGTATTTCAAGCTTTTGTGATCAGAAAATACTTCGAACTTCACTCCATAGAGATAATGTCTCCACATATTCAAGGCAAACACTATCGCTGCCAGCTCGAGATCATGGGTTGGATAGTTTCTTTCATGAGTTTTCAATTGCCTAGAAGCATATGCCATGACGTTTCTGTTCTGCATTAGCACACACCCCAATCCTTTCTTAGAAGCATCGCAATACACTTCGAACGATCCATGAGGATTCGGTAAAACAAGTATTGGGGCCGTTGTCAATCTTTCCTTTAATTCCTGAAAACTCTGCTCGCACTGGGGTGTCCATTCAAATGGGGCGTTCTTTCTGGTTAATCTGATTAAAGGTATAGCTAATTGAGAGAAGTTCTTAACAAATCTTCTGTAGTATCCTACCAACCCTAAGAAGCTTCTGACTTCCGTAACTGTCGTTGGCCGCTCCCAGTTTAATACTGCTTCTACCTTACTGGAATCCATTGAAATTCCCCCATGGGATACCACATGGCCAAGAAATTTTACTTCTTCCATCCAAAATTCACATTTGGATAGCTTGACATAAAGTTTCTTTTCTCTCAAAATTTGCAGAACTAATTGTAAATGTTCTGCGTGCTCCTGTTCTGTCTTCGAATAGACAAGTATGTCATCAATGAACACCACCACAAATTTATCAAGATATGGTCTGAATATTCAGTTCATGTAATCCATGAATATTGCTGGTGCATTTGTCAATCCGAAGGACATCACGGTATACTCATAATGTCCATAACGAGTCCAAACGCATGCATCTTGAATATCTTCTCGAACCCAAATCTGGTGATATCCAGACCATAGATCAATCTTGGAAAATACAGTAGCCCCTTGTAGTTGATCCATAAGATCATCAATCCTTGGTAACGGATACTTATTTTTGATTGTTACCTTATTTAACTGTCTGTAATCTACACAGAGTCGCATGCCCCCATCTTTCTTCTTAACTAACAAGACTGGGGCTCCCACGGTGATGCACTTGACCTAATGAATTTCTTTTCCAAGAGTTCTTCAATCTGCCCCTTAAGTTCAGCCAGTTCCAAGGGCGACATGCGATACGCCATTAAAGATATTGGTCCCACTCCTGGCACCAGTTCAATAGTGAACTCAATCTCTCTCTCAGGAGGGAACTCAGGAATATCTTCGGGGAACACATCAGGATATTCCCTAGCAACTGGAATATTATTTAACTCCTGATCAACCTCTGTTATGCTGGTTGATAAGAAAATATACCCTTGACTTCTATTCCCACAAGGGTACACCATTATGGAACTCAAATAAAGACTTACAGGAATTACGGATTCAGAAGATGAAACAGAAGGGAGTGTAATGGATTTATCAGAGCAATTTAACAGGGCTTGGTTGGCAGAGAGCCAATCCATACCCAAGATGATGTCAAGTTCGGACAAGGGAAGACAAATTAAATTAGCCGGAAAGATCTGACCTCCTATTTGACAAGGGACATTGATACAAATGTGATTGATCCTAACAGGCTCACTTGTAGGAGTAGAAACTAACAAGTCATAGGGAAATTCATAAATAGGTAGCTGTAGGGCTATCATGCAATCATGAGAAATGAAAGAGTGAGACGCACCTGAATCGTATAAAATAGTTAAAGTCTTACCATTTACTTTGCATGTATCTTGGATCAAATTTTCTGACTTCTTGACCTCCTGTGCATCTATAGTGAAAACTCTGCCCTGACGTTGTGGCTTAGGAGTCAGTTGAGGGTTCCTGGCAGGGCATTCATAACTTTTGTGGCTTGGTTTGCCACATCCAAAGCAAACATTTTGACCTGCCAAGCAGGGGCGGTCGCCATGATTTCTACCGCATTGGGTGCAAGTCTGGATCCCGAAAGACCTCTGAGGTTGCTTACCTCGGTTATTCATTGGCTGAAACCTTCTTTGCTGCTTTAGGTTGGGCTTGAACCTCGGGCCTTGCGGAGCTAACCCCTTCTTGAAGTTATTGCTGAATGATCTAGCAGCAACTAGCTTCTTGCTACAGTCCTCCACGAGGCAACACTTGTTCACCAAGGTAGAGAAGTCTCTTATCTCCATTGGTCCTATGGTGGCAAGAATGTCCTCCCTTAGCCCGCCTTCAAATTTCATACATTTCCATGCTTCATCGGGGTGTCATTGATAAATAGTGGAAAACTTGCCCAATTCCTCAAATTTGGCGATGTATTTCGACACGCTACTATTTCCTTGACGGAGATGCATGAATTCCAACTCCTTGGCATTGCGGACAGACGCAGGGAAGTACTTCTGGTAGAATGCATCTTTGAATATGTCCCAAGAAATTTTTGTCTGGGATCCTTCTAATAATCGCCGTGCACCGTTCCACCAGAATTCTGCATTAGCTTCTAACATATAGGTGGCAAAAGCTACCTTTTGACGACCTGTGCAATCTAACATGGAGAAAATCTTTTCCACAGCCTTAATCCATTCATCTGCTTTATCTAGGTCAAAGGCTCCCCTGAAACTGGGTGGATTAGCCTTCCGAAACTCGGCAAATTTGAGGTATTCCAGATCCATCCCAGGGCCATTATGATTTCCTCCACATTCCACTTTTGACTGTCTTCCTAGTTGGCCCATCATTTCAGTTGCTGCAGCTGCCTATTCGCACATAGCCTGGGCCATCTCTCGCATTGCGTCCAGGAACTCCGTGGATTCCTCTTGGGCTGGGGAAGTTCACGGTCTACCTCACTTTCCAGAAGCCATTAAGTTCTGAACACACAAAACAAGAGTGATTGAGTTGATCAGGCTCAATACTAAGTTCAGTGTGCTAGTAAATAATAGCATACAGTTAGGCAAACTACTTCACGTAATCCTATCCGTATGGACAAGACTCAGAACATAATAAGATCTAGAGAATACAGAGCATATGCGAAGCATAGTCGGTCCAATCCTCAAGCCTATATTAGGATGAACTGCTCTGATACCAAAAATGTAACACCTTACCAGACAAAATACTATGCTTAAGTCATAATAATTTATCTAATAAGAGATTACGTGTAATACTGATTAAATTTTTCTTTCTGTATTAGTATTAATTTCTCACATAAGAATACTTGATCACATAACAAATTTTTCTGCGTGACAGCGGAATAAATACTAATCAATTGGTAAACTGTAAATAACTTAATATAAATAAAAATACAATAAGGACAGAATAACTGTAAACGGCATCATAGACATGTACATAGATATCTAATTTTAAAGTTTGTCAAAAAGTACAAGGTGTCAAAATGAGGCCGCTAATACAAAATGAAACGGCCAATTTCTATGAACAGCACCCCAAGTGGTCCCCATGGGACATTTCATGTACATCTCCTAATATCTATCCATCTACCCATGACCCAGACTGCCAAAAGAGGGCCATTCTATATATCTACTACCACTACGGTATGCGTACTATCTAACCAGAATCCGAAGAAAGAAACCCATTCGCCATGGGTGCATCTGCCCGTGCCGGGAGCAGAGGATGAGGAGGAACTCGCTGCCTCTGATGGGTCCTCCTCTGATGATGAAGCGGAAAGCATCGGATGTGGTGGTGAAGCCGGAGAAGCCATAGGAACGGGGGCTACTGCTAGTGCTGGTGGTGCTGTTGGAGGAGGTGGAAATGGATGGGCCATATGAAGTGGAATGGCAATATACGGGACAACGGGATCAAACAATGGGTGCATCAGTGGTACGGCGAAGTCTCTCTGGAAGAAGAAATACAAACGAAACTGGCACCTGCCAGATATATATACAGAGTCTAGAAAGGGGTCGAGGTGTATGTGAAGCTCGGGGAACTCAATGAAGAGGACTCTTGTTGCAGCGTGCTCCATAGTCTGAGAATGACGCGAAATATATAATATGGTGAGAAATGAATATTTCCCAGTAGAAAATCCTAACTTCTATACATCTTTCATCATTTGTCATTCCAGTTGTTTGATTAGTGCAATACTTTTCAGATAGTATCATAAAACAATATTATTCAATTTAAATACTTGCTTGTAAAACATACATCGAAACAAATTCAATTTTAATTAACAGAAGCACTGAGGCAATTAAACAGTAATTGTGAAAGAGCAATAGCATATTGCGATAATAAACAGGTATCCGAGACAGTCAATTAATAAGCATTACACTGTGCATATGCATGCGCAACTATGAATGCATCTTATTTCTTGAAGGCTTTCGCCTATTAGAACTTATTTCTATCCTTAGTCCCCTGGGAGTCATTGGCCATACACTCCTGGGTAATAGTCCGCTTTTCTGGACCGAGCTCGTTCTTATACAGGATGGCCGGGTTTACTTTCCTCGACCTTCCCACTGATCTATTCCCCTTAATTTATTCCGGGGCTGGCCCAAGTGATATGGAATTCTTTATAATATCAGGTAATGACTGCACATCTAGCTTGACTCTTGAATATAATGCCTTCAAGCTATCATAAAGTTTCACAACATATGAACTTCTTACCGAAATTTCGGCGGCACAACGGATCGAGTCCGCTTCCCCGTGAATAGTGCCAAAAAATCAGTATAGTTGCACAACTAATAATTTTAGTATAGACCAGCAAATATGTATATACATTTATAACATCATTCAACAATTGCAAATCAAGCATTAAGAAGGTTTCAGCTTGTTCTTCCTTGTTCTGGCCGAGTTTGGCATGCTCCAATTTTTATCCAATGCAACTCATTTAATTCTCATTTTTGGATATGTTATATTCTTATATGTCTAGTTTCTACTCTCTTTAGTCCCATCTCGTTTTGAGTTGTATAACTCTAGACATAAACATTTTATCTCAGCATGTCCTGTTCCTAGATAGAATTGGATTCCTATAGAAGAAAATTCACTAAAAATCGAAAACTAGATGAAATCATGTGAATTTTATATCAAAATGAAGCTAACACAACAAGCTTTAAAATGAATTAAGTTTCATGTTATTTACCTAAGTGGATTTTGAGTTATGAGTCTTGAAACATTAACCTATTGGGCTATCCTATTCTAGGCCAGTTTAAACCTAAGCCAACTTCATTGATGTGCTGGGAACAAATGACAATGAATTAAATTCTGACATTCTTATGGGATGTTCTCTCATGTGTTAGCTTTCAAACATCTTTAGTTGCACTTAATTTGAGGTTGTATATGGTGAGATACACCCTTCTCAACCCATGCTACTTGGGTGAGAACCTAGATTTCTAGGTCTAAATTCAAAAATTCATAACTAATTCTATACTAATCCAATGGCTATTATGATATATGTATGGAAAGCCCTAGATGTCTAGTTTCATTTAAAAATGGTTTCATCCAATTTAAACGGCGGTAGGTGGAGCCGTACACTCCGCTATACGGACCGCCGGGGGAAAACCCTAATAGCTTCTAGATTTGTCTTCCTTCTTCAAGCTATTTGCCCTCAAATCCAATTTTAATCACAACATACATGCAAAAGCAGTCATAAAACATCATCATCACTCTATAAAACATCCAAATCTCAGATTAAGCCTGCTCCTCATACAGCCCCAAATCAGAGAGAATAAAAGAAGAAGTAGGATTTCCTACCTTATCTTGTGTAATCTTTGCTGATTTTGGGTCTTTGGTGCAAGTAGTTTATGATGAGGCTTGAAGAAGAGATGAAAATGGAGTGGAGATGAGAATGAGGAGAAGAAAAATGAAGGGGGCTTAGCTGGGAGAAATGGCCGAAGATGGATGAGGATGCAAGGAGAAAAAGTGAAGATATTTTCAAGGTGGCTTGGATTTGATTGGTGGACTTGGTCTTGGTCAAAAATCTGATTTACTCTCCCTCATCCATGGCCGTCTAAGCGCCACTTGGGTGGTTTGTTTGGCTAAATCTTAGCCGTTGATTCTAGGGCACTCATAGAAAAATTCTACTAGTCCGGTTCCGGCAGTTTGAAATACTGAAATCTTACCGATTTCTCTTAAATCGGCAAATCGGCTTGAAATTTTTCTGTGGGGGTTTCTATACTCCTAATCTAATTCCATCAAGCCTAATCCATCTAAATCACACTTAATTGGCTTTCAGTAAATGTTTAATCAAGTTCTGATTAAACTCACTTATTTGATTAAAAACCGAATAATTCAGTTGTTAACGATAGATTTTTCGGTCATTACACTAGGTCCATATGCCACCTTTAATCTGAAAGTGTTCCTACTTCAGATTAGTAGGAGATATATTGCATCGCCCCCTTGTTACACTTATAACTTCATTGGCCTTCCGCATCATGCCTAACAGTATCTCTATCTTGATTTAATGTATAGTTGGATGGGCCTCTTTATAGTTTGCTCAATTGTTTCCCTTTCAAAGCCAAGATTCCACTCAGTATTCTTCCAAATTTACAATCGCTACAAGGTGAGTTGCCGTACCCCCAAGGAAGAAACCACTTCCACCTCTGGACGGGAATTTAAAAAAGTTCCCTATGTACCTAACCGAAACTTCTGCCCTTGGCTTCTTTCATTGATCCTCTGCTTCAATCGCCCACTCTATAAATTTCTTAATGAAGGATCAAGTGTTTATTATGTGGTATTACCACAATCCCGAATAAAAACCATTGACTGAATTTGCTGGCGAGGTATCTTCGGGGTAGTCCTATCTATGAAGAAAATAAGGGTACTGTCCATGCCACATATGATAAACTTATTAGCGGGTAATCACCTTGCTCCCGTTGAGTATTAGAGCTACAAAACTAGATAGAAGAACCTCCTAGATTCAAATTAGAGAAGATGGTTTGGATCGGGTAATCGCAATAGAGCTTAACACAGGCCCCATTAGGGTGAAGAAGATTCTTACCTAACTTGCCTCCAACTGAGATCATGCCCTTGATGATGGGAAATCTTCGACTACCCGGCAACATCTTACAAACAACCTTTTTTGATATAACTAGGCTCACTAGGTAAATATCAAATCGCCTGACACAATTCCTTTGATTGAATCCCCAATTCTCTGCACTCCTCAACTTACCCAATTGTCTATCCCTTTTTTGCCATCGATACCTCCTAGGAGTCTCATCCCTAACAATTACATATAGAAGGTCCCTAATAAGCCTGCTGGGTGTTTTAGGCTTCTGTTTACACAAAACGTTATATTGAGGTGATCAGGCTCAACATTCAGTCAAGTGCAACAGGTAGTCCTCAACACTCACAACAAGGCTACCATGCATAATATTTCTATGTCTTCTTCACGTGAGGATCTAACGCATGGTTTATCTAGATTCTCAGAGTATGCATCAGAAGCATAATGAGTCCATCCACGGGCCTATATAGGACAAACTGCTCTGATACCGAAATGTAACAACCTCCATCATTTAAGCCATGCTCAAGTCATGGAGCTACATTAAAAGGTTGTCATGATGCTGAAAAATTCTTTAAAATATGGAAAATATAATACATGACCCTTTAATTGTCCACTTTATTACTAACTACTAGTCTGTGATACATTGAGAATAAAATAATTACACTTTAAAAGAAAATTGTGACCAACATAGTAAATAGCATCTACTTCCGACTAATCATTAGCTAGCTTCGATAGTCTCTTGATCTGGCTAGCGCCTGAGCCGTGCTCAATGAATGGCCCTACGTTCCGCCTTGCACTGGATGTCCAACTTAGGTATTGGAATGTTTACGGAAAAAATAAAAACATACAAGCAGGCAATGAGAACCTAGGGTTCTCAGTAGGTAAACTTAAACCAATCTTATAATGTCATCATAAACATTCTAGTTGCTTCGGTTTATTATGAAAATATGAGCACATATAAACAAATAGTGGTTCAATTTTAAGTTGAAAATACCTTTCTCGAAGCGGGTTATATCTTAACAATCACTTACCATATTATATGACGGACATAGAAATATGAATGGTATGATATGCTTCAACCAGAATCATAATAATAGTATGACTTAATGAGATAACTGAAGAGGTACTTATAGATACTTATACTTGACTATATGCAAGTGCACTTGACTTAATTCATGTCTTTCTTTAACTTGCAACTTAATCTTACTTTTCTGTGCTTGGTCCCCCGGAGATAAATGGCCTCTCTTGCCTCTGGCAGTAGCCTGCTTTTCAGGTCCGAGCTCGTACCTATACATGAGTGACGGGTTTACTTTCCTTGACTCTCACACCGGTCTATTCCCACTAATCTGGTCGAGGGCTGGCCCAAGTTAGTACTGCTCTGGTCCACGCTAGTTGGGTCTATGCCATGCCTCACGTGGTAGCTAGTATGTCCCTCTTTCAAGTTCTTATCATCTTTCCTTTCCATATCTCATCATACGTGCAAATACTTTGTGCATACATGAATATGCCTCATACTTTATTTCTCATATCATATTCTAATTATGTTTGCATGCATGGCATATATGAACATAACATGTGAATGTAATATATTCAAAGTATAATCTCCCATAGCATAAGCTTTCATTACTTATATTATACTTAAATTCATCCTTGCATACCTGAACCTTATGAGCATAACATATAGATATTTATAACATCCATAGTTTCATAGACTTTTGCCGTAAATTTGGTAGCATAACGGATTACATCCGTTTCCTCATGAATAGTACCAGTTCTCACAGACAAATCAGTCATAGTAGTATAATCAATATAAAACTTTCAATCCTCAACTCAAACTTTATATGTTCACTAACACTTGTGAAACCATCAATTTGGTCATTTCTGCCAGTTCTACTCAGTTTTGCCCGAATTTTGTATAATCCACCTTTATATCTATCCAACTCATTTAAACCTAAATTTTGGATATGTCAAAGCTCTATGTGTCTATTTTCTAACCTCTTTAGTCCCATATCATTTTGATTTATATAACTCAATATATTCAAATTCTACCGCAGCCTATTCATTCACTAGCCCAAATTACACTCCTGGAAGTATAAATTCACTAAAAATTGAAACTAAACTCAAATCATACAAAATTGGTGCCATATCAAAGCTAACAAGACAACTTTCATTTGCAACAAGTTTCATTCCATTTGCTTTAGTATAGTGAGTTATAAGTCCTGAAATTCCACCTTTCTGAACTACTCTATTTTGGCTCAGTTTGGACATAGGGTAACTTCCTCGAAGCACTAGGATCAATTAAGGTCATAACAAACTCAGAATTTCATATTGGGATGTTCCCCTATGTGTAAGCTTTCCAAAAAAGTTAGTTTCACTCAATTTGGAGTTGTATAGGGTGAGTTATACCCTCCTCAAGTCACCCTGCTCGGATGAAAGTCCTGATTCCTAGGTCAAACTTCAAAAATTCATATCTCTCTCAATACTAATCTAATGACCTCATATGATACATGTATGGAAAGCCCTGAATGTCTACTTTCATCTAAAAATAGTTACATCATATTTAACTAGTTGTAGGCAGCGCCGTACACTCTGCCGTACAGACTACCGTGGAATTCCTCACTAAGATAGCATCCCAATCCTCCATTTCTCCTAGTTTTCTTCTTCTAACTCTAATTTCAACTCAAGATTTCATATTAATCCTATCATAATCCATCATAATACAGCCAATAATTCATCAAATACATAAAGAAGAATACAATTTTATGCAATCATATTGCAAGTAATTCAAGAACAGAAATAGAATCCTACCTCTTTGGAGTATGATTTGAGCTAAGTGTTGAAGCTTGAATTGTCAGAACCTTGTGAAGCTTGAAGGAGTGATGGAGTTGATTGAGAGAAAGGAAGAAGGAGGCTGAACAAGAGGAAGAGGGAGAGTGGCGTAGATCAGTCAGAAATGAGGGGGAGATTCTGACTTAAATACATGGGGGTAGTTGGGATTATGAGTGTTGATTGGTTGAAATTTTGTGATTGAAGTTCAGCCATGTCTCCCATTTTTGTGGCCAAATTGCTCTCCATGTCATTCCAAAAGTGGAGCTCGCTTCCATTCTACTGAAATCGGAACTCGTCCCTATTCCACTTAAAGTCAGAACTCGTGCCTTTTTACTTGAGCTAGGGGCTGAAGCTGGATGTCGGAACTCGTCCTATCTTATTTGAGACTTAGAAGTAAATTCGAATATCAGAAATCTTGTCTGGTTTATTTGAAGCTTGGAAGCAAAGTCGGATGTCAGAAATCATACAGCTTATAATCATATAATCTCGGGACTCTCCATTCAAACTTGGAAATACCAACAGAAATGGGAGGCTCCTGGGAATAATCTCAGAGATCGGAACTCGTGTATGACGTGGAAATCAACTTAGGGATCCGAACTCGTGTCCATTCTAATTGGGTTCAACTCTAAGGCGGGAACTCATTACATTAAACTCGGAAGTCGTACGTGCACCATTGTGTTAAACTGTAACTTCTGAGGTTTGAAACCATGTAGTCTGAGGTCGGAACTCGGGTACCTCTTGAAGATACATTATGAGATCGGACATAGGGTACATTTTCTTTGAGACGTGAAGTTGGATATCGGGAATCACGTTCATGTTGTTCGTACTTGAAGGCTAAGTCGGAAGTCGGGAAATGAGGAATGACAGATATGGTTAAGGTCGAAAATCGGAAATTATGCTGAAATTCGAAGACTAACTTGGAAGTCGTAAATTATCCCGTTTTATGTGAAATTCGAAGATGAAGTCGGGAATCATGAAAACTAGTGAAGTCGGAACTCGAAACTCGTGGTGGAGGTAAAATGAAATAATTTAGCACAAAGAAAATTGGGGATGTTACACACCACGTCTTCTGGTTAGATACTCCTTGCACCCTAAGGTATATTTTGTCAAGGTAAAAAGACAAACGGAATACTAACATGGTAATGCAACTACTAAGTTACATGCTATGCCTTTAGCAATACAAGAAAAATATAATACCAAGGTTCAAGAAGAAAAGCATGATGGTTGCCAGGTAACTAAGTTGGGGGTACCCCAATGAGAATGAATTAGAGATGAGCGTTCCTTAAGTTGAGGGTAATATTGAGCTTAAATGACTCTTCCATCATACCGTTTACCTTGGCCTGCCACTACAAGCTGATAAAAAGTCTTTTTGATCTTTGGCTAAGTGACACTCATGTAGAAATAGAGAGAGAGGATTGTGAATATTGTGATGTTTTTGTCTTTTCTTAAACATTGCATAAGCATAGGGTGAGTCAATTCTTTGTTGTTTTTTCCTTATATACACATACTAGATCTATTTTTTTGACAATGTGGTTGCACAATTAGATGGTCTTAGTACTTAGACTTGGATTCTTGGTAACTTTTAAGTTAAGTTATGAAGTAGTGATGAGGATTTCTATAGGCAACAACTTCTATCTTGACTGTTTTGTTTTAATGAATCCTTTGTTTTAAGTATTTTTTGCTTGAGTCCTTTCTTTTTCTGTTTTTAATCTTTGTCTGAGTCTTACCTGAGGATAAGCAAGTTCTTAAGTTAGGGGTTGTGATAACTCCTTTTAGTGAGTCATATTTTTAATTAATTTTGTTTAAATTTGAGTATGGTTGCTCTTTTAGCTTTTATTTTGTTTTACTTTAGTAAGTTAGTCGGTATTTTTTCAGTTTTTGTTATTTCCTTATATGTTTGGATACTTATTTTGGATCTATTTGTTGGATATTAGGTGCAAGTGGCCCGAAAGAGGTTGGAAAAGGCCAAAGAGTGAATTCAGACTCAATAGCTATAGCGCAAGCCAGTGCGCTATAGCGCACTGCCGCAGAGCAAATAAAATAACCAAGTTCATGTTGCACTATAGCACAACCAACCGCGCTATAGCACTCCCCTATTTCATCAACTTCCCAATGTTTTATGTTGTGCTTGATAAGCAATATTTTGATACATTGATTAACCCTCATATTTAGTTTATTGAACCTCTTTTGTGCTTAATTGAATAATATTGGACACATTTTATAAGTTTGGACTCTAATTAGGCTTAATTGTATTTTTCAGCATTATTACAAATTTATACTATTTTTGTATTATGGCTGTATCTTGAGTTGTATATATCTAAAAATTACAAATTTTATATTGTAGGAAAGCTGAGAGAAAGATCTACAACATTGATGAAGAAGTCAACAACAAATTCGGATGTCTAGTGGGTCGAATTGGGCCACAAATTCAAAACAGGGCTGTTACGCTGGAACCGGAGTAGTGTGCACTTATTGGGCCATAACGTGAGCTGTAGACATTGGATTGAGGTAAAACTAGTGTGCCATTTGAAAGTTAAGACATAAAGTTTCAATTCATATGAAGACCACTCTCTAAAATAATGACATCTTCATGGATTTATTGGCTGTTAAAATGGACTGACGCGAATACACGTACAACCTGAACATGCTATAAAGATTGGGCCATAACTCTCTTATTTTAAGTCCAAATTAAGTAAATTGGGTGTCCACTTAAAGCTAAGAGATAGAGGATTAAGTTGGGCTCAAGGGTATTTTTGAATTTTGACATTTGAGCTCTGATAAGAATAGAGAAAAGAGAGACACGAAAGAGGACTCATATCTCCACCATTTTTCATTTTTCTCTCTTCTCTTCTCTTCTCCCTCTCCTCTCCTCTTTTCTTTTCTTTCCCTTTCCTTTCATTTTGTAAGATACTTGTTTTGGGCTCTATTTTGTAACCTTCATTGCTATGGAGGAATAGGATTTCAAGCTAGTTCAAGGAGACTCCAAGGGCATTATGGTTGTAATCTTGAAACCCTATGCTTGAATTTCAATCATGTTTGTTTTCTTGATTCTTTGCCCTCTTTTATTTGTAAATTTGCATTGAATGGTATTGATATGTGAGTTTATGAATGAGGAATTAGTTGGGTGATTACTACTTGGTCAATTGGTATGAACTTGATTAGTTAAAGAATTAGGAATTAGGTTTGGGTTCAAACCTAGGCTAATACAATTAGGGCTAGAAATCAACATAGGTTAATTAGAGTTGAGGTCTCAATTATCTAATCAATTATGTGTTGGTTGAATTCCTAGAGTTCTCTCGGTAGAATTGTGGGGTTATTAGTAGAGGTCTCTCTAATAGCTCAAATTAGTCGCATTCCATGTGTTTGATATATTGTGTGTTAATGATTGATTCACCTTATACCTAAGGAACTCTTTGAACTAGTGTTTTTATTTTCATCTAATTTTCTTTTATAGCTTATTGATTGCATGTTTCCACATATCCTCTTGTTACTTAACTAGATAGCAACAGCATCCTTATGAGACGACCTTGGTTGCACTATACTTCAAACTTAGTGTAATTAAGTATTTTAAAATTGTAATTTGGAGCAGGCTGCGACACACGCTGCCAGTGCTATAGCGTAAGCAAGCATGCTATAACGCGCTCCCATGTTCGCAGTTTCTGTCAAATTTTTGTGTTGTGCTATAGCACAACCCAACGTGCTATAGCACGCCACCGCTTCTGCAAGTGACACTAAAAGATGGGTGTTGTGCTATAGCTCGTTTGCAGTAGTACACTATTCGACCTGAAATTTGAAAAAATGAAGGGATCCAGGGACTATAAAAAGGAGCTACTCATATCAGGAGAGATCCCTTGACACTCTACATATTTTCCAAGGCAGAAAACTTCTTCTAGAGAGATTAGAGGTGAAGATTCAAGAATTCCAGAGCTCAATTTCAACACGAAGAGATCCAGATTCTTCCAAATTTCTTGTCTCTGGCTAAAAATCTTTATGGCTCTTTGTTTTTCTGTCTCCTCATTCTTATATTTTTCTATTATTTTCTTTTCTTTATTCATGAACTAAGTTTCTCTTGCTAGGGCATTAATGGACCCTTTTGTATGACAAATTTACTAATGGATTAATGTTAATCTTGTTTCTATTTCAATAGCTTAGTGTTTTTGTTTGTTCTTAATGCTTTTGAGTGATTGGCCACCATTCAATTGATTCGTTGGTTTGCAATAATTAGAGATAAGGTTTGTAAACAAAGCTTTTTAACATAAACATTGTGAGTTGAGCGAAAACTAGAAATAGACAAATGTTCATGCGGTCAACATAGGAACCCATAGATCTTCAACCTTTACTTAGATTAATTTGTGCTAAGAGATTAGACAATCAGTTTAGGATAAAGAGTATTGCTTGATCTCGAGAGAGGCTAGGAATAAATTAAGAGGAACTGACTGTGAGTCAATTAGGATAGGAACAAATTAATGGAAATTCATAATAAATGTGTTTACAATAGGTGAAATTAATTAGGCCTAGCATTCATCCCATTGTATTTAATCAACCCTTTTGCATCTATCCTAATTACTATTTTTCGTATTTATTAAATTATTATTTTAATTTGAATTTCTCTATATCCATAATTCTATTCCTTCCAAATAATCATCCCTTAAACTATCGGATATTTGATCTATCCTAGTGGGATGACACTTATCATTTTATTACTTGTACGATCTAGTATACTTATCGGAGCCGCATCATTCTTAATTGAAGATTTTGGCCATGGCGAGACCCAAGCTTCAACCTTCTTGAGTAACAAAAGGAAAAGTGTAGAGATCACTACCTAGTGATGTGTTTAGCGCCTCCAAGAAGAAGAAAATAAAGAAGATGATGTTCTTCCAAGTGGATGATGTAACATGGTCAAATTCTTATCATGCTAAACTGCCTCAGTAATCTTGAGTAATTAGGCACTTAATGAGAAATTATGAGACTAAGGTTTAATTAAGGGATTAACAAAGTGTCTATGAGTTAACTTTGATGAGAAAAGCCAAGAGAATGCTTAATCGAGATTAGATAATCTCTAATTAAGTAAGTCAAAGCCTTAATAGCTTAATTAAGCACTAATTGCCCTTAATTAGCTTAATTGAGTTTAATTAAGGATAATTAAGCTTAATTACAGGATTAATTTTTGTTAATCATGTTCTTGTGTGCTAATCACTAATCCTTGCTTAATCTTATTAATTAAGTTACAAGAGCACTTAATCACATGATTAAATTCAAATTTAGTTAACTAAACAATAAAGTAAAAAGTGATGTCACTAAATCATAAAGCACTAGACAAGAGTCGTTTATGTAATAGTAAGTACTTGATTTGTTCCCCCATCATCCAATTTGTCCCCCTAAACTTTAATTAATACAAAAATATCTCCCCCCACCCTCCTCATGTTACGGCCTATCTCTCCCTCTCACATCTATCTATTTTCATTTTCACACTTCTCATTTTCTCTCTAAGACTCTCATCCTCTCACTTCTCTCTAAAACTCTCTTCTTCTTCTTCATCTTCTTCTTCCATTCTCCACCTCCATAACCAAACCTTCTTCATTTAGCCCTTCAATGACCACATCTTTTGGTCTTTGAAGAAGATATGTAAACACTATAAGTTTCATTTTCAAAAGAACTCAAGAGTTTCCTCTTGGTTCATCCAAAATGGCCACCATCAACATCAAGGAGGAGCCATCATCTTCTTCATTTCTCCTTCAAGAACATGCCATTTGTAACATCCCCCATTTTCTTAAGTGGAGTATAATAAAAATTTTGAATTATTTCTCTTAGGCAGTGTAGGAATCTCTCAGGTAATGATATACCCGGAAAATCCTCACACTTAGAAATATAGGGTAGTATAACACTGCCGTTAAAAATATGGCACTGCCATATGCTAAAAATTAGGAAATGACAAAAATACCCCTGTCAACTTTTGTTAATTATAATCTTGCCCAAAAGTTTTAGAAATTATACTTTAACCCTAAGTGCATATTTCCACAATAACCCTAGAACTTTTCATAAAATGACCTTTATGTCCCCACATCGGTAGAATTAGCAGAATGGGGTTTTAAATGAAGCAGAATATGTGGTAAAACCGTGGAAGTTTAAATCTCTACCGATTGGGCCATGGAGGTAGTCTGGTGTGAAATGACATGGGGTGCCCTTAGACTTGCTCAAAATTATGGATATGCCATTAGCTGCGGAAAACAGAAAACAGAATGGCTCTGAATTTGCGAAACGTTTAATCTACGCTATTAATCGATCTATTCGATCTTATTGACTAAGTAAGGTTAATTAGGAGTTAATTAGATTAATTAGGAGTTAATTAGATGTTAATTAGAGGGATTAGGCTTAGGAGCAATTAGAAAAGAGATATAGAAATTCTCTCAGAGTCATTTAGTAACCGATTTGAAGAAAATCGGCGAAGATTCGGCATTTTAAACCGTCGGAACTGAACCAGTAGAATTTTCTACTGGAAACCCTCACTTAAGTGGCTGAAATTCTGTAACAACCTCTATCATATAAGCCATGCTTGAGTCATGGAGTTATATTAAAAGGTTGTCACTGTGCTAAGAAATCTTTAAAATATGGAAAATATAATACATGGCCCTTCAACTGCTCACTTTATTACTGACTAATAGTCTTTGATACATAGATAATAAAATAATTACACTTTAAAGGAAATTGTGACTGACATAATACACAGCGTTTACTTCCGACTAGTCGTTAGCTAGCTTCAATAGTCTCTTGGTCTGCCTTACGCTCGATTCTTGCTCAATGAATGGCCCTGTACTCTACCTCGCACTTGATTTCCAACTTGGGTACTGGAATATTTATGGAAAAGAGAAACATACAAGTAGGCAGTGAGAACCTAAGGTTCTCAGTAGGTAAACTCAAACCAATCTTACAGTGCCATCATAAACATTCCAGCCACTTCGATTTATTATGAAAATATGAGCATATATAAATAAAGAGTGGTTCAATTTTAAGTTGAAAATGCCTTTCTCGAAGTGGATTATATTTTAACAACCACTTGCCATATCATATGACAGACATAGAAATACGGATAGTATAATATGCTTCAACGAGGATCATGATAGCATTATGACTTAACTAGATAATTGAAGATGCACATATAGATGCTTATACTTGAATGTATGCAAGTGCACTTGACTTGATTTATCTCTTCTTTAACTTACAATTTAACCTTGCCATTCTGTACTTGGTCCCCTGGAGGTGAATGGCCTCTCTCACCCCTGGGTAATAGCCAGTTTTTCAGGTCCGAGCTCATACCTATACATGAGTGACGGGTTTACTTTCCCCGACCCTCACACCGGTCTATTCCCCTTAAATCTGGTCGAGGGTTGGCCCAAGTCTTAGACAGTACTGCTCTGGCCCACGCTAGCTGGGTCTATGCCATGCCTCACGTGGTAGCTTGGCACGTCTTTCTTGCAAGTTCTCATAAATCTTATTATTCTTTGGACATGATTATACATACATATGCTACATGCATTCATTTATATACTTCATATTATACTTAAATCATTCTTGCATATATGAATCTAATGAGCATAACATATAAATGTTCATAATAGTCACATAATTCACATATTTCTGCTGGAATTTTGGTAGCATAATGGATCGAGTCCGTTCCCCATGAATAGTGCCAGGCAACCAGTACAAATGTACAAACTTTCAATTCAATATGGACCAGCAAATATATATATATATATATATATTCATAGCATCATTCATCAATTTCAATTCAAGCACCAATTGGGTTTTCGGTTTATTCTCTCCTGTTCTGCCCGAGTTTGGTATACTCCACCTTTATTGCAATTCAACTCATTTGAATCTAAATTTTGGATATATCATAGCATTATGTGTCTAGTTTCTAACCCTTTTGGGCCCATCTCATTTTGATTTGTATAACTCAAGATATAAAAATTTTACCTCAGACTGCCTAGTTCTTAGCCAGAATTGGGTTATTATAAGTAAAAATTCACTAAAAATAGAAACCTAGGTGAAATCATACGAAATTTATATCAAATTAAATCTAATAGAACAAGCTTTCAAATGAATAAGTTTCATGTCATTTGCATGAGCATGTCCTGAGTTATGAGTTCCGAAACTTGACCCTACAGGACTATCCTGTTCCAGCCCGGTTTGAACTTAAGTCAACTTCATTGATGTGCTGGGAACAAATGGAAATGAATCTGACTTTGACATTTTTATGAGCTGTTTCCTTACATGTTAGATTTCAAATAGAGTTAGTTGCACTCAATTTGGAGTTGTGTAGGGTGAGTTATACTTTTCTCAACTCATACTGCCCAGATGAGAATCTAGATTTCTAGGTCAAATTTCAAAAATTCATAACTAATTCTATACTAATCCAATGGCCTTATATTTTATATGTATGGAGAGCCCTAAATGTCTAGTTTCACATAAAAATAGTTTTATCAAATTTAATCGGCTGTAGGCAGAGCCATACACTCTGCCGTATGGACCGTCGAGGGGAAAACCCTAACAGCTTCTTAAATTCTTCTTGGATTCATGTTCTTCTCTAATCAATCCATCCAATCTTCAATTCAAACTCACATATACACCTTAAACCAACCTTAATTCATCATCATCACTTAAGATAACATCAGAATCTTGCAAGAAATTAGGAAGAAAGTGGAGTCCCAATCAGCCCAATTCAAAGAAAACAAGAAAAGAAGTTGGAATTCCTACCTTGGTGGTGTGAAATCCTGGTGGAACTTGATCTTGGAGTGAAGTTGATGGTTGGAGCTTGAGCTTGGGGATGAGAGGAAGTGGAAGAAGATGAAGGAAAGTGGGAAAATGAGGCTGGTAGTGGGGAGGCCGAAAATGATAAGAAGAGAAGGAAGGGGAAGGTAGAGATTTTTGGAGGCACTTTGCTTTGATTGGTGGATTCAACTTCATCATCAAATTTGGTTTAGCTTCCCTCCCTCAATGGCTGATCAAGGCACCACATGAGGGAATGGTTTGGCTAAATCTTGGCCCTCCATCATAGGGTTCTCATAGTATAATTTCTATTGGTCCGGTTCCAATAGTTTAAAATACCGAAATTCTACCGATTTTCTTTAAATCGGTAAAACGGTTTTAGAAAAGTCCTATGAGGTTTCCTATGGTTCTAATCTAATTCCATTATACCTAATCATTATAAACCACGCTTAATTGACTTTAAGTGAATGCTTAATCGAATCCTAATTAATCCCAATTATCCAATGAAAATCGAACAACTCGGTTAGTAATGATAAAATTTTTCGAACGTTACGCTCTCCACTCACTTGGCAGCCAATTGGCGCCATCCATAGGCGTAGAAGTGGCTCACTTTTCAGCCATTCAAACTAGTGGTGTTAGTTTGAAATTCTACTGATTCGGTTCTGGTGGTTTAAAATACCGAATCTTCACCGATTTCCTTCAAACTAGCAAAACGTTGCTAAAAAAAAATCCAATAAGACTTATTGTATATCTATTCTATCCTAATCTCTCTAATTAACATCTAATTATCCTCTAATTAATTTCTAATTAACCTTACCTAATCAATAAAATTGAATAAATCGATTAATAGCGTAGATTAAACGTTTTGCAAATCCAGAGCCTTTCTATTTTCTATTTTTCATAGCAAATGGCATATCCGTAATTTTGAGCAAGTCCAGGGACGCCACATGTCATTTCACACTTGACTGCCTCCATGGCCCAATGGGCAGAGATTTAAACTTTTACGATTTCACCACGTGATTCTGCTTCATTTAAAACCCCATTCTGCTAATTCTACAGATGTGGGGACATAAAGGTCATTTTATGAAAAGTTCTAGTGTTATTGTGGAAATAATTCTTTGGGGTCAAAATATAATTTCTAAAAATCCTGGACATCTCTGTAATTAACAAAAGTGTACAGGGGCACCTTTATCATTTCGTAATTTTTAACATATGGCAGTGCCATATTTTCAACGGTAGTGTTACACTACCCTATAATTCCAAGTGGGAGAATCGTCATGGCATAGCGCTGCCTGAGGAATTCTCACATTGCCTAAGGGAAATAATTCAAAATTTCCGTTACGTTCTGCTTATGAAAGTGGGGATGTTACAAATTCAGCCACCCTTACCACATATGAGTGGCGCCAAGTGTTGCTCAAGATAGTGGAGAAACTTGGTCTCACCTCCACCGAATTTTTATTGTTTTTTGCCTAGTTGTTTGATTTTTATCGAATAATTGGGATTAATTAGGATTCGATTAAGCATTCACTTAAAGTCAATTAAATATGATCTAGAAGGATTAGACTTGATGGAATTAGATTAGAATCATAGTAAACCTCAAAGGACTTTTCTAAAATCGTTTTACCGATTTGAAGAAAATCGATAGAATTTTAGTATTTTAAACTATTGGAACCGGACCAATAGAAATTATACTATGAGAACCCTATGATGGAGGGCCAAGATTTAGCCAAAACATCACTACAAGTGGTGCCTCAATCAGCCATAAAAGAGGGAAGCCAAGCCAAGTTTGAATGAGGATTGAAGTCCACCAATCAAAAGCCAACTTTCTTCATAAGTTTTCATTTTTTTCTTTCCTTCCCCCTTATATTTTCGGCCTCCCCATAAGAGGTGCAGACTAGCCCTCATTTTCCCACTTTCCTTCATTTTCTTCCACTTCCTCACATCCCTAAGCTCAAGCCCCAACCATCAACTTCACTCCAAGATCAACTTCCATCAAGATTTCACACCACCAACGTAGGAATCTCAACTTTCTCCTTCTTTTCTTTGAATTGGGGCTGCCTAGAGTCCTTTATTCATCCATGATTCTGATGTTGTGATGGGTGGAGATGATGAATGAAGGTTGGTTTAAGGTGTATATGTGAGTTTGAATTGAAGATTAGATGGATTGATTAGAGAAGAACATGAATCCAAGAAGAATTCAAGAAGTTGTTAGGGTTTTCTCCTCGATGGTCCGTATGGCAGAGTGTACGGCTCCGCCTACAGCCGATTAAATTTGATGAAACTATTTTTATATGAAACTAGACATTCAAGGCTTTCCAACATATAAAATACAAGGCCATTGGATTAGTATAGAATTAGTTATGAATTTTTGAAGTTTGACCTAGAAAACTAGATTCTCATCTGGGCAGTATGAGTTCAGAAGGGTATAACTTGCCCTACACAACTCCAAATTGAGTGCAATGAATGCTGTTTGAAAGTTAACATGTAACGAAACATCCCATAAAAATTTCAAAGTCAGATTCGTTGCCATTTGTTCCTAGCACATCAATGAAATTAACTTAAGTTCAAACCATGCTGGAATAGGGTAGTCCAGTAAGGTCAAGTTTCGGGGCTCATAACTCAAGATATGCTCATGCAAATGACATGAAACTTATTTCATTTGAAAGATTATTCTTTTAGCTTTAATTTGATATAAATTTTGTATGATTTCACCTAGGTTTCTATTTTTAGTGAATTTTTACTTATAAGAATCCAATTCTGGCTAAGAATAAGGTAGTCTGAGGTAAAATTTTTATATCTTGAGTTATACAAATCAAAATGAGATGGGAGCAAAAGGGTTAGAAACTAGACATATAATCCTATGACATATCCAAAAATTAGATTCAAATAAGTTGAATTCCAATAAGGGTGGAGTATACCAAACTTGGGCAGAATAGGAGAGAATAAACTGAAAACCCAATTGGTGCTTGAATTGAAATTGATGAATGATGCTATGAGTATATATATATATATATATATATATATATATATATATATATATATATATATATATATTTACTGGTCCATATTGAAAATGTTTGTACATTTGTATTGGTTGCCTGGCACTATTCATGGGGAAGCGGACTCGATCCGTTATCTTTGAAATTTGGTGAAATATGTGAATTATGTGACTGTTATGAATATTTATATGTTATGCTCATTAGATTCATATATGAAAGAATGATTTAAGTATAATATGAAGTATATGAATGAATGCATGTAGCATATGCATGTATAATCATGTCCAAAGAAGAATAAGATTTATGAGAACTTGCAAGAAAGACGTACCAAGCTACCACATAAGGCATGGCATAGACCTAACTAGCATGGGCTAGAGCGGTACTGTCTAAGACTTAGGCCAGCCCTTGACCAAATTTAAGGGGAATAGACTAGTGTGAGGGTCGGGAAAAGTAAACTTGTCACTCATATATAGGTACGAGCTCGGACCTGAAAAGTAGGCTATCACCAGGGGTGAGAGAGGCTATTCACCTCCGGGGGACCAAGTACAGAGTGGCAAGGTTAAGTTGCAAGTTAAAGAAGAGATAAATTAAGTCAAGTACACTTGCATACATTCAAGTATAAGCATCTATATGTGCATCTTCAATTATCTAGTTAAGTCATAATGCTATTATGATCCTTGTTGAAGCATATTATACTATCCGTATTTCTATGTTTGTCATATGATATGGCAAGTGGTTGTTAAAATATAACCCGCTTTGAGAAAGGTGTTTTCAACTTAAAATTGAACCATTATTTATTTATATGTGCTCATATTTTCATAATAAACTGAGCGACTGTAATGTTTATGATGGCACTGTAAGATTGGTTTGAGTTTAACTATTGAGAAACTTAGGTTCTCACTGCCTACTTGTATGTTTCTCTTTTCCGTAAATATTCCAACATCCAAGTTGGAAATCAAGTGCGAGGCAGAGTACAGGCCCATTCATTGAGCAAGAATTGGGCATAAGCCAGACCAAGAGACTATTGAAGCTAGCTAACTACTAGTCGGAAGTAAACGCTGTGTATTATGTCAGTCACAATTTCCTTTAAAGTGTAATTATTTTATTATCTATGTATCAGAGATTACTAGTCAGTAATAAAGTGAGCAGTTAAAGGGCCATGTATTATATTTTTCATATTTTAAAGTTTTCTTAGCACAGTGACACATTTTTAATATAACTCCATGACTCGAGCATGGCTTATATAATAAACGGTGTTACACCATTTTCAAAGCTTAGGTAGTGATCTTCACCATTTTATTTTATTTACTCAAGAAAGCTTGAAGCTTGATTATTCTCATGACCAAGATCTTCAAGTGAAAAGTTGATAAGATCTCTCATACTTTTCATGAGCAAAAGTTTCTATTTTTGGTAAAATATGTTCATGTTCTTGCTCATGAGTGTTCTTGAGTTCTTGAAAAATTCCTTTCTTTAAGTGCTTCAAAGTTTCTATTTTTCTTTCTTGATGCATGAGATCTTGATGTTTCATGTGAGTTGCTTGAAAAAGAATGATGTTCTTGGTGGTATTTTGTTTAAAGTTTGTTCCTTTTCCTATGATGAGTTTATGATTAGAAAAGTTTCATCTTTACATGTTTTTCATAATTTGATAAGACTATGAACATTCCAAGAGTTTAAAGCTCAAAAAGTTTGCTTCATGATGCATAAAAATTGGCACAAGTTTGGGTGCCTTCATAAAGTCTTATTTTGTTTTGTCTTGAAGACAAGAGTACATGCAAAAGTCTAAGCTTTTTGAAATATGAAGCCATTTTAAGTTATAAAAATGATATCTTGCCACTTTATATCTTAGAAATCAAACCTTGAAGACAATACCTTTCATAAAGATTCAAACTTTGGTCAAGAATGAAATCTTTAAGTCATAAAAGTGTTGTTTTGCAACCTTCAATTCATAAAGTTTAGATCTTGAGTCAAAACAATGCTTAAAAGTGCCAACTTTAATAAAGATCAAGAATTTCTAACTTTAAAGTTAATGTTTTATATCCCTAGTTCATAAAGTAGGAACCTTATTGACTTTAAGACAACTTTAAATTATAAAGTTGAGACCTTGATGGTCTTAGAATAAATAAAAGTGTCAACTTTCATAAAAAATAAGACTTTTTAGTTCAAAAGCTAGTATCTTGTATCATTATTTCATAAAGTTTACTCTTTAAGACAAGAATATAATTTTAGAGGCACTTACTTTCATAAAGAATAAAACTTTATGACCACTTTATAAAGAATGATAACTTTTATAATGTTTAAGGTAAAATCTTATAATGTTAATAATAAAAGCTTGAAACTTTGCAACTTGGATAAGTTAAAAATCAACCTTGGTAATTAGTAAATATGGTGTTGTTAGGTTCATTGGTGTGGTTATCCATTGTCATGACCCAAGGATTAGAAGGATCTCGAACTCCTTGGGAGCAGAAGCATGATTAGGGCCTCTGAGCATACCATGAACCTAGGAATCACTAAGTGAACTACCTCAAGGAAAGGAAACAATTACTTAACTTAATTGAATTGAACAAGTGTTCCATAAGACATGTACTCAAATAAAGAGTAATTTCACATGAGAACTAAGTAACTAAAAGACCACATACATATATTTTAACGATGTGATTCTCTCATAGTTAACCAAGGGAAATTATATGATGACTCATAAGATTCTTCACAAAGAATAACACAACTATGAACCCCTTTAGGGTATGAATGTATGATGCCATTTAGCATGATGAATGACAAGTTTGTTTGAGCCTTGTTTCATGATTGAATGATTAGTGTGATGATATGATATGTATATGATGGACTGTTAGTTGAAAGTTTTATGATTGGCATTTTGGGGAAGCTCCGGTCTTGCCGTTATGCTGCCGAATTTCCATCAAAATTATGGACTTAGTCATATTATTGTATGTGTTTAGTCAAAGAAGTATTATGCATGTAAAGTATAATGATAAGAAAAGAATGAATGGATATGACCCTTCAATCACTTCGGTAAGGGAAATGAGAGATGGTGGTCCACAAAGACTCAAGGAACCTCTATGGAGGAGGCAAGGGTGACATGGAGGATCCTCCAACTTAGAGGTAACCAATATCGGCTTAATCTGATTTGCTTTAGTGTTGCGTGGCGACAGTCACAAAATGAGCTCATGTCCAAAAGCAGTCAATTTCAAAGGAAAGTAAAGAATGTTAAGCATGTGCTAAAAACGAAAGTAAAGTCAAGTATAACCATGGTTAAGTTTATGAGGTTGCATGTCATTGCATGTATTTATATTGTTCATATGCATTATGAATGTTCATTCTATGCTTTGTATGTATGTTTAGTTATGATGATATAGCTATGATGTTAAGTTTAAAAGCAACCCGTTTTGAGGTTTAAGTTTTGAAAACCATTAAAATTGAATCTATACATGTTCACCATTTTCATAATTAAAACCCGAAGCAACTGGGATGATGACGATGACACAGTGTTTGTCTAGTCACTATCCTACTGAGAAATTTAGTATTTCTCCCTCCTACGTTTTTGTGTCGTCTTCAAAGGATGCCGGCGTCGAGCACGGTGGTGATTTTATTTGAGTTCTTGGTGATGCATTAGCACTTCGACCTGGTGCTGAATGCATTTGTGCTGACTGCTCAGGCAGCGATGTGAGCCTACATGTTCCATAGCTGCCAGTTCGGTACACTTGTGATGAGTTCGTTTTTCCGCCCTCATGAGCCGTTTGAGGGCGTTACCATGGATGGCGTTTGCCCACCTTTTCATCCTCCTAGGCACTCGATGGATGGGGATTTCGACTCTAGCACTCGGTTGACACTGATTACTTCGATAGAGACGGATCCTTCTGAGTCATCATACCCGACTTATTCCGTGGTATCCTACTATTCGGAGCCGTCTCAGCCTTCAATGATTCGCTTATCTTCTGACTCTTCTGCTTTGTCTGCTGGCCTAGCTCTACTCCTGATTTGTGGTTGTGGGTTCATTCGTATCCATGCTGTGCATCGTGGCCATGGGCGTGCTTGAGGAGGAGGACATGGTGATGTTGCTCCTGGTGGCTTCGAGAACGACTTCCTCCCGCCAGATGAGTGGTGTGGTGATTGCATGTAGAGCTGAGCATGAGGATAGCCCTTTTTGGTTGTAGCTAGGGTTATCTTTTTCTTTTGGCATTTATGAGTGGATGGGATTTCCTTTGCAGATGTCTTTGTTAGGTTTCTTTTTGTAGGGCCGACAGTAGATATCAGACCCATTAATCACTATGTATAACTCTTGGTACTATTATATTAAATATGAATGGCTATGGAATGAATGTTATATTTATCTAAGTTGTTGTTACTCTTGTTGTTTCTATTTATTTTATTCGCACTATATGTATGAGATAGTGAGGTTCATATTATTCGTTCACGATGCGCTTATGGTTGTTGGTTTTCAAATCAGTTTATTTGTTATTGTTTGAAAAAAATTTATCACCTTTTTTTCATTACAAGTATTTTCAAATGGTAATATTACTTCCGCAAGCAAAAGTAACAACTAGTAATTCCATAATATGACTTAAGCGTAGTATGGGACTATTAGGGTATTACAGATGAATGTGACAATTTGCAAGGAGAAAGAGAGAACTCTTGAGTTCTTGATGAAAATGAGTCTTGTAGTGTTTGAATATTTTCTTCAAAGACCAAAAGATGTGGTCTTTGAAGGGCTAAGGGAAGAAGGTTTGGTTATGGAGCTGGAGAATAGAGAAGAAGATGAAAGAGAAAAGAAGAGAATGTAGAGAAAAATTGGATTGTTTGGAAGCAAGAAAGAGAATGGAATGACACAAAATAAAAATGAGAGAGTGTGTGTGTGTGTGTTGTTGTTGTGGCCATAGCACATATGGGCAAGGGGGAGATATTTTTGTGTCATTTTGTTTTATCTAGTTAATTATTGGCGATTAGTGCTTAATCAAGCTATTAAGAGTTTGACTCACTTAATTAAAAATTCTTTAATCTTAATTAAGCATTCTCTTAACTTTTTCTTCCAAATTGCCATATAAATTCTTTAATTAAGCCTTCATCTTTTAATTTCTCATTAAGTGCCTAATTATTTAGAGTTACTGAGGTAATTTAGCACGAAGGAAAATTGAGGATATTACATTTCTCCTCACCTTCAAAAAGAATTTTGCCCTCAAAATTTGTTACCTATAAAAAAGTCAGGAAAATCATTTTTCATCTCGGACTCTAGCTCCTATGTATATTCTTCCATATTTCCTATACCTCAAGCCACCTTGACCAAAGGTATGGTCTTGTTCTTAAGCTATTTTGTCCCACAATCCATGATTCAAGATGGTGGTAGATTGATGGTTAGGTCCTCCCTTAATTGTACGCTTTCATGTTCAAGTAGATGACTAGGATCGGAATGGTATTTTCTTAACTGAGACACATGAAAGACATTGTGAAGGTTTGACAAGTTCGAAGGTAAGGCCATTTGATAAGCAACTGACCCGACACATTTCAGAATTTGAAAAGGACCCAGAAAATGAGGGCTCAACATTTTGACCTTCATGGCTCTATCTATATCTGTCGTATGAGTGATATTTAGGAACACACATTCTCCTTCTTGGAACTCTAGACGCTTTCTCCTCTTATTTGCATAACTTTTTTGATGGCTTTGAGCCGAAAGGATTTTGTTCATAATCTTCCTTATTTGCTCCGTGGTCTATCTCACAAGATCAGGTCCTAATTGGCTTTGCTCACTTGGTTCAAATCCACATAGGGGAGATTGATACTTTCTTCTATGTAAAGCTTCATAGGGTGCCATACCAATACTTGCATGATGACTATTGTTATAGGCACACTCAATCAAAAGCAAGTATCTATCCCAACTTCCTCGATTGTCTAACACACAGGCTCTCAACATGTCCTCTAGACCTTGGATAGTTCTCTCTGACCGTCCATCCGTCTGGGGGTGATAAGGTGTACTTACGCAAAGCCTCGTCCTAAATGCCTTTTACAAGGCTCCCCAGAATCTAGAGGTAAACCTCGGGTTCTTATTTGAGATTATGGTTGAGGGTTCACCATGCAACCTAACTATCTCTTGGACATATAACTGGGCTAACTTCTCCAAAGGATAGTTAGCTTGAATGGGCAAAGAGTGAGCCAACTTGGTCAATCTGTCAACAATTACCCATATCGCATCAAAACCCATTTGTGTTTTGGGTAAACCCATCACGAAGTCCATAGAGATACACTCCCATTTCGATTCTGGGATTTCTAATGGTTGCAACATACCATAGAGCTTTTTGTGTTCAATCTTCACTTTTTGGCAGATTAAACACTTGCTTACTGACTTCGCAATGTCCCTCTTTAATCTTGACCACTAAAACATCTTCTTAACATCGTGATACATCTTCGTCAATCTTTAAGAACAAAGCTACACCTTGCAGTTGGTCCATGAGATCATCTATCCTAGGCAAAAGATACTTATTCTTAATGGTCACTTTGTTTAAGTGATATAATCCATACACAGTCTCATACTCCCATCCTTCTTCTATGGAAACAACACTAGGGCTTCCCAAAGTGAGGCACTAGGTCTTGCAAACTTCTTCTCTAACAGTTCTTTCAACTATCCTTTCAACTCCGACAACTCTATTGGGGACATCCTATAGGGTGCTATAGAGATTGGTCCCGTTCCCGGTACCAACTCTATAGAAAACACGATTTCCCTTTCTAGGGGAAACTCAGGTATATCATTAGGAAACACAGTTGAGTATTCCCTGACTACGCGGATCTTATCCAATACTTGCTCAAGTTCTACTTTGCTTGCTATAAAGAGAACATATCCTAAATCATCATACTCACTACTCCCTACTTTAATAGAATTTAAGAACAAATAGACAGGTTTAATATGCTTAACTGGCTTAACAGGTATAAAGGGAAGCACAATAGTCTTCTCAGAACAATTTATCATAGTACAGTTACCCGAAAGCCAATCCATGCCTAGAATCAAATTCAAACCAGATAAAGATAAACAAATCAAATTTGCTACAAAAGACCTACATTTGAAATCGACAATTTAAACAACAATGACAAGTCTTAACTGGTTTTCCAGTAGGAGTGGAAACTATCAATATGTAAGATAATTCAGACACAGATAATTCCAATCTATCTACACAATCATGAGAAATAAAGGTGTATGTAGCTCCATAGTCATACAACACAGTTAAGGTTCTACCGTTAACCTCGTAGTTACCTTGGATCAGATCGTTGAATTGAGTGGCCTCCTTAGTATTGAGGGCATAGACCTTTCCTTGGTGTTGGGGCTTGTTGGCAGGGATCGTCAACTTGTCAGTGCAGTCTCTAGCCATGTGCCCAGGCTTTCCACATCGGAAACATGCATTTTGTCCCGCCAAGCAAGGGCGTCCTCCATGAAATTTGCCATACTTAGGCCAAGCTTGACCATTTACAGGCTTCAGTGGATTCCTAGTAGGTTTTCTGAAGTTGCTTGCCTTTGAAGCCTTCACCTTAAAATGGCTTCTTTGAGGGTTAGGGCTTGAACTTCTACCTTTGCGGTGCTAACTTCTTCTTGTAAGCCTCAGACCTTGCCACAGCCAGCTTACGGTTGCAATCCTCCAACAGGCGGCACTTGTTAACTAGTGTAGCATAATCACGGATCTCCATGGGTCCTATGAATGCCAGGATCTCCTCCCGCAGCCCTCCTTCAAACTTGACACACTTTCATCGCTTATCAGGGTTTCCTTGATAAATCATCGAGAACTTGCATAGCTCCTTGATCTTGGCAGTATACTTAGTAATATTCATCACCCATTGGAGCAGACTCATGAACTCTAACTCCTTCGCATTCCTTACGGAAGCGGGAAAGTACTTCCCATAAAAGTGTAACTTGAAAATCTCTCATGTAATGTGGGTTCGAGTGCCTTCCAATAGCTTCTTGGTGCCTACCCACCAAAAGTTAGCATCGGCTTCTAGCATGAAGGTAGAAAAGGCTATCTTTTGCTCCTCGGTGCAAGCCAACACCATGAAAATCTTCTCAATGGCCTTAATGCATTCATTAGCTCGATCGGGGTTGTAGGATCCTCTGAAGCTTGACGGATTCGCCTTCCTGAACTTAGTAAACTTAAGGTATTTTAGGTCTACCTTAGCTCCTTCATTGTGTCCTTTTAGGTTTTCCTCATCCTTTTGCTCTATTTGCTCCATCATATGGTGAGCAACAGTAGCTTACTCCCTCATGGCAATAGGCACCTCACAGAGTGTCCCCGTGACTTCTTTGAGACCTTCCGGTTCATTATGCGGCTACCACGTCTCTTTGATGCCATTAGTTCCTAGTGCACAAAACAAAAGACATTGAGTTGATCAGCCTCAACATTTATGCTGAGTGAACTAGCAACTAACTACATTCAGAACATACGATCATGCATCTCTAATCCTTACGTCCCATCATGCAGATGAGGAGTCAACTAATTCATATGCTTAGAAGCATAGTTAGTCCATCCCTAGGCTTTTTAAGGACGAACTGTTCTATACCAAAATGTAACACCCTAATAGTCCCATACTATACTTAAGTCATATTATGGAATTATTATTTATTGCTTTTGCTCGTGGAGCTAACATTATTATTTAAAATTACTTTATACTGAAAATAGAGGTAAACTTTTTTTTGAATGATAAGAATATGAGTAAATCATTTTGAAAATCAAGAGCCATATACACATCACAAAAGTATAACAGCAAACATCACTATCTCATATAAGCAGTGCAATAAAATAAATAAAGGCAATATAAAGATTAATCATCTAGGATAAATATAATATCATACCATTCCATAGCCAGTAGAGTTTAACATAGTTAATAGTAGAGTAATAAGTCATACATGATAGATAATCAGTACGATATCTACTGTCGGCCCTACAAAAGAAACCTAACCAAATACATCACAAAATAAAATACATCAGAAAATGCCATCCACCCATACATGCCAAAAGAAAATGATAACCTATAACTACCAACCAAAAGGGGCTATCCTCATACTTGGCTCCACATTTGCTATCTAAGTCAACCATCAGATGGGAGGTAACCATTCTCGAAACCACTAGAAGTATCATCGCCACGTCCTCTTCCTCAAGCACCCCTACGGCCATAAGGTACAGCGCAAGTATGAATAAATCCACGACCATGAACCAGAGGTGGTGTGTAATGAGGAGCTGTAGATGAAGAAGACGAACCAGAAGTCAGGCGAATAACTGAAGGGTAGGAAGGCTCAGAGGGGTCAGACTCCACAGGGTAGCTGGGGTAGGAAGCTCTGAAGGATCGGAATCTAAAGAAATAGTCCATGTCAGACAAGTATCTAAGTTAGACTCTCCATAAGCAGGGTACCTCAGTAGCTAAAAGTAAGGACAGATATCATCCAAGGTGATCTCACTGTACGACTGGTGTAGACGAAAAAATGGGCTCATAACGGGTACCTTAAATGGATGGCCATGGAAGATATAGACCCTCATGGCTATACTCGCAGACATCACAAAAGCATTCAGCATTGAGTCAAAATGCTAGGAACTCAATGAATATCACTACTGTGTCCGATACTAGCATCCTCTGAAGATGACATGGAAACATAGGAGTGAGAAATACTAGATTTCTCAGTAAGATCATGACTACACAAACACTGTGCCATCATTATCGTCCCAGTTTAATTATTAAAATGGTGGACATGCATAGGTTCAATTTTTAATAATCTTGAAAACATAAATCTCGAAGTAGGTTGCTTTTAAGTTTAACATCAAAATCATAACATCATGTAGAAACATACATACTAAAGCATGGAAGAAACATTCATAATGCATATAGATAATATAGATCCATGCATTTCTATGCAAACTCGTTAACTTGACCACTGTTTAACTTTGACTTTACTTTTGTTCTTAGCACGTGCTTAACATTCTTTACTTTTCCTTTGAAATAGACTACTTTTGGACATGAATTCATTGTGACCGTGTCACGCAGTACTAAACCAAATCAGACTAAGCAAATAATGGTTCCCACTAAGTTGGAGATTCCTCCGTGTCACCTTTGCCTACCCCATAGAGGTTCCTTGAGTTTTGGTGGATCACCGTCTCTCACTTCCCTTACCGAAGCGATTGAAAGGTCATATCCCATTCTTTCTTTTCTTTTGTTGTGGCCACATCTTTCATGCATTGCAATCATTGACAAGACACAAGTGGGCATGTAATGATATGGCTACGTCCATAATTTTGGCAGACAGTTGGCAGCATAATGGCTAGACCGAAGGTTCCCCAACATGCCAAACATGGAAATCCAACCAACAACCAATTATATCCATCTCACATCATCATACCAATCATCCACAATCATTCAATCATGAGTCAATGCTCAATCATATTAATCATACATCATGCTCAAAGGCATCATACCTTCATCCCTTAAAGGGAGTTTATAAATGTGTTATCCTTTGTGGAAAGTCTTATGAGTCATAATATGATTCTTCATGTCTACTCAGGAGAGAACCACATAGTTAAAATAAATATGTGTAATCTTTTAGTTACATAGTCCTTATGTGAAATTATTTTTTACTTGTGTACATATCTTATGGAACACTTGTTCAAGTTAACTAAGTTAGGTAATTATTTCCTTTCCTTTAGATAGTGTACTTAGTGATTCCTAGGTTCAGGTATGCTCAGAGGCCCTAATCATACTTCTGTTCCCAAAGGATTTCAAGATCCCTCTAGTCCTTGGGTCACGATAACGCATAACTGCTCTTATGAACCCAACAACACCATGTTCACCAATCATCAAGGAATAGTTTTTATTTTCACTAGTTGTAAGATTCGAACTTTAGTAATTAGAATCGCAAGATATCACCTTTATGATAATAAGGTTGCATACTTATGAAAGTGATTATAAAGTTTTTATCCTTTTGGGAAGTATGAGTATCTAAAATTATATTATTGTCTTAAAGATTCAACCTTTGTAAGGAAATGATACTAGATGCTAGCTTGATGACTTAGAAGTCTTATTCTTGAAGAAAGCTGACACTTCTAATCATTATAAGACCATCAAGCTTCCAACTTTATGATTTAAAGTTGTCTTAAAGTCTACAAAATTCTTTCTTGAAGAAAGAGTAATACTTTTATTCATGATTTGACTCAAGATTCAATCTTTACAAGTTAGAAGTTGCAAGTCGACATTTTTTTTTACTTAAAAGTTGCATTTTTTATTAAGGTTGGAAACTTTACGAAAGGTCTTGTGTTCAAGATTCAATCTTTAAAACATAAAGTGATAAGTTCTCATTTTTATGACTTCAAAAGCTTCATGTTCTAAAAAGTTTGGACCTTTATACATATCCTTATCTTCAAAAAGAACAACCTCAACCCGACCTCTCTTGCCATAATGTCTATACCAACCTCAACCAAACCTCTTGTGTCTTAAGAAAGTGTACTTAAATCGTACTTTGGAAGCCCCGTGTTTCACTACTTCCACTTGCATGAGGAAGAATATGTTCACCTAATGGAATGAACATTTGAAGCGAAGGAAGACAAGAAGTATGATCGGAATAGGAAAAACACTATTTAACTGACTATAGACCAAGATGACATTCCTAAAGGCCTCACGTAGTGCCACAATCTATGAAAATGGGCGCGCTTCCATTAGCATAGTTATGATCCTACCAAAGGACACTTGTTCTGTAATACACAGGTAAACCTAAAGCTCTTATACCACCTTTGTCACGACCCAACCTGAGCTGTGATCGTCACATAGTGGACAAGTTCCCTAGCAAGCCTACACTAAGCAAAATATAGTTATTCATAACTCAAGTGCGAAGAAATTCCATACAAACCATATACCATTAAGTATATCAAATCCTTCAATCTAGTCTCATATAAAATCCTCAAGAAATTTCTTTCTTTCCTTTCAAACAAGAACAATTTCCAAAACTTAATAGAAAACCAATATAATAAACATTTACCATACTTTTTTAGAAATCAAGTCATTGTCTCATGTGATTAAGTTAGAATAAATAGGTTACCAAAGTTTAAATCGTATTTCTAGGATATTCCAAATTATTTGCATATATATATATACTAAATACATTAGAAACTAAGATAGGGATAAACTATCTACTCACAATACATAAGTCCAATGGGAAATGTCATTTTCTTGGAGCCACATAGCTAGGAGAATGCTCCCTGGGAGAATCTAGCACCACAATCACGATAATATGACTACACATTATTGCATATCATGTGAGATTATACTATCTATCCCCAAACTCAAGAATTCCCCCAAAATCCAAACCTAGGGTTCAAGAGCAACCTCAATCCAAGTAGAGATTCGAGTTTCTCGAAAAAGGAAGGAGGAAAGATGTTAAGATTTACCTTTGGGAAGCTAATTAGTAAGAATGATGGTGGATTTCAAGTTCTTCCTCCTCCAAGATCCAAGGTCACCAATGGAGGAAATATATATATATAGAGCAAAAAAGAGAGAGACAGACAGACAGACAGACAAACAGACATATTGATGATGATTTTAGGTGTTTAAGGAGTGTTTGGAAGTGATTTAAGTGAAAGGAATTGATATTGTTGCATAGAATGGAAAAGAGAGGGATTTAGAGAGAGAGAGAGAGAGAGGTTTTTCGAGTGTAGAGAGATAGTGGTCGAAAATAAGGAGAGAGAACGCTTCCTGTTGCTATATAAGTGTCTAGTAATTGATTACAATTTTGTATAATTGATTACCAGAATGGTTGGAAACTTGTTTCGGACAATTATAATCAATTACAATTATGAAAAACACCTTAATAGGACAGACTCAATGTAACATCCGATTTCCGAGTTTCGACTTCACCCTCAGCATTAATCAATTCCAATTTCCAACTTCATCTTCGAATTTCAGATGAATTGGGACACTTTCCAATTTCCAGGTTCGTCTTTGATTTTCATCCCAATTTCTGATTTCTGATCTTAACCCAGCATTTTCTTCATTTCTGACTTCCACCTTAACCTTTGATATCCAACTTCATGTCTTAAAGGCAACGTACCCAATTTCTGATCTCATAATTTATCTCTAACTTTCAAGCAAGATGCACGCGAGCTCCGACTTCATACCTCATGGATCAAAATACTGTACATAGTTTTCGACTTCCTAGATTCGGGCATAAGGTTTCTTACTCGGGTACCGATTTCCACTTTTATGTTAAACATCCCGACTTCTGAGTTCGAGCATTTGGGTTTGATGCTGTGATTCGAATTCCCTAGTTCCGACCTTAAGCATTCCCAGCATTCTCATTCCGACTTCCGACTTGACTCCAAGTTGATACTTTAACATTATAATACAAGTACCGACTTCGGATTCAAATGTAACGAGTTCCGGGTTTAAAGTTGGACCCAATGGACATGAGTTCGAGTCTTTGAGTTGATTTCCAAGTCACGCACAAGTTCCAATTTATGAGATTATATGATTATAAGCTGAAGACTTCCGACCTCCAACCTTACTTCCAAGTCTCGAAATAAACCAGACAAGATTTTCTCAAGTCACAAACAAGAGGGATGAGTTCCGATATCCGGATTCAGCCCAAGCTCAGGCAAAATTGCACAAGTTCCGATTTTAAGCTGATAGGGACGAGTTCTGACCTCAGGTAGACCAGAAGCGTATCTCACTTTTGAGACGATGTGGAGAGCAATTTAGACACAAAAGTGAGAGACATGGCCGAACTTCAACCACAAAACTCCAACCAAACAACACCACAACTTTCATGTATTTAAATCAGACTCTTCTTTCCATTTTGGTCTGATTTACATTCCCTTTCCTCTTGCTCTCCAGCCTTCTTCTTCTTCCCTTCCTCTCTCAACCAACTCCATCAAATCTCCAAGCTTTGTCAAGGTTCTATTCAATCCAAACTCAAATTCAGCAAAATCATACTCCAAATAGGTAGGATTCTATTTCTATTCTTAAATTACTTGCACTATGTTTACATGAAATTATACTCTTCTTCATGTATTTGATGAATTATTAGATGTATTATGATGGATTATGATTGGATTAATAGGAGATTTTGAGTTAGAATTATGATTAGAAGAAGAAAATTAGAAGGAATGGAGAAGTAGAATGCTGTCTTGGTGAAGAATTCCACGGCAGTCCATACGGCGGAGTGTACGGCACCGCCTACAATCGGTCAAATCTGATGAAACTATTTTTAGATGAAATTAGACATCCAGGGCTTTCCATACATATATCATATAAGGTTATTGGATTAGTATTGAGAGAGATATGAATTTTTGAAATTTGACCTAGGATTCAGGACTTTCATCCGGGTAGGGTGACTTGAGGAGGGTATAACTCATCCTATATAACTCCAAATTGAGTGAAACCAATTTTGTTAGAAAGCTTACACATAGGGGAACGTCCCAATATGAAATTCTGAGTTTGTTATAGTCCCAATTGTTCCCAGTGATTCGAGGAAATTGTCCTATGTAACATCCTCCGAAATCCTTTTATCGTTTTCTGTTCAATTGTTCGGTTTTTATCGAATAATTGAGATTAATCAAGATTCGGTTAAACAATTAGTTAGACTCAATTAATTAGCAATAACTTGAGTTTAGATAAGAGAGAATTAAGTTAGAATATAGGAGATTTCATAAACTTTTTATTGAAAACCGATTTACCGATTTAAAGGAAATCGGTAAGTTTACGGTATTTTAAACTGTCGGAACCGGACTAGTAGAATTTCAACCCATCAACCCTACTTTGAGTGGCTGATAACTCAGCCACTTAATCCCTCAAGTTGGCGCCACTTTGGCCACAAGAAAGGAGGCAAGCGTGGCTGAATTTCAGCCATGCAAAGCCAACCAATCAAATGCCAAAGAAAAAGCCAACTAAGCACCTTTATGTCATCAGATTTTTCAGCCCCATTATCACATATTCTGACCTACACTTCTACGCCACTTTCTCTCCTCTCATTCAGCTCTCTTTCTCTCTTCCTCACACACCAAAAACTGAAGCAAACTCCAGCCTTGTTCATCCAAGCTTCAAGAATCTAGCACAAACACTTGGATCAAAGGTAGGAGTTTCAATTCTTACATCAAATCCATGGACTTGGCTGGCTGGGCTTGAATTATTTTCACCTTCCTTGCTGTATTAAATGAATGTTTATGATGATGTGTGATTGATTTTGGGCTGTTGGTTTGATTCAAACCGAAGAGGAAGCAAGAAACCATGAAAATAGAAAGAGCTGATGGGTTAGAGAATCAAAAACCCTTGGCAGTCCGTACGGCAGAGTGTACGGCTCTGCCTACAGCCAATCAATTTTGATGAAACCAATTTTAAATAAAACTAGACATCCAGGGATTTCTATGGATATATCACATAAGGCTTTTGGATTAGAATTGACAGAGTTATGAATTTTTGAATTTCGGCCTAGGGTTTTGACTCTAGCTCCGGGTAGACTAGGTTGTTTAGGGTAGAACTTGACCTACACTACTCGAAAATGAATGAAACTAACTTTTTCAGAAAGCTTACACATAACAGAATGTCCCATAAAAATTTTAGAATTAGATAAGGTCCCAATTGCTCCCAGTGATCCAAGAAAGTTGCCCTATGTCCAAACTGGGCCAAAACAGGGCAGTTTAGGAAGGTCAGAATTTGGGGCTTATAACTCGAGGCCTACCAACCCAAATGAAATGGAACTTTTTGAAAATGAAACTTTACCCTGTTAGCTTTAATATGAGTCTGATTTCGTATGATTTGAGTCAGTTGTCGATTTTTAGTGGATTTTTACTTTTAGGTGTCTGATTCTGGCTAGCCACTGGGCAGGCCGAGGGAAAATCTAAATATGTTGAGCTATACATATCAAAATTAGATGGGACCAAAAGGGTTAGAAACTAGACACATAAAGCTACAACATATCCAAAAATCAGGTTTAAAGGAGTTAAATTGAAATAAAGGTGGGATATACCATAACCGGGCAGAATGAGACAGAATCAGCCAAAAGCCCTATTGAAGCTTGTTGAAACTAATGAATGAATTTATGAATGTATGTGCATAATTGCTGCTCTATACTGAAATTGCAAATTGTGTAAATGTATTGGTTGGCTGGCACTATTCATGGGGAAGCGGACACATTCCGTTATGCTGCCGAAATTTCAGTAGAACCCATGCACAAGTTATGAATTCCATGTTAATGCATGTGCATTCTTAAGAAAGTTATGAAAGTTATGAAAAGGGTTATGCCACTATGAAAGTTCCATGCTACTTGGGCCAGCCCCGGATAAGAAGTTAAGGGGAATAGATCGGTGGGAACGTTGGGGAAAGTAAACCCGGCAATTCCTGTATAGGAACGAGCTCGATCCTAAGAAGCAGACTATTACCCAGGAGTCTAAATGGCCAAGAACTCCTAGGGGACCAAGAGATGGAAAAATGATGAAAGGAAATGAAAAGTTTATAAAGGAAAGTTCAAGTATGAGTCTGCATGATTACATGAGTGCATGAATACATGGAATATTTATATTAAGATGTTTACAGATATTTATTATATTTAATTACTGCTGTTTGTTTATTTATCTTGTTTGTTACTTTACGTACCATTATTAGTAGTCTGTTTAGACTTTCGTGTCTCCTAAAGTAAAATGGAACCTTGCCTCAGACTAGATATTTTCTTGAACTCAGTAAGATGGCTATTTTTGTTTAAACATGTTTTTATAATTAAATAAAACCCGAGGCAACTGAGAATCTATGTGATGTCAGTTAACCAGTATACCCGAACCCTATTGAGAATTTCTTGAAATTCTCACCCCGTGTTATATTTTCCGCATCATTCTCAGACGCAGGCGAAGAGCTCAACGGCCACTCCTATCATTGAGATCCCAGACCTGTAGCTGTCCCAAGACTCCGAGTTGGACTCTTTAGACACAGTCGGCTCCTACTATTTCTGCCTCCGCTTTTTAGCAATAGGGATTTTGCTGTTTCTTTGTTTCCTCTGTTCTTAATCTATATATATATATAGACGGAAGCGTTGGCTTCCGACATACATATGTACATATACAACTGATAATATATCACTTATCAGTATCTTTTCTGTTATGTTGTATCAAACCTTATAGATTTTATAGTGCTAGTCACGTTTATTTCATAATAGCGTGCCATTTCGTCTGTTTTATGATGTGATACTGATTACGAAAAGTTAAGCAGAGTGTTAACACGGTAACACAGACTACCTAATTTCATGCTATGACTTAAGCATAACATTAAATTAGTAGGGTGTTACATTTTTGGTATCAGAGCAGTTCGTCCTAGCTAAGGCCTGAGGATTGGACTGACTATGCTTCGCGTATATTCTGTGTTTTTAGCTGTTGACATGCACTAGATCTTGCCTGTATGGTTGAGATATAGTTGTGCATGTGTATGAAGTGCCTGACCGTGTGAGCTGTTATTTACTAGCACATTGGACTTAGTATTGAGCCTGATCAACTCAATAGCTTTTGTTTTATGTACTCAGAACTTAATGGCTTCCGGAAGGCGAGGTAGACCGCGTGCAGAACCAGCTCAAGAAGACCCAAATGACCTGATGGCCACAATGCAAGAAATGGCTCACGTAATGCGGGAGCAAGCCACAACAGCTCACCAGATGATGGAACAGCTAGGCAGGCGACCTGCGGCAGGCTGTGAAGGGAACCCACATGGTCCAGAGGCTAACCTGGACTATCTCAAATTTGCTGAATTCAGAAAGGCGAATCCGCCCAGCTTCCGAGGGGCGTATGATCCTGATAAAGCCGATGAGTGGATCAAAGCCATGGAGAAGATTTTCTCTGTCCTAGATTGCTCTGATCATCAGAAGGTGACTTTTGCCACCTATATGCTCGAGGCAGACGCCGAGTTCTGGTGGAACGGCATACGAAGACCGTTTGATGAATCTTAGACAGTAGTCACTTGGGCGATGTTCAAGGATGTATTCTATCAGAAGTACTTTCCAGCTTCCGTTCGAAATGCCAAGGAACTTGAATTTATGCAGCTTCGTCAGGGAAACAAGAAGATATTCGAATACATCGCCAAGTTCGAGGAGCTATGCAAATTCTCCACAATTTGTCAGAGGAACCCAGATGAAGCTTGGAAGTGCATTAAATTTGAAGGTGGGTTACGAGAGGACATTCTCACCGCGATAGGGCCAATGGAGATTAGGGATTTCCCTACGTTGGTGAACAAATGCCGACTGGTGGAGGACTGCAATTCAAAATTAGCTGCAGCCAGAGCATCTGGTGAGAATTTCAGGAGGGGGTTAGCCCCACAGGGCCCAAGATTCAAGCCCAACATACAACAACAGCGGAGACTTCCGCCGGCAGGGAACAAGGGCAAGCAACCCCAAAGGCCTTTTCCAAATTCAACCTGCACCAAATGCGGTAAGAATCATGGCGATCGGCCATGTTTGGCAGGCCATAATGTCTGCTACGGATGTGGCAAGCCAGGCCACAAGATTTATGAGTGTCCAACCAGAAATCCATCACAGCCGCCTCGACCCCAACATCAAGGACAGGTCTTTACAATGAGCGCGGAAGAAGCTGACCAGTCGGAAGGACTAATTCAAGGCACCTGTGACGTGGATGGTGAGACTCTAACTGTACTCTATGATTCGGGTGCTTCACATTCATTTATTTCTCATAGCTGTGTAGCTGCCTTGCAATTGCCAATTTCTGAATTACCTTATGATCTATTGGTTTCTACTCCTACCAATGGACCTGTTAGAACTAGTCAAGTATGCATTAATGTTTCTCTTCGAATTGAGGGTAGGACCTTTGCCGCCAATTTGATTTGTCTCCCTCTGTCTGGTCTTGACATAATTCTGGGCATGGATTGGCTTTCTGCCAATCGAGTCGTACTCAATTGCTCTGATAAGACAATGGTACTCCCCTCTGTCTCACTTTCTGAATCCCAGACCGCAACACTCTTCTATTTGAATTCTTTCGGGCCAAAGAAGCAAGGGTATATACTCTTGTAAGCTAATGTGACAGAAGCTGAGCAGGAACTAGAAGAGATTTCGGTTGTTAAGAAATATCCTGATGTTTTTCCCAGAGGATATTCCTGAATTTCCTCCAGAGAGAGAGATTGAGTTTACCATCGAGTTGGTTCCAGGTGCGGGACCAATATCTATAGCTCCATATCGTATGTCACCTATGGAGCTGACGGAACTAAAAAGACAGATCGAAGAACTTTTAGAGAAAGGATTCATATTGTAACACCCTAATAAACCCATACTACGCTTAAGTCGTATTACGGCGTTTTATTAGTTGTTACTTATGCTCGTGGAAAACTAAACTTCACTTGAAATTAAATTACGTGGAAAATACGGTAAGATTTTTCTTTGAAATACGTTGTCGCTTAGCAGCGTTTTGAAAAGTAAAGCCTTGAGCGAGAAGATAGCTAGAAAAAGAGCGTGTCGCCTCAAATATATACTCCAATATCATAAAACAAGGATAAGGTAAACAAATAATAATTCACAAATATATTGCATTAAATAACTAACCATTACATTCATATGGGTTCATAATATATATACACATACATTTTAGCATTACAACAAGGGAGACTCATGGTTGAGCCATGATCCAAATACTAAATACTAAGTACAAGTTTAAATGGCAAAGCCTAACTCAAAAGAAATATGCGAAGATGCAGAGCAATGGTCGCTACAGCTTCGTCTTACATCCCACGTCACACGTCCGCTCACAGTGTTGGGGATCCACGCTCCACTCCACCGGATCTTGTTGTCGAGATCTGGTGACGATACGGGAGAACAACTAGGGTGAGAAATGGAATTTCTCAGTAGGACTCGAACCCGACACAAGAGTGTCATCGTCATCGTCCCAGCCACTTCGGTTTTATTAATGAAACTAGTGAACATTCATAAGGTTCCGTTCTTAGATTTTTCGAAAACATGAATATCCGAAGTGGATTCAATTTTAACATAATCTCTAATCATTTACATCATAACATACATGGGCACAAGTATAATCATATAAAAATGCATGACTGTGCTATAAGTTTTTCTTAACTTCTTCCCTTGCTAGGGTTTTGGACCGAAGTCCCTTTTCTTTTCTTAACTTGACTTTATCTTTTCACCCACTAAACATAAGTGGTAATGAGCTCATACCGTGGCCGTCGCCACCATAGAATTTCGGTACTTACACTAGCTGGGTCATGCCATGCCTCATGTAAGACCTATCCCCTATACTCACACTAGCTGGGTCATGCCATACCTCATGTGAGTCGTGGGTGAGGGGAGCTTAAATTAGGTCACCTTCCCTTTTGAAGGATCATACCCTTAGTTTATCTTTTCTTATTAAAGCTTATGATGCAAGGTTATTCTAAATCTCTTCCACATTTAGGCGTTACGTATCGCCGTCCCCAAATGTGGTTCCTTTATTAATCACCTCTGGGCGTTACGTATCGCCGTCCCCAGGGTGTTCATATTTATTAATCCCTTCATGTTTATCATTAAGCATCATATTATCAACATATCACATTCATATCATCATGACGCATCATAATATCGTTATCATATCATTATCATCCTTATCATCACAACACTATCATAATCATCATCATATTACATCATCATCACATCATATCATAATCATCATCATCATATCATATCATCATCATCATAGCATCATGCTTGCACATAAACATAGGCATATTCTCAAGCAAAGTTTTATGAGCTTAGCTTAGTAAATTTGGTGCAAGCTTTTAATTGAGATTGTCTCTTGTGTAAACTTCTTTTATTGGGCATAGTGCCAATTTCATCTATTATCCTTTTTGACACTTTTAAGTTGAATTATGAAGGTTTTCTAATACTTAATGTAAGGGTATTAATGTCTTAAAGCTTATTCCTCCTTATTCTTTAACTTTTACCATAACCAGTTTTTACTTTTACGGTGGGGCAGTAACTTTGAAAATTCACCATAATTTCTTTTTTTACTCTTTTACTTCGAATTTTTGTGTGGATATACTTCTCTGAGTCTGTTTTTAAACAAAACAAACCCCACTTAAAAATTCATTTTGTAGCTTGAGTTATGCATATTTTATTCTGACTGTTCAGTTTCTAAGTTCACTCCCGGTACAGTGGATTGTTACTTCTCATTATAATTACTCAGAAGGAATCTGAGAAAACTGTTTTATGGGATTGTTCCTATATGTCTTAGATTTCAATTAAACTTGGTCTCACTCAAAAATCATTTTTGTAGCTCGAGTTATACACATTTTTGTGTAGACTGCCCAGACAGAAACCAATCCGAGAACAGTCCACTTTGAAAAATCATATCTCACTCATTTTAACTCCGAATCTTATGTATTTTATATGTATGGAAAGCTATTTGAGTCTACTTTCATAGAAAAATAGTTTCGTTCCATTCTGAGTTTTATAGCAATAAACATACCGCACGCTTTACAGACTGCCAGAATTCCAGATTCACTAGTTTTTAAGTTTTTCACTTCAAGCTTATGAAGAAATTGTTATATCACTTCAAATCACCATTTTCATGTTTTAACTCATCATCACATTCAAAGTTTGAGTCACCAAATCAGTATTTTGAACCAAAATAAAGCAAGATACATAAAAACCATCATACCACAAAATCTCTTTTCAAAACAACATTTTTATCAAGGCAAGAACACTCATAAGGCAAGATGTGGTCATGAGACCTTGAAGCAAGTCCTAAAACCACCTAGCTATGAAGAGCTTAGGGGTTCTAGTTCTTGAAAAATATATGGAGAGGAAGGGTTAGAGTCACTACCAATTGGATTTCTTGAAAGCTTGAAGAGAAAGAAAGATGTTGGTGGCCTCCTTCTCCTTGAGCTTGATAGTGAGGCTTGTGTATGAGTGGCTTTGTTTCTCCAAGGACCAAAAATGGTAGTCCTTGAAGGGATAGTGATGGTGGTGATAGGAGATGAGGGTGATGGTGGTAGAAGAGTGAGGACTTAGGGTAGAAAAACAAGAGGAAGAGTAGGAAGAACAAGAGAGGCTTAGAGAGAGGTGAGAGCTTTGTGTGTGTGTCTTGAGAGAGGAAGTGAAAAATGAAATGAGGGAGAGAGAGGGCTGATGGTTGGCGCATAAAGGGGAGGGAGAGAGTGATGTGATTTTGCTTCTTTTGCAAGCAAGGAGGCTAGCAACCATGGGATAAAAGGGTGGGTTGTGTTTTCCTTGAGTCTTGGCACTTGGGTGAGGACTTGTAGGTGTTTTTGTCAAGTGGTTAAAAGCATGAGCTCTCTTAGGATTTGACATTGGATGGCTAGGATCACACCAAGTGTCATGATCTTGGTGAAAGAGAGTACAACTCTTGTCATGACTTAAGGAAGCTACTAATATGGACTCTTGATCTAGTGGTGTATGATGAGAAAGTAATTGAATGGTTGGATGTGGCTCTTGCTTTGACCAAACTTTCAAACAATAAATAAAGGGAAGTTTCTACATCTTTATAATTGTTGTAATTATCTAAATTTTAATTAATTCAATTGGTTTAAATTACTCATTAGCACATTTTAGCTAAGAAAGATTTTCCTCATTAATTTTGTAAGAAGATGTGAAGGTTAATGTGATTAAGTTTTGAGACTTATATGCTCTTAGTTAATTAGATTAGATCACCTTGATTTTATGTTCTAAATCATGGATTAATAAGGATTGGGCAATTAGGCTTTTAATTATAACTTTTAATGCATTATGTTTCAATTATTGACTTTTACTTATCTTGTTGACTTGCCTTTAATTTACTAAGCTCTTGCTCTCGAGATTAATTGATTAATTCTCAATTAATCGTTAACCTCTCTAATTAGCTAGGATCACTGAGCTAATTAGCTTAGACAAAAATCGGGGATGTTACAATCTCCCCTCCTTAAAAAGAATTTTGCCCTCAAAATTGCTATCAGAACGGGTCTGTGCTTGCCCCTGGTGCAGTTCCTTGCAAAATGCCCAGGCTGTCCACATTTGTAACAGACATTTTGTCCAGCGTAGCAGATCCCTTTGTGTTGTCTCTCACACTTTGGGCAGGTGGGATTCATTGCGAGCTTCGAGGGCTGGTCGACAGGTCTTGGAGGTTTGGCGGAGAGCTCTTGTGGCTGGTTGCCCTTGGATCCTTCACCGTAGTAGGGCTTCTTTTGCAAGGGCTCCTTCGTGTGTTGCTCTTGAGACGCCTGTCTCCTCTTACGAACCTCGATCTACGGACCGCCAACTTTCGATTACATTCTTCTACTACACGGCTCTTATTAACAAGTGCCGCATAGTTCCTTATCTCCAATGGGGCCACTGATGCCAGGATGTCGGCCCGCAATCCTCCCTCATACTTCATGCATTTCCAATGCTCATCCGGGTTTCGCTGATACAATGTAGAAAACTTGCACAACTCCTCAAACCGCGTGTACTCAGCAATGCTCATACCTCCTTGGTAGAGCCTCAGGAATTCCATTTCCTTCGCATTCCTTACGGACATCGGGAAGTACTTCTCATAAGAAGCCACCTTGAAGGCATCCCATGTGATCTCCCTCTGATCACTTTCCATCAAGCTTTTTGCTCCTTTCCACGAACTTCGGCATCCGCCTTCAACATGTAAGTGGCAAAGGCCACCTTTTGGGTCTCTGAGCAAGCTAACACGGAGTAGATCTTCTCAATCTCTTTGATCCACTCATCGGCTTCGTCAGGGTTGAAAGCCCTTTGAAACTAGGCGGGTTTGCCTTGCGAAACTCCGAGAACTTCGATACTCGGCATCAGGCTCCATTTCCACCAATGGACTCTTCGGATCTTCGGTTCAACTGGTCCATCATATGCTCGGCAATTGTAGCTTGAGCTTGCATTGCATTGCCATCTGCTGGAAGGTCCTCATGAACTTCGGCGAGGTTCGGCGTTGTCGCCGCTCTCGTTGGAGAATGCGTCTGCGGGTTGCCATTAGTTCCTGAACACACCATACAAAGATATCGAGTTGATCAGGCCCAACATTAAGCATAAGCATGGCAGCAACTAAAGGCAATCTCACATGATGGTCATGCATTCTAAGTCCTACATCCCATCATACTGCAGCGGATTCTCAAAGACGACTTAACATAGCGCACGTAGAGTTATGCTTGGAAGCATAGTCAGTCTAACCTCAGGCTTTAACAGGATGAGCGCTCACGATACCATAATGTAACACCCTAATAAACCCATACTACGCTTAAGTCGTATTACGGCGTTTTATTAGTTGTTACTTATGCTTGTGGAAAACTAAACTTCACTTGAAATTAAATTACGCGGAAAATACGGTAAGATTTTTCTTTGAAATACGTTGTCGCTTAGCAGCGTTTTGAAAAGTAAAGCCTTGAGCGAGAAGATAGCTAGAGAAAGAGCGTGTCGCCTCAAATATATACTCCAATATCATAAAACAAGGATAAGGTAAACAAATAATAATTCACAAATATATTGCATTAAATAACTAACCATTACATTCATATGGGTTCATAATATATATACACATACATTTTAGCATTACAACAAGAGAGACTCATGGTTGAGCCATGATCCAAATACTAAATACTAAGTACAAGTTTAAATGGCAAAGCCTAACTCAAAAGAAATATGCGAAGATGCAGAGCGATGGTCGCTACAACTTCGTCTTGCATCCCACGTCACACGTCCGCTCACAGTGTTGGGGATCCACGCTCCACTCCACCGGATGCGCTATCGAGATCTGGTGACGATACGGGAGAACAACTAGGGTGAGAAATGGAATTTCTCAGTAGGACTCGAACCCGACACAAGAGTGTCATCGTCATCGTCCCAGCCACTTCAGTTTTATTAATGAAACTAGTGAACATTCATAAGGTTCCGTTCTTAGGTTTTTCGAAAACATGAATATCCAAAGTGGATTCAATTTTAACATAATCTCTAATCATTTACATCATAACATACATGGGCACATGTATAATCATATAAAAATGCATGACTGTGCTATAAGTTTTTCTTAACTTCTTCCCTTGCTAGGGTTTTGGACCGAAGTCCCTTTTCTTTCTTAACTTGACTTTATCTTTTCACCCACTAAACATAAGTGGTAATGAGCTCATACCGTGGCCGTCGCCACCATAGAATTTCGGTACTTACACTAGCTGGGTCATGCCATGCCTCATGTAAGACCTATCCCCTATACTCACACTAGCTGGGTCATGCCACGCCTCATGTGAGTCGTGGGTGAGGGGAGCTTAAATTAGGTCACCTTCCCTTTTGAAGGATCATACCCTTAGTTTATCTTTTCTTATTAAAGCTTATGATGCAAGGTTATTCTAAATCTCTTCCACATTTAGGCGTTACGTATCGCCGTCCCCAAATGTGGTTCCTTTATTAATCACCTCTGGGCGTTACGTATCGCCGTCCCCAGGGTGTTCATATTTATTAATCCCTTCATGTTTATCATTAAGCATCATATTATCAACATATCACATTCATATCATCATGACGCATCATAATATCGTTATCATATCATTATCATCCTTATCATCACAACACTATCATAATCATCATCATATTACATCATCATCACATCATATCATAATCATCATCATCATATCATATCATCATCATCATAGCATCATGCTTGCACATAAACATAGGCATATTCTCAAGCAAAGTTTTATGAGCTTAGCTTAGTAAATTTGGTGCAAGCTTTTAATTGAGATTGTCTCTTATGTAAACTTCTTTTATTGGGCATAGTGCCAATTTCATCTATTATCCTTTTTGACACTTTTAAGTTGAATTATGAAGGTTTTCTAATACTTAATGTAAGGGTATTAATGTCTTAAAGTTTATTCCTCCTTATTCTTTAACTTTTACCATAACCAGTTTTTACTTTTATGGTGGGGCAGTAACTTTGAAAATTCACCATAATTTCTTTTTTTACTCTTTTACTTCGAATTTTTGTGTGGATATACTTCTCTGAGTCTGTTTTTAAACAAAACAAACCCCACTTAAAAATTCATTTTGTAGCTTGAGTTATGCATATTTTATTCTGACTGTTCAGTTTCTAAGTTCACTCCCGGTACAGTGGATTGTTACTTCTCATTATAATTACTCAGAAGGAATCTGAGAAAACTGTTTTATGGGTTTGTTCCTCTATGTCTTAGATTTCAATTAAACTTGGTCTCACTCAAAAATCATTTTTGTAGCTCGAGTTATACACATTTTAGTGTAGACTGCCCAGACAGAAACCAATCCGAGAACAGTCCACTTTGAAAAATCATATCTCACTCATTTTAACTCCGAATCTTATGTATTTTATATGTATGGAAAGCTATTTGAGTCTACTTTCATAGAAAAATAGTTTCGTTCCATTCTGAGTTTTATAGCAATAAACATACCGCACGCTTTACAGACTGCCAGAATTCCAGATTCACTAGTTTTTAAGTTTTTCACTTCAAGCTTATGAAGAAATTGTTATATCACTTCAAATCACCATTTTCATGTTTTAACTCATCATCACATTCAAAGTTTGAGTCACCAAATCAGTATTTTGAACCAAAATAAAGCAAGATACATAAAAACCATCATACCACAAAATCTCTTTTCAAAACAACATTTTTATCAAGGCAAGAACACTCATAAGGCAAGATGTGGTCATGAGACTGAAGCAAGTCCTAAAACCACCTAGCTATGAAGAGCTTAGGGGTTCTAGTTCTTGAAAAATATATGGAGAGGAAGGGTTAGAGTCACTACCAATTGGATTTCTTGAAAGCTTGAAGAGAAAGAAAGATGTTGGTGGCCTCCTTCTCCTTGAGCTTGATAGTGAGGCTTGTGTATGAGTGGCTTTGTTTCTCCAAGGACCAAAATGGTAGTCCTTGAAGGGATAGTGATGGTGGTGATAGGAGATGAGGGTGATGGTGGTAGAAGAGTGAGGACTTAGGGTAGAAAAACAAGAGGAAGAGTAGGAAGAACAAGAGAGGCTTAGAGAGAGGTGAGAGCTTTGTGTGTGTGTCTTGAGAGAGGAAGTGAAAAATGAAATGAGGGAGAGAGAGGGCTGATGGGTGGTGCATAAAGGGGAGGGAGAGAGTGATGTGATTTTGCTTCTTTTGCAAGCAAGGAGGCTAGCAACCATGGGATAAAAGGGTGGGTTGTGTTTTCCTTGAGTCTTGGCACTTGGGTAAGGACTTGTAGGTGTTTTTGTCAAGTGGTTAAAAGCATGAGCTCTCTTAGGATTTGGCATTGGATGGCTAGGATCACACCAAGTGTCATGATCTTGGTGAAAGAGAGTACAACTCTTGTCATGACTTAAGGAAGCTACTAATATGGACTCTTGATCTAGTGGTGTATGATGAGAAAGTAATTGAATGGTTGGATGTGGCTCTTGCTTTGACCAAACTTTCAAACAATAAATAAAGGGAAGTTTCTACATCTTTATAATTGTTGTAATTATCTAAATTTTAATTAATTCAATTGGTTTAAATTACTCATTAGCACATTTTAGCTAAGAAGGATTTTCCTCATTAATTTTGTAAGAAGATGTGAAGGTTAATGTGATTAAGTTTTGAGACTTATATGCTCTTAGTTAATTAGATTAGATCACCTTGATTTTATGTTCTAAATCATGGATTAATAAGGATTGGGCAATTAGGCTTTTAATTATAACTTTTAATGCATTACGTTTCAATTATTGACTTTTACTTATCTTGTTAACTTGCCTTTAATTTACTAAGCTCTTGCTCTCGAGATTAATCGATTAATTCTCAATTAATCGTTAACCTCTCTAATTAGCTAGGATCACTGAGCTAATTAGCTTAGACAAAAATCGGGGATGTTACACATACGGCCAAGTGCATCGCATGGGGAGCTCCGATTTTGTTGGTCAAACAGAAATATGGAAGCATGCACTTATGCGTGGATTATAGGCAGCTAAACAAAGTGACGATTAAGAATAAATATCCACTGCCAAGGATTGACGATCTCATGGACCAACTACAAGGTGCAACAGTATTCTCCAAAATCGACTTGCATTTGGGATACCACCAGATTCGAGTTCGGGAACAAGATATCCCTAAGACAGCTTTTCGAACTCATTACGGACACTATGAGTATACCATGATGTTGTTCGGATTGACAAACGCACCAGCAGTATTCATGGATTACATGAATCGAATATTCCGTCCATATCTGGACAAGTTTGTAGTGGTCTTCATCGACGATATACTTGTCTACTCGAAGACGGAGCAAGAGCATGCGGAACACTTGCGAATAGTTCTGCAAATTCTAAGAGAAAAGAAACTCTATGCCAAACTATCCAAATGTGAATTTTGGATGAAGGAGGTAAAATTTCTCGGCCACGTAGTGTCATCTGGAGGAATCTCCGTCGACCCCAACAAAGTAGAAGCAGTTCTAAACTGGCAAAGACCGACCACAGTATCTGAAGTCAGGAGTTTTCTAGGCTTAGCTGGATATTACAGGCAGTTCGTTAAAGATTTTTCTCGAATAGCCTTGCCCTTAACCAAGCTAACCAGAAAGAATGTTCCATTTGAGTGGACGCCGGAGTGCGAACAAAGTTTTCAAGATTTGAAGAGGAGATTGACTACAACACCAGTGTTAGCTTTGCCAGACCCTCATGGACCATTTGAGGTCTATTGTGATACTTCCCAACAAGGGTTAGGGTGTGTAACACCCTAATAAACCCATACTACGCTTAAGTCGTATTACGGCATTTTATTAGCTGTTACTTATGCTCGTGGAAAACTAAACTTCATTTGAAATTAAATTACGCGGAAAATACGGTAAAATTTTTCTTTGAAATACGTCGTCGCTTTGCAGTGTTTTGAAAAGTAAAGCCTTGAACGAAGGCTGAGACAGAAAGAGCGTGTCGCGTAAAATACGTGATTTCAATATCATCATAAAACAAGAGAAAGGTAATGAATAGTAATTCACAAAATACATTGCATTATGTAGCAAAATTATTACATCGATATCGGTTCATAATATAGACATACATATATCAAGATTACATCAAAGGAGGCTCATGGTCGCCATGGTCCAAATACTATATACAAACTAAAATCGACATCGTTCATCACAAAGAGATGAATGAAGATGCAGAGCTACTGGCGATGACAAGTCCACATCAAAGAACCATCTAACATCCCACATCATACGCCCGCCACGACAGGTCAGGATCCATGCCTTCGCTCCACCGGATGCGCCATCGAGATCTGGTGACGATACGGAGAGAATAACTAGGGTGAGAAATGGAATTTCGCAGGACTCGAACCCGACACGAAAGTGTCATCACATCGCCCCACCACGGTTTTATTAATGAAAATAGTGAGCATGCATAAGGTTCAATTCTTGGATTTTGAAATCATGAATATCCGGGAGTTCAATTTTTAACATACTCTCTAATCATTTATATCATAACATACATGGGTATAAGTATAATCATATAAAAATGCATGATCATAAGTATGTTTTTCTTAACTTCTTCCTTGCTAGGGTTTTGAATCAAGTCCCTCTTCTTGTCTTATCTCGACTTTTATCTTAAGTCTTATCTTTTCACCCACTAAACATAAGTGGTAATGAGCTCATACCGTGGCCGTCGCCACCATAGAATTTCGGTACTTACACTAGCTGGGTCATGCCATGCCTCATGTAAGACCTATCCCCTATACTCACACTAGCTGGGTCATGCCATGCCTCATGTGAGTCGTGGGTGAGGGGAAACTTAAATTAGGTTACCTTCCCTTTTGAAGGATCACTTACTTGAATTAAACTTCTTCTTATTTAAGCATTATGATGCAAAATATTTCTAAGTCCATAATTCTTACAAAATTTCGGCAGCATAACGGCTAGACCGAAGCTTCCCAAAATTTTGCCAAACAGAGAAACCAATATCATGTAACATTAAGCATCATATCATATCATCATCATGATCATCATCATAACATCATCATATCATCATCATCATTATCATAACATCATCATATCATCACCATCATTATCATAACATCATCATATCATCATGATCATTATCATAACATCATGCTTGCACATAAACATAAGGCATATTCTCAAGCAAAGTTTTATGAGCTTAGCTTAGGAAATTTGGTGCAAGCTTTTAATTGAGATTGTCTCTTGTGTAAACTTCTCTTATTGAGCATAATGCCACTTTTTGTCTAATGTCCTTTTTGACACTTTTTAAGTTGAATTATGAGGGTTCTCTAATGCTTAATATAAGGGTATTAATGTCTTAAAGCTTATTTCTCCTTATTCTTTAACTTTTACCATAAACCAGTTTTACTTTTTACAGTGGGGCAGTAACTTTGAAAATTCACCATAATTTCATCTTTTACTCTTTTATTTCGAATTTTTGTGTGGATATACTTCTCTGAGTCTATTTTTAAACAAAAGAAACCCCACTTAAAAATTCATTTTGTAGCTTGAGTTATGCACATTTTATTCTGACTGTTCAGTTTCTAAGTTCACTCCCGGTACAGTGGATTGTTACTGCTCATTATAATTACTCAGAAGGAATCTGAGAAAACTGTTTTATGGGTTTGTTCCTCTATGTCTTAGCTTTCATTTAAACTTGGTCTCACTCAAAAATCATTTTTGTAGCTCGAGTTATACACATTTAGTGTAGACTGCCCGGACAGAAACCAACTCCGAGAACAGTCCACTTTGAAAATCATATCTCACTCATCTTAACTCCGAATCTTATGTATTTTATATGTATGGAAAGCTCTCTGAGTCTATTTTCATATAAAATTAGTTTCGTTCCATTTTGAGTTTTGTAGCAATAAATATACCGCACGCTTTACAGACGGCCAGAATTCCAGATTCACTAGTTTTTGAGTTTTTCACTCAAGCTTATGGAGAAATTGTTATATCACCTCAAATCACCATTTTACATGTTTTACTTTCATCATTATCTTCAATATTTTAGTTATCAAATCAGTAGCTTAAAACAAAATAAAGCAAGATACATAACAAGCCATCATACCACAAACTTTCATTTCAAAATAACACTTTCAACAAGATAAGAAAACTCATAGGGCAAGAAATGGTCACAGACGCTTGAAGCAGTCACAAACCACCTAATATGAAGAGCTTAGGAGTTCTAGAGCTTGAAAACATAGAAGAAGGAAGGGTTAGAATCACTACCACAAGGATTCTCTTGAAGGCTTGAAGAATGAGAATGGTTGGAGATGGCCTTCTTCCTCCTTGAGCTTGATAATGGGGCTAAGTGAGTTGTTTGCTTGCTTCCTCAAGAACCAAAGAGGAGGTCCTTGGAAGGGCTTGTGATGGTGATGAAAGGAAAGAGAGTTGGATGAGGTGAGAAAGAGAGAAGAGGAACAAGGAAGGTTGGAAGAACAAAAGCGCTAGAATGAAGTTTAGAGAGAGATGGAGCTTTGTGGGCTTAGTGAGAGAATGAAAACTTGCAAATGAGGAGAGTGAGGGGCTAGTTGGCAAGAAGAAATGGGGTGGGGGCTGATTGCCTTGCTTCTCCAACAAGCAAGAGGAGTAGGTGAGTTTACTTCTTTTTCAAGCAAAAGGGCTAGGAACCTTGGGGTAAAAGTGTGTTGTGTTTCCTTTGAGTCTTGAAATTGGGTAAAGTATGTAGTGTTTTTGTCAAGTGGTTAAAAGCATGAGCTCTCTTAGGATTGGGCATTGGATGGCTAGGATCACACCAAGTGTCATGATCTTGGTGAAGAAGAGTACAACTCTTGTCATGACTTAAGGAATTACTTTAATATGGACTCTTGATCTAAGGGTCATGATGAGAAAGTAATTGAATGGTTGGATGTGGCTCTTTGCTTTGACCAAACTTTCAATCCATAATTAAAGGGAGGTTTCTACATCTTTATAATTGTTGTAATTATCTAAATGTTAATTAATTCACTTGGTTTAAATTACTCATTAGCACATTTTAATTAAGAAGGATTTTCCTCATTAATTATGTAAGAAGATGTAAGGGTTAATGTGATTACGTCTTGAGACTTATATGCTCTTAGTTAATTAGATTAGATCACCTTGATTTTATGTTCTAAATCATGGATTAATAAGGATTGGGCAATTAGGCTTTTAATTATAACTTTTAATGCATTATGTTTCAATTGTTGACTTTTACTTATCTTGTTGACTTGCCTTTAATTTACTAAGCTCTTGCTCATCGAGATTAGCCGATTAATTCTCAGTTAATCGTTAACCTCTCTAATTAGTCAGGATCACTGAACTAATTAGCTTAGACAAAAATTGGGGATGTTACAGGGTGCGTGTTGATGCAAACTGGAAAGGTGGTCGCGTACGCCTCCAGGCAATTGAAGCCACACGAAAGGAACTACCCGACTCACCACCTCGAATTAGCCGCAGTAGTATTTGCTCTGAAGATATGGAGACATCACCTGTACGGAGTGAAGTTTGAGGTCATTTCTGATCATAAGAGTTTGAAGTACCTCTTTGATCAGAAGGAATTAAACATGAGGCAACGGAGATGGATGGAACTCCTTAAAGACTATGAATTTGAACTGAAATACCACCCAGGTAAGGCAAACATCGTGGCAGATGCGTTGAGCAGGAAATCGTTGACTGGTGCCTGGATGATGATTAAGGAGATGGAACTTATTGAAAGCTTCCGAAATCTTAATTTGGGAATTCTTACAACTCCCAAAACTCTTCAGTTATACCAAATAAAGATAACCAGTAGCTTTAAGGATTGGATTCGGCAAGCACAGCAGCAGGATGCTAATTTTCAGCATACGATTAATCTCGTGCAATCGGGGAAAGTAACGGGTTTTGCCCAAGATAAAGAAGGCATCTGGCGGTGTCACAACAGGGTGTGTGTTCCTGAAAGGGATGACCTCCAAAGAAGAATCTTGGAAGAAGCACATAAAAGCAAATTCGCTGTACACCCTGGCATAACTAAGATGTATCAAGACCTCAAGAAGATGTTTTGGTGGCCGGGCATGAAGTCAGATGTAGCAAACTTCGTGGGCAGATGCTTGACCTGTCAGAAGGTGAAAGTGGAACATCAGAAACCATCTGGGATGTTACAACCCTTGGAAATCCCTGAGTGGAAGTGGGAGAGTATCTCCATGGATTTTATAATGGGGTTACCGAGGACATCAGCAGGATATGATGCGATATGGGTCATTGTGGATAGATTAACCAAATCTGCTCATTTCCTGCCCGTTCGAGCAAATTATCCGCCGGAAAAACTAGCTCAGCTGTACATTCAAGAGATTATAAGGTTGCATGGGACCCCTTCAACTATTATCTCTGATCGAGACCCAAGGTTTACCTCTTGATTTTGGGGAGCTTTACAGAAGGCGTTCGGTGCGAAGCTGTATTTAAGCACTGCATATCACCCACAAACAGATGGCCAAACTGAAAGAACGATTCAAACCTTGGAAGATATGCTACGAGCTTATATACTGGAGCAACGCGGAAATTGGGATCGATGCTTGCCGTTGGCCGAATTCGCATACAACAATAGCTATCACGTTAGCATCGGCATGGCTCCTTATGAAGCACTGTATGGACAGAAGTGCCAATCTCCCCTGTGCTGGTATGAGACAGGAGAATCAACTCTATTGGGGCCTGATTTAGTCGAGCAGACCACCGAGCAGATCAAGAAAATACGGAGCAAGATGCTTACTGCCCAAAGCCGCCAGAAAAGTTACGTGGATACCAGGAGGAAGCCTCTGGAATTTCAGGAAGGAGACCACGTATTTCTGAAGGTTACTCCTACAACAGGGATTGGTAGAGCAATCAAAGTCAAGAAACTAAATCCTTGCTTTATTGGTCCCTTTCAAATCTTGAAGCGAATCGGATCAGTTGCATACTGAGTCGCTTTGCCTCCACATCTATCAAACCTCCATGATGTTTTCCATGTCTCCCAACTCAGAAAATATCAACCTGACCCCACACACTTCCTAAAACCCAAATCAATACAGTTAAAAGAGGATCTAACTTTCCGCGTACAACCAGCACGGATCGTAGATAGAAGTACCAGACAACTTCGGAACAAGACCGTGCAGCTAGTAAAGGTAGCATGGGGAAAAGAAGATGCAGAGGACTACACTTGGGAGTTAGAATTAGATATGAGAAAGGAGTATCCTGAACTATTCTCAGGTACTAAATTTTGAGGACAAAATTTTTTAAGGAGGGTGGTAATGTAACATTCTCCGAAATCCTTTTATCGTTTTCTGTTCAATTGTTCGATTTTTATCGAATAATTGAGATTAATCAAGATTCGGTTAAACAATTAGTTAGACCCAATTAATTAGCAATAACTTGAGTTTAGATAAGAGAGAATTAAGTTAGAATATAGGAGATTTCATAAACTTTTTATTGAAAACCGATTTACCGATTTAAAGGAAATCGGTAAGTTTACGGTATTTTAAACTGTCGGAACCAGACTAGTAGAATTTCAACCCATCAACCCTACTTTGAGTGGCTGATAACTCAACCACTTAATCCCTCAAGTTGGCGCCACTTTGGCCACAAGAAAGGAGGCAAGCTTGGCTGAATTTCAGCCATGCAAAGCCAACCAATCAAATGCCAAAGAAAAAGCCAACTAAGCACCTTTATGTCATCAGATTTTTCAGCCCCATTATCACATATTCTGACCTACACTTCTACGCCACTTTCCCTCCTCTCATTCAGCTCTCTTTCTCTCTTCCTCACACACCAAAAACTGAAGCAAACTCCAGCCTTGTTCATCCAAGCTTCAAGAATCCAGCACAAACACTTGGATCAAAGGTAGGAGTTTCAATTCTTGCATCAAATCCATGGACTTGGCTGGCTGGACTTGAATTATTTTCACCTTCCTTGATGCATTAAATGAATGTTTATGATGATGTGTGATTGGTTTTGGGCTATTGGTTTGATTCAAACTGAAGAGGAAGCAAGAAACCATGAAAATAGAAAGAGCTGATGGGTTAGAGAATCAAAAACCCTCGGCAGCCCGTACGGCAGAGTGTACGGATCCTCCTACAGCCAATCAATTTTGATGAAACCAATTTTAAATAAAACTAGACATCCAGGGCTTTCTATGGATATATCATATAAGGCTTTTGGATTAGAATTGAGAGAGTTATGAATTTTTTTAATTTCGGCCTAGGGTTTTGACTCTGGCTCCGGGTAGACTAGGTTGTTTAGGGTAGAACTCGACCTACACTACTTGAAAATGAATGAAACTAACTTTATTAGAAAGCTTACACATAGAAGAATGTCCCATAAAAATTTCAGAATTAGATAAGGTCCCAATTGCTTCCAGTGATCCAAGAAAGTTGCTCTATGTCCAAATCGGGACAGAATAGGACAGTTTAGGAAGGTCAGAATTTGGGGCTTATAACTCGAGCCCTACCAATCCAAATGAAATGAAACTTTTTGCAAATGAAACTTTACCCTGTTAGCTTTAATATGAGTCCGATTTTGTATGATTTGAGTTAGTTTTCGATTTTTAGTGGATTTTTACTTTTAGGTGTCTGATTCTGGCTAGCCACTGGGCAGGCTGAGGGAATATCTGAATATCTTGAGCTATACATATCAAAATTAGATGGGACCAAAAGGGTTAGAAACTAGACACATAAAGCTACAACATATCCAAAAATCAGGTTTAAAGGAGTCAAATTGAAATAAAGGTGGGATATACCATAACCGGGCAGAATGAGGCAGAATCATCCAAAAGCCCTATTGAAGCTTGTTGAAACTAATGAATGAATTTATGAATGTATGTGCATAATTGCTGCTCTATACTGAAATTGAAAATTGTGTAAATGTATTGGTTGGCTGGCACTATTCATGGGGAAGCGGACACGTTCTGTTATGCTGCCGAAATTTCGGTAGAACCCATGCACAAGTTATGAATTCCATGTTAATGCATGTGCATTCTTAAGAAAGTTATGAAAAGGGTTATGCCATTATGAAAGTTCCATGCTACTCGGGCCAGCCCCGGATAAGAAGTTAAGGGGAATAGATCAGTGGGAACGTCGGGGAAAGTAAACCAGGCAATTCCTGTATAGGAACGAGCTCGATCCTGAGAAACAGACTATTACCCAGGAGTCTAAATGGCCAAGAACTCCCGGGGACCAAGAGATGAAAAAATGATGAAAGGAAATGAAAAGTTTATGAAGAAAAGTTCAAGTATGAGTCTGCATGATTAGATGAGTGCATGAATACATGGAAAATTTATGTTAAGATGTTTACAGATGTTTATTATATTTAATTACTGCTGTTTGTTTATTTATCTTGTTTGTTACTTTACGTACCATTATTAGTAGTCTGTTTAGACTTTCGTGTCTCCTAAAGTAAAATGGAACCTTGCCTCAGACTAGATATTTTCTTGAACTCAGTAAGATGGCTATTTTTGTTTAAACACATGTTTTTATAATTAAATAAAACCCGAGGCAACTGAGAATGTATGTGACGTCAGTTAACCAGTATACCCGAACCCTACTGAGAATTTCTTGAAATTCTCACCCCGTGTTATATTTTCCGCATCATTCTCAGACACAGGCGAAGAGCTAAACGGCCACTCCTATCATTGAGATCCCAGACCTGTAGCTGTCCCAGGACTCCGAGTGGGACTCTTTGGACACAGTCGGCTCCTGCTATTTCTGCCTCCGCTTTTTAGCAATAGGGATTTTGCTGTTTCTTTGTTTCCTCTGTTCTTAATCTATATATATATATAGACGGAAGCGTTGGCTTTCGACATACATATATACATATACAACTGATAATATATCACTTATCAGTATCTTTTCTGTTATGTTGTATCAAACCTTATACATTTTATAGTGCTAGTCACGTTTATTTCATAATAGCGTGCCATTTCGTCTGTTTTATGATGTGATACTGATCACGAAAAGTTAAGCAGAGTGTTAACACGGTAACACAGACTACCTAATTTCATGCTATGACTTAAGCATAACATTAAATTAGTAGGGTGTTACATCCTATGTCCAATCCAGGCCAAAATAGAGTAGTTCAGGAAGGTTGAGTTTCAGGACTTATAACTCGAGGTATACTTAAGCAAATCAAGTGAAACTTCTTGCAAATGAAAGGTTGTCCTGTTAGCTTCAATATAAGGCCAATTTCGCATGATTTGAGCTTAGTTTCGATTTTTTAGTGAATTTATACTTCCAGGAGTGTAATTCGGGCTAGTGACTGAACAGGTTGAGGTAAGATTTGAATATCTTGAGTTATATGGATCAAAATGATATGGGACCAAAGAGGTTAGAAAGTAGACATATAGATCTATGGCATATCCAAAGTTCAGATTTAAATGAGTTGAATAGAAATAAAGGTGGATCATATGAAATTTGGGCAGAACTGAATAGATTGGCAAAAGTGACCCAATTGATGATTTCACAAGTATTAGTAAAACATATAAGATATGAGTTGAGAATTGCCAGTTTGAGCTTGATATATATGCGTTAAGTTGATTATGTTGCTATGATTGAACTGTCTGTGAGAACTGGTACTATTCGTGGGGAGACGGAGTCGATCAGATTATCGCAGGATTTACTGGCGTAAGTCTATGAAACTAGGAATTTTTGCATGCAAGGATGAATTTGAAGATGATATGAGTTATCAAGGATGAATTAAAGTATGAATGGGTATATAGAAACCCTATATTCAAGAATGACATAAGTATAAATGAGGTATATGAAAGTAAAGGACAAAGCATATGTATGAGTGCCGGTAGAATGGCAAAGAGGCTACGGGCCTTTATATGTCACAACTATGTACGTGAACATCATGTGTGCAATGATATATGAAAATAAATGAAGTATAAATACATTCAGTATGACTATGAATGACCATGTATGAGAATGAAAAGACATGAGTATATTAAATGTAAATCCCTTCACTCGGAGGTAGTTAATTGAGATCCCTCCCTGTGAAGGCAATTAAATGACAAAATGTAAATCCCTTCACCTGGAGGTAGTTGCACATTGAATCCTTCTCGGTGAAGGCAGTTAAAAGATAAAGATATGAATCCCTTCACTTGCAGGCAGTTGCACTTTGAATCCCTCCTTGTGAAGGCAGATACCCTCTACCTTGGAGGCACATGGTCAGATGAGATCCCTCTATGTTGAAGGCACGTGGTCAGATGAGATCCCTCAATTTTGAGGCACGTGACCAGAAGAGATCCCTTCAATTAGAGGCACATGACCAGAATGAGATCCCTCCAAGACCAGAGGCACGTGGGTCCCCTTGTGGGTGAGTCGGTGTGACGACGGTCACAAGTGAAGCTGACGAGCTCACTCCAAGGCCAGGCTACCCAAGGGCAGTAAAGGCACCCTAGGGACGGCGATACGTAATGCCTAGGTGTGCCAAGTAAAAGCTAAGGATTAAAGAATAAAGACTAAGGATTAAAGTATATGCAGACACCCACTCACATGAGGCATGACTTCAACCCAGCCAGTGTGAGTACCAAGTGAAGATCCCATATGCCTGAGGAACGTAACATGGCGATCACGCTCTGATGGGGTATGACATGGCGATCATACTCTGGAATGTGGCACATAAAGATTTTATGATGACAAAGAAAAGAAAGATGAAGAAAGAAAAGCAAGTTTTATGTCTATGTATGAATTTAAATACAAGTTAAGTTATGTGCAGATGTTCTGTTCTCAGCATATTGATATTATGTGGGCGTCTTAATATGCTGTAGTTCTAGTAATGTATATGTAGAAGTTATGCCTCTAGTACATTGATGCTATCGTACTTTATTGTATTTTAGTTATTAGTTCCAATATAATTCATGACTTGATTTTTATGGGTTTTCTCAGATGCCAAGTGTATGATATAAATGAACTTTGCTTCGGATAATGTATTTTTGAACTGTAAAATTAAATAGTCTACATAACATGTTCACCTTTTTCAAAATAAACCGAAGCAACTGGAGACGACAACGATGACATTAATTATGAAACTTAGAGAATCCTACTGAGAATTTATGATTCTCACTCCTATTTTCGTGTTGTCTCCAGATAGTTTCAGAAGTTTCTGATGACGGCTAAAGCTGCTGTCAAATAAGGTCCGTTTAGGTAACAGTAACAACTCTAGGGTGTGGTACTATGACTTAAGCATAGTACTAAACTTGGGAGGGTGTTACACTCAAAATATTTCAGGTTTCGATATCGACAGGTAACTATAACTCATGCTAGGGTATTACATCTTGTCAAGTCATGAAAAACATGTAAAAATGAGAACTCTTCCAATCATAAGCTCATTATAAGAGAAGAAACAAACTTTTAACCAAATACTACTAAGAACATCATTCTTTTTTTTCAACAACCCACAAGAAAACATGAAGCAGCTCATGTATCATGAAAGAAAAATGGAACTTTAAAGCACTCAAAGAGGGAAACTTTCATTAAACAAGAACAACTCATGAACAAGATCAAGAACATATTTATGCTAAAAATAGAAACTTTTAGGGCATTCATGAAGAAAACTCAAGACAACCACATGAACACTCATGAAAAAGGTTCAAGAAGTAAACTTTTTCCAAAAAAGGAAACTTTCTCAAATTCTCACTTGAAGATCTTGGCCATGGTGAGAACCAAGCTTCAACCTTCTTGAGTAACAAAAAGAAAAGAGCAAAGATCACTACCTAGTGATGAGTTTAGCCCCTCCAAGAAGAAGAAAATGAAGAAGATGGTGTTCTTCCAAGTGGATGAAGGTGGCGATTTGCAAAGAGAAAAAGAGAACTCTTAAGTTCTTGATGAAAATGAGTTTTGTAGTGTTTGAATCTTTTCTTAAAAGACCAAAAGATATGGTCTTTGAAGGGCTAAGTGAAGAAAGTTTGGTTATAGAGTTGGAGAATGGGGAAGAAGAGAGAATGTAGAGAGAAGTTGGAGAGTTTGGAACCAAGAGAGAGGATGGAATGACAGAAAATGAAAATGAGAGTGTATGTGTGTTGTTGTTGTGGCCGTAGCACATATGGGTAAGGCGGGAGATATTTTTTGTGTCATTTTGTTTTATGTTGTGTTAATTAGTGATTAAGGAGACAAATTAGATGATGGGGGACAAATCATGTACTAACTTTTACAAAAAAGCACTCTTGTCTTATGCTTTTTGCTTTAATGACATCACTCTTTACTTTATTGTCTAATTGACTTAATTCAAATTTTAGTGATGTGATTAAGTGCTCTTGCAACTTAATTAACTTGATTAAGCAAGAATTAGTGATTAACACACAAGAACATGATTAAGAAATTAAACTTATAATTAATCTCAATTATCCTCAATTAAACTCGATTAAGTTAATTATTGATGATTAGTGCTTAATTAAGGTATTAAGAGTTTGATTCACTTAATTAAAAATTCTCTAATCTTAATTTAGCATTCTCTTAACTTTCTCTTCCAAATTGCCACATAAATTCTTTTATTGATTCTTAATCTTTTAATTTCTCATTAAGTGCCTAATTACTCAGGGTTATTGAGGTAATTTAGCATGAAGGAAAATTGAGGATGTTACAATTCCTATGGCAGAAATCACAATGGAAGATGAGTGCTGGTGAGCTATTGCTAAGCATGTCCAATTGATTCTAAATGGCTATAATAGAGAAGGCTCGCATTTAGGTTAAGAAAGCAGTGGTGGTATCAAATTCTAAGACTCCTCTTTTCTTTATTCTCTCATTAGGCCTATGATAGTTGTTGCTGGCATTCACTTCAAATAGCTCCCAGGACTGCTCTGGTGTCTTATTATTTAGAGAGCCACCAGCTGCTGCATCAACCATAATTTGAGTAGATATCAGGAGACCATTATAGAATATTTCGATTTGCATCCAGAGTGGGATGCCATAATGTGAACACTTTAGCTAACAGCTCCTTATGCCTCTCCCAAGACTCATAAAAAGATCTTCCCTCTGCTTGGGTAAAGGAGGTAATGTCATTCCTTACCTAGGCAGACTTGGCTAAAGGGAAGTACTCCTCTAAGAATTTTCTAGCTACCATCTCCCAAGTAGTGAGTGTTCCTTGAGGCGGAGACTTTAACTAGGCTCTAGCCTTGTCCCTTAATGAGAATTGGAATAATCTTTGCCGAATAGCATCATCTGTGCCACTATTAATTTTTATGGTGTCAAAGACCTCTAGAAAATTGTTTAGATGCTCATTAGGGTTCTCACTAGGCAGTCCAGCAAATTGATAGTTTTGTTGCACGAACTACATAAGTGACATCTTTAGCTCAAAATTGTTTGACTGGACTGGTAGCCTAACAATGCCAGATTAGCACCCTTCATGGCTCTATCATTCTGCTCATTCTTATTGGCCATGGTAGCTTCCAGAAATTCTTTAGCTGTTCTTCATTCTCTCCTGAGTTGCCACAAAGTATGCTCGATCTTTGAATCAAATAGCGAATCTTTCGCAGATTGGCTTTTTAGCATAAACTACAAAATAGAACACAAGAACAAGTGAAGATAGAAGTAAAATAAAATAAAATTAAAAATAAAAGTCTAATCTAGTATCCTGTCAACTAAGAATGATATTCATACTATCCCCAGCAATGGTGCCAAAATGTTGATGTAGCTCCAGCAAGTATATTGAGTCATACAACTAATAACGTGATGAAAAAATGTATTGTTCCCCCGAGGATAAATCAAGTATTGGATAGTCTAAGGGAATGACTATTTGGATGGAATAAATTCACAGATAAAGAAATCAAAATTTGAATAAAATGAAATAAATAAGAAAAATAGTAATGTAGGCAAAAATGCTAATAAGGTGGACAAATGCAATGGGATGAATGCTAAGACTAATTAATTTCACTTATTATAGATGCATTTGCTATAAATTTTTGTTAATCAATTCCTATCCTAATTAACTCACAGTCAGCTCCCCTTAATTTATTTCTAGCCTTTCTCAAGGTCAAGTAATACTCTTTATCCTAAACTGTTACCTAATCTCTTAGCACAAATTAATCAAGGTAAAAGTTGGAACTCTGTGGGTTCCTATATTGACCACATGAACCACGTTTGTCTATCTCTAATTTTCGCTCAGCTCATGATTTTTTATGTTAAGAGGCTTTATTCACAAACATTCTCTTGAGTTATTGTAAATCCCGGATTCAATCAATTGGTGATCAAACAATCAAATGCTTTAAGCACAAACAAAAACACTGAGCAATTGAGATAGAAACAATATTAACATTAATTCATAAGTAAAATTATCATACAAAAAGGGTCCATTAACACCCTAGCAAAAGAAATTTAGTTCATGACTAAAGAAAACAAAACAATGGAAAAGTATGAAAATGAGAAGACAAAAGAACAAAGAGCCATAAAGAGTTCAAGCTAGAGACAAGAAATTCGAATGAATGTGGATCTTTCCATATTGAAGTTCAACCTCGCAATCCTTGAATCTTCGTCTTCACTCTCTATGATGGAAGCCTTTGGTCTTAGGAAATGTTCAGAGGTGTCAAGAGATGTCTTTTTAGACCTTAAGTGTTGCCTTTTATAGGTCGCAAGTCCCTATTTTCGAAATTTAGCCCAAGCCCATTAATTTTGCAATCGAAATTGCACTATAGTGCAAAGGTTGCACTATAGCACAACTAAAACTTCTTGAGGCCAACCGGTACCGCGCTATAGCACAATGGTTATGCTATAGCGCATTTGCCTAACAGTGCTAATCTCTTTTACACACTTCCAAGCTCTATAGTGATCAAAATAGTGGGAGTTTGCCCTCAGCAACACAAATAACAATTGTAGATCTCTAAGTAAACTTTCCAACACAATAATAACCATCCCAATCGGAGTTCTGTAGCCTAAGATAAAAGTGAAATAGTGATGAAAGGTCATACTTGATAGTATTAGAGAAAAGATGAAGCTTCAATCTTGTTTTGCCTTTTTCACCTCGAAGACTCAAGAACTGGAAAAAGGGTCTAACAACAAAGTTCGAGATCTTCTTCTCTTCTTTCCAAATAATCTTGAATCATCATAATCCAACTTCTAGAGGGATAGATATTGAATTTCCAATGCTAAAAAGTCCTTATTTCATGCAAGATAAGCTCTCTCATGGCTCCAAATTCTAACTTGATTGCTCGTACCTATTGACAATTAGACAAAACATAAATAAGTATCAAAAAGCATGACGAAATGACAATTACACTAGAAAAGACCCTAAGTCAAAATAACCAACTAAAATTAACTAAAACATTAAATAAATTCAAGTAACTAAAGCCTAAATCGAAATAAAATAAAATAGAAATAACTCACTATAGGAGTTATTGATTCAGAGCCCTTCCCTTTTGTGATAACTTTAGACTTCATTAGATAGAATATAACTAGTAAATAGGAAGAGTGGAGAAATGTAAGCCTCTCATAGTAACGCCCTAATAAGACCACACTACACTTAAGTCATATTGCAGTATTTATTAGTCGTTATAGCAGAACTAGTGAAACGTTTGTAGTTATAAAATATGTTGGTTAAAGAAAATAGTGTATAATTTTTTTTTTTTGAAAATAATCATTTCTAAAACTGAGCCTTCTAGCGCATATAATTGATAATATTGTTACAATGTACAATACTTCAATCCATAATTAATTCGAATTATAATGATGTACAATATAGAAACAATATAATTTACATGGATAACTATGCATTCATATATATATATATATATATATAAGTACTGGGCATATGTTTTTACACAATAGTACCTCAAAGGTGCCTAAGCAAGTCAAGTTAGCAAGACCCTAGGTCAAGCTAAACAAAATATATGTATATTCATCCCCAAAGGAAATGAACCAGCATAAGAGTTCCTAAAATATCCACTTGATCACTATCCAAGTATGCATAAAGTACTGTGGCACCAAACATATACAGTTTTCAAACCATAGTTAAGGCATTCCAACATAGGCATGCACTCACTAGCTCATAGCTCAAGATCCATAAACATATGCTTAGCAAAAAGTTTAGCCCACACTATAAACTTAGGCCTATGGAGTGTAAAACCCATTCTCCAGCATAGGCCCCTCAGAATCCTTCTTCAACTGAAGGACTTGATAGAATCTTAATATTGGCCAAGGATGAATTGGACTTGGCTACATGCAGGATCGATGAGGCGAACTCCCCTTAGAAAGGTCCATGTCCATCAAAGGGGCAGAGAGAGCAGGCTCCAAGAAGTACGGTGGGTGAGGGAGATGCAGGGGGAGGTGCGTATATAGGCAACGAAGGTCAAAGTGCTAGCTAACTATATGGACGCTAAATGGGCGGCGGAAGAAAATATGTAGCCTAAAGCTACTGTGAACTACCAGAACCAGTAAGCATATGGTAAGATCATAGTGCCAGGTCCACTTAGGCACTTTAGGGAAGATCACTGCAGTCGCCATTTGCTACATCTGAGGATGACATAGGAGCACACAGGGATGAGAAATAAAGTATTTCTCAGCAAGGACTCCTAACTAGTCATGCAACTAACATCGTCATTGCCTCAGCAACTTTGATTTATTCAATAAAATCGGTGAACAGGTGTAAATAGAATAAAGGTTCCTTTTGATAATTTTTTAAAACATAAATTTCGAAGTGGGTCCATTTTTATTCATTTACTTAAATCAAGACTCTAAAGTAAAATAACATTAATAACACATTAAATCATCACTCCAATGCCAACATGCAATGAATGCCATGCAAATATTGTAATGCATGCTAATACTCTTTATTCTTTTGCCACTAAGGCCATCTTTTAGTATGTGCTTTAGTTCTTACGTGCCCTTGGAGAGACTTTCCTAGGATATGAGGTCATTCTGTGACCATCGTCACATAACACCATCTAAATCAAACTCTAGTTGACAAGGGGTTCACATGCCTCTAAATTGGAGGGATCTATATCGGTCGCTTACCTCCAAACTGTGTACGATTACTCATATAATATTGCCGTAACTCGGGTGACTTAGAATACCCAAATTGATAATTGGGCCCCTTGAATTAATCCTCAAGGATCCTATATTGTCTATGGGTATGAGTATCATTTAAGGCAGTTAAAGATGAGCCACTCAAATTCAAGCCTAAGAGAATTTAACTTTGCTTCAAACCCACCAATGAAATTTAACCTACAAAGCTTAAGTTACAAACCAAAATTTCCTCCAATCAAAAGCCTTCATAAGTCATTTTAACTTATAAAGGAAAGAGCTCATTTTCTCCCCATTTTAGCCTTGAATTTTCATGCTCCCCACCATTCTCCCACCATCTTCATTTTCTTTCTTCCATCACCTCCATGGTTGAGAGTTTCAAGCTCAAAGATGAAGGCCTTCTTGACCTTAAATACTCTTGCTCCTTTTGTGAAAATAAATCCTCATCCTCTCCTCTACAAAACCCCTTTATCAATTTGATGATCAACCATCAAGTGGAGTCTCTCCAACTCCATGTGAGCCCCTTCAATGTTGAGGAAGGAGGGCTAGGAGTTTCTATTATCTTCCATGTTTCCATAGGTTCAAGGATTTTGAGATAGGTAGCTCAAATCCTTAGCTTTGTTGGTGTATTTGGGCTATGTGGCCGATGTGTTCTTGTTTGTATCATCCATGGTATGTACTTGTATGATGTTAATATGAGTTGTTTCTAGTGATTTAAGATAGGAAAACTTAGTTTAGATTGCGAGATATATAAAAAGATCAAAAGAAAACCAATTAGAATAAAATAATTACACTTTAAGAAAAAGTTTTGTAGCTAACATTATATATAGAAACTACTTCTGCATTGCAACTGTCGCCCTCACTGACTTTAGCCGATCTCCATAGTCTCCCTGGCCGACTTATGCTTGAGTTTTGCACGATGAATTCCCTAGGATTTTTGCCTCGTTATTAAATTTTAGCCTTGGCACTGGAATGTTTATGGAAAAGAAAAACATACAAACAGGCAGTGAGAACCTAAGGTTCTCAATAGGCAAACTTGAACTATTACTCATACAGTGCCATCATAAACATTCCAGCTGCTTCGATTTCTTATGAAAAGGTGAGCACATATATGCAAGCAGTGGTTCAATTTTAAGTTGAAAATATCTTTCTCGAAGTGGGTTATATTTTAACAATGACTTGGCATATTATGTGACAGACATAGAAATAAGAATAGTGTAACATACTTCAATAAGAATCATAATAACATTATGACATAATGAGAAAATTAGAGATGCAAATGTAGATGCTTGTACTTGACTTAATTCATCTCTTTCTTTAACTTGCAACTTGATCTTGCTCTTCTGTACTTGGTCCCCCGGAGGTGAATGGCCTCTCTCACCCCTAGGTAATAGCCTGCTTTTCAGGTTCGAGCTCGTACCTATACATGAGTGACGAGTTTATTTTTCCCGACCCTCACACCAGTCTATTCCCCTTAAATCTAGTCGAGGGCTAGCCCAAGTCACAGACAGTACCGCTCTAGCCCATGCTAGCTGGGTCTATGCCATGCCTCACATGATAGCTTGGTACATCCTTCTTGCAAGTCCTTGTAATCGTTTACTACCTCTTGGATATGATTATGCACATGAATGCTCTATGCGTTCATGCATATATCTCATATCGTTCCTCAATCCTATTTGCATGCATGATTTTCATAGACATGGCATTCATTTGAACACATGTATCCTTATAATCTTAGCACAATTATTCATAATATAAGTTCTCATAAACTCCTGTCAAAAATTCGGTAGCATAACGGATCGAGTCCGCTCCCCCATGATAGTGCTAGACTACCAAAAAGATCAATCAAGAAACAAAACCAACATAGAGCATCAAGTTTTATAACAATAATATCAATCATATAATATGTCAACATAAATACATAACTTAGGTTTTCTGCTCATTCTACTCAATTCTGCCCGATTTTGTAAAATTCACCATAATTTCTATTCAATTCAGTTAGATCTAAATTTTGAATATGTTATAATGCTATGTGTCTAGTTTCCAACCCTTTTCATCCCATCTCATTTTGATTTATGTAGCTCAAGTTATTCAAATTTTACTTCTATCTGCCCTACAACTAGCCAAAATTGCACTCTTAGAAGTAAAAATAAACTAAAAATAGAAAACTAGGTGAAATCATATGAAGATTATACCCAATTAAAGCTAATAGGACAAGCTTTTATTTGAAATAAGTTGAATCTCATTTACATAAGTATAGCTTGAGTTATAAGCCCTGTACCCTTCTAGACTACCCTATTCTGGTCTGGTTTGGCTCAAGGCAACTTCATCGAATTACTGGGAATAATTGGGATTAAATCAAACTCTAAAACTTTTATGGAATGCTTCCTTATATGTTGGCGTTAAAGAAAATTGGTTTCACTCAATTTAGAGTTTTCTAGGGGGAGTTACACCCCTCGAAACTCATATTGCCTAGAAGAGAACCCAGAATTTTAGATTAAACTTAAAAAATTCATAACTAATTTTATACTAATCCAATAGCCTTATATTTTACATGATTGGAAAGATCTAAGTGTCTAGTTTGGCATAAAAATAGTTTAATTGAATTTAAATAACCGTAGGAGGAGCCGTATATTCCACCGTATGGACTGCCGTAGGGTCTCCCAGCTTATCCTATTCTAGTTGTTCTCCTTCATGGATTTTCATGCAAGTTTCAACCAAAACCCAAGAGTTTCATGCCAAACCAATCATGAATCATCATATTTATGTGATATCTCATCTAATAAAGGGTGGAAATCCCAACCTTCATCAGCCAGACACACGAGAACTATGGAGATTATTAAACCCTACCTTCAATTATTGATTCAAGACTAACTAGTTTTGAGCTCCTCTTGATGGGGAAGTGATGGAAGCTTGAAGATAAGGTGAAATATAGTGAAATGAAGGAAGAAATGATGGAGAAGAAGCAGGTGAAGGGGCAGCACAAAAATGAAGGGATAAGGAAGGATAAGCCACCACGTTCCTATTCTGCATCAAGACACAACCTAGACCTCTCCCAGAGGCATCACAGTAAACCTCAAACGGTCCACTAGGGTCCGGCAAGACCAATACTGGGGTTGAGGTTAACTTACCTTTTAGCTCTTGAAAGCTCTTCTCACAGTCCATTGTCCACACAAACGGGGCATCCTTCCTTGTCAACTTAGTTAAGGGTAGAGATATCTGAGAAAATCCTTTTATAAACCTGCGGTAGTAACCGGCTAAACCTAAGAAACTCCTTATCTCAGTCACTGAGGTTGGCCTCTCCCAACTCATCACAGCCTCAATCTTACATGGATCCACAGCAATACCCCCTTGCGACACCACATGCCCTAAGAACTTTACTTCCTCCATCCAGAATTCACACTTAGATAACTTGGCATAAAGCTTCTTTTCCCTTAAGATCCTTAATACAACCCTCAAATGTTTCTCATGTTCCTCCTTTGTCCTAGAATATATGAGAATATCATCTATGAAAACAACTACAAACTTGTCCAAATAAGGTCTAAAGATCCTGTTCATATAATCCATGAAAACAGCAGGGGCATTAGTCAATCCAAACGACATCACCGTAAACTCATAATGCCCATACCTTGTCCTAAAAGCTGTCTTAGGTATATCCTCCTCTTTCACCCTTATTTGATGATATCCAGATCTCAGATCAATCTTAGAGAACACAGCTGCACCTCGCAGTTGGTCCATGAGGTCATCTATCCTAGGCAAGGGATACTTGTTCTTAACAGTAACCTTGTTTAATTGTCTGTAATCCACACACAGCCTCATACTGCCATCCTTCTTTTTCACAAATAGCACCGGGGCTCCCCAAGGTGAGGCACTAGGTCTTACAAACTTCTTTTCTAACAACTCTTCCAATTGTCCCTTCAACTCCGACAACTCTAGTGGGGACATTCTATAGGGTGCTATAGAGATTGGCCCAATACCCGGCACCAACTCTATAAAAAACTCGATTTCCCTTTCCGGGGGAAATTCGGGTATGTCGTCAGGGAATACATCTGGGTACTCCCTAACTACGGGGATCTCATCCAACACCTGCTCGAGTTCTACTTCACTTGTCATAAGGAGAACATATCCTTGATCACCAAACTCACTACTTCCTACCCTAACAGAGTTCAAGAACAAACTAACAGCCTCCACGGGCTTATCAGGTATAGGGGGAAAAACAACAGACTTTTCTGAACAATTTATCATAGCATGGTTAGCCGAAAGCCAATCCATGCCTAGAATCAGATCCAAGCCAGACAAAGGCAAACAAATCAAATTCGCTATGAAAGACCTACCATCAATTTGGAATTGACAACTCAAGCAACAATGACAAGTCTTAACTGGTTTCCCAGCAGGAGTAGAAACATTTAACATATAAGGCAATTCGGACACAGATAATCCTAATCTATCTACACAATCATGAGAAATAAAGGAGTGTGTAGCTCCAGAATCATATAGCACAGTTAAGGTCCTACCATTGACCTCGCACTTACCTTTGATGAGATCGTCGGATCGCGTGGCCTCTTCGGCATTGAGGGCAAAGACCCTTCCTTGGTGTTGGGGCTTGTTGGCAGGGGACAATAGCTTGACAGTACAATCTCTTGCCATATGCCCAGGCTTTCCGTGATCGGAAACAAGCATTCTGGCCAGCTAAACAAGGGCGTCCTCCATGGTGTTTACCACACTTAGGGCAAGCTTGACCATTCGTCGGCTTGGGTGGATTCCCAGCAGGCTTCTGGGGTTGCTTTCCTCCGACACCTCCACCCTGAAATGGTTTCCTCAGAGGTTGGGGCTTGAACTTCTGCCCTTGCGGTGCCAACTTCTTCTTGTAGGCCTCGGACCTTGCCACCGACAGCTTACGGTTGCAATCCGCCACCAAACGGCACTTGTTGACGAGTGCAGCATAGTCACGGATCTCCATTGGTCCTACAGATGCCAGTATCTCCTCACGCAATCCCCCTTCAAACTTCACACACTTCCAACGCTCATCCGGGTTCCCTTGGTAAATTGTCGAGAACTTGCACAGCCTTCTTCTAACTTGGTCAGATACTCAGCAATATTCATGGTCCCTTGACGCAGACTCATGAACTCCAGCTCCTTCGCATTCCTCACGGACGCAGGAAAATACTTCTCATAGAAGTGCGACTTGAAAATCTCCCAGGTGATGTGGGTTTGGGCTCCCTCCAAGAGCCTCTTTACACCTACCCACCAGAACTCAGCACCAGCTTCCAACATATAGGTAGCAAAGGCTACCTTCTGCTCCTCCGTGCAGGCCAATACTGTGAAAATTTTCTCAATGGCCTTGATCCACTCCTCAGCTCGATCGGGGTTGTACGTTCCTCTAAAGCTCGGCGGATTTGCCTTCCTGAACTCAGCAAACTTGAGGTACTCAAGATCTACCTCAGCTCCTCCATTGTGCCCTTCGGGATTCTCCTCATCCCTTTGCTCCATTCGCTCCATCATTCGATGGGCAGCAGCCTGCTCCCTCATAGCAAGACCATTTCGCAAGTGTCCCCATGACTTCCTCGGGACCTTACGGCTCGTTCTATGGGGGCCTACCGTCTTCTGAAGCCATTAGTTCCTGGTACACAAGACAAAAGACATTGAGTTGATCAGGCTCAACATTTATGTTGAGTGAACCAGCAACTGACCACATTCAGAATAGACGATCATGCACATCTAATTCCTATGCCTCATCATACAGACGAGACTCAAAGCATGACTTAACTAAAACGTATGCTTAGAAGCATAGTCAGTCCATCCCCAGGCTCTTCAAGGACGAACTGCTCTGATACCAAAATGTAACACCCTAGTAGTAAAATTCTATGCTTAAGTCATATTGTGGAATTACTAGTTGATACTTTTGCTCGCGGAACTATCATTACCTTTTAGAAATTACTTTATACCGAAAATAGGGGTAAAATTTTTTCTACAAAACAAGTAAACCATTTTTGAAATCGAGAGCCATGAGCGCATCGTGAACATATAAAGTAACACCGCTATCCCATACATATATCGCATTTAACAAGCATAGAGACCATAAGAGTAACCACAATTCTTAGAATAATGTAACATTCATTCCACGGCCAACCATGATAATACAATAAGAGTCGTACCAGTTCATACATAAGATAATAATAGGTCCGATATCTATCGTCGGCCCTACACAAAAGCCTACCAATACATAATAAAAGGAAATACATCAGAGAATCCTACTACCCAAGCATGCCACATAACAGAATGATAACCCTATAACTACTACCAAAAGGGGGCTATCCTCATGCTCGGCTCCGCATGCAGTCGTCACATCAAGCATCTGGCAGGAGGAAACCGTTCCCATATCCACCAGGAGAAGTACTACCACGTCCTCCTCCTCGAGCACGTCCTCGCCCACGGGGCACGCAGTGGCACGAATGAACCCACGCCCGCGAATCGGGGATGAAAATGGGCCAGCAGATGAAGCAGAAGAATCAGAAGATAGACGAATCACTGAAGGCTGCGACGAACCCAAACGGTGAGAACCCCCAGAATGAGTCGGATAGAGGGGCTCGGACGGATCGATCTCCACATGGAAGCTCGGATAAGACGGCTCCGAGGGATCGGAATCCAGTGAAATAGTCGGAGTCAAATGGGTATCCGAGTCAGTCTCATCATCATCAGTGGGGTATCTTGGTGGCTGAAAGTAGGGGCGAATGTCATCCATAGTAACCTCGCCAAATGGCTGATGCGGTCGGAAAAATGGGCTCATCACGGGAGTCCGAATCGGCGATCGTGGAAGATGTAGACCTCATCGCTGCGCCGCCGACAAAGACGAGGCGTTCAAAGACCGGTCAAAGCGCCAACGCCACATCGGGAACTCAATGTAGATCACCACCGTGCTCGACGTCGACATCCTCTGAAGATGACACGAAAACATAGGAATGAGAAATACTAAATTTCTCAGTAGGATCGCGGCTAGACAAACATAGTGTCATCGTCATCGTCCCAGCCACTTCGGGTTTAATTACAAAAACAGTGGACAGATATAAGTTCAATTTTTAATGGTTTTGAAAACTTAAACCCCGAAGCGAGTTGCTTTTAAACTTAACATCATAAACACATCATCATGACTAACATCCCTACTAAAACATAGAATAACATCCATAATGCAAATGGGCCATACACTTTCATGCAAAGACACGCATCATCACAGATGTAACCATGGTCATACTTAGACTTTACTTTCATTTTTACTACGTGCTTAACATTCTTTACTTTCCTTTGAAATAGACTGCTTTTGGACATGAGCTTATTCCGTGACCGTCGTCACGCAGTACTAACCAAATCAGACTAAGCCGATATTGGTTACCTCTAAGTTGGAGGGTCCTCCAAAACACCCTTGCCTCCCTCATAGAGGTTCCTTGTGGATCGCCGTCTCTCACTTCCCTTACCGAAGTGATTGAAGGGTCACGTCCCATTGATTCTTTTCTTATCTTTATACTTTACATGCATAACTCCTTGACTAGACGCATGCAATGATATGACTAAGTCCATAATTTTGACGGAAATCCGGCAGCATAACGGCTAGACCGGAGCTTCCTCAAAATGCCAATCATCAGCATTCAACCAATAGTTCATCATATCTATATCATATCATCACACTTATCATTCAATCATGAGACAAAGCTCAATCAATCTCATTATTCATCATGCCAAGTGGCATCACACATTCATACCCTAAAGGAGTTTATAGTTGTGTTGTTCTTTGTGAAGAATATTATGAATCATCACATGATTTCCCATGATAGAATCACATAGTTAGGATATGTGTTTATAGTCTTTTAGTTACTTGGTCTTTGGATGAAAGTATGCTTTACTTAAGTACGTGTCTTATGAAACACTTATTCAAATTAATTAAATTATGTGATTGTTTCCTTTCCTTGAGATAGCGCACTTAGTGATTCCTAGGTTCATGGTATGCTTAGAGGCCCTAATCATACTTCTGTTCCCAAGGAGTTCGAGATCCCTCTAATCCTTGGGTCATGACAACGCATAACCACATCATGAACCCAACAACACCAATATTCACTAATCACCAAGGGTGACTTTTAACTTAGTCAAGTTGCAAAGTTTTAAACTTTTACTAATAACATACCAAGGTTTTGCCTTAAACATTATTAAAGTTGTCATTCTTTATAAAGTAGTCATAAAGTCTTATTCTTTATGAAAGTAAGTGCCTTTGACATTAAGCTCTTATCTTAAGATTGGATCTTTATGAAATAATGATACAAGCTACTAGCTTTTGAATAAAAAGTCTTGTTCTTTATAAAAGTTAACACCTTTTGCATTAGTTGGGTTCAAAGTCTAAACTTTATGAATGAAATGTTATAGAACAACATTTTTATAACTTAATGATCTCATTCTTGAATAAAGTTTGAAACTTTGTGAAAGGTCTTTTCTTTAAGGTTTGATTTCTAAAGCCTAAAGTGACAAGATATCGTTTTTTTCTAACTCAAAAAGTTTAGACTTTCACATGTATTCTTGTCTTCAAAACAAAACAAAATAAAACTTTATGGAAGCTTAAAAGTTGCGCCACTTTGAAGAAATCATGAAGCAAACTTTTTAAAGTCTAAAACATTGAGAAGGTTCATAGTCTTATCAAATCATGGAAACATAGAAAGGTGAAGCTTTTCTAATCATTCACTCATCATAAAGAGAAAGGAACAACTTTAAGCTAGAGATCAATAAGAACATAGGTTTCCAAAAGAAGAAACTTAAGAACACATGAAGAGCATCAAGAACATATTTTACTAAAAGAGGAAACTTAAAAACACATGAAGAATATCAAGAACATATTTTTCCAAAAGAGGAAACTTAAGAACACATGAAGAACATCAAGAACATATTTTTCTAAAAGAGGAAACTTAAGTACACATGAAGAACATCAAGAACATATTTTTCCAAAAGAGGAAACTTAAGAACACATGAAGAACATCAAGAACATATTTTTCTAAAAGAGGAAACTTAAGAACACATGAAGAACATGAAGAACACATTTTTCCAAAAGAGGAAACTTAAGAACCCATGAAGAACATCAAGAACATATTTTTCTAAAAGAGGAAACTTACGAACACATGAAGAACATGAAGGATCTTCTCAAGTTTTCACTTAGAGATCTTGGTCATGAAAGACCCAAGCTCCAAGCTTTCTTGAGCAAACAAAATGAAAAAGATGAAGATCACTACCTTTCTTGAAGATGGCGCAAAAACAAGAGAAATGGAAGAAGAAGATGATGACTCCTCTTGATGATGAAGGTGGCGGTTTTGCAAGAAGGAAGGAGAAGCTCTTGAAATCTTGTGGAAATGGAGGTTGTAGTGTTTTGATCTTGTCTCCAAAGACCCAAAGATGAGGTCTTTGAAGGGCTAAGTGAGTGGTTTAGGGTGGTGGTGGTGGTGGAGAAAGGAAGAGGAAGATGAAGAAGATGAAGAAGTGTTTAGAGAGAAGTTAGAGAATTTGGCTTGAAGAGAGAGAATAGGATGAGTGAAAATGAAAATGAATGAGGGAGGGAGAGAGAGAAAGTGGCGTCCACTTTAAGGAGGGAGGATGAGATATTTTTGCTTCACTTTGTGTTATCTTGTGTTAATTAGTGATTAAGGGGACAAATGGGATGATGGGGAGACAAAGCATGGTCAAACTCTTACATAAAGTAGTCTTGTCTCATGCTTTTTGCTTTGATGACATCACTCTCTACTTTATTGTCTAGTTGACTAAATTTGAATTTAATCATGTGATTAAGTGCTCATACAACTTAATTAAGGTGATTAAGCAAGAATTAGTGATTAACACACAAGAACATGATTAACAAAAATTAATCTCACAATTAAGCTTAATTAACCTTAATTAAACTCGAGTAAGCTAATTAAGGGCGATTAGTGCTTAAGTAAGCTATAGGGGCTCTAACTTGCTTAATTAGAGATTATCTAACCTCGATTAGGCATTCTCTTGACCCTTCTCGTCCGAGTCAACCCCTTAATTAAGCCCTAATCTCGAAATTCCTCATTAAGTGCCTAATTACTCAGGGTTACTATGGTAATTTAGCACGACATGAAATTGAGGATATTACAGCTTGCCTTTAAACCCTCCCACTTGATACGGTTTCCTTGAATATTAGGGTTGATGCTTGAATTTCTAGTCTTGTGATGCCAGTTTCTTCTTATAAGCTTCGGACTTGGCCATAATGAGTTTTCGATTACAGTTCTCCACTAATCAACTTTTGTTCACTAGCACGGCATAATTTTTAATTTCAATTGGCCCTACAGATGCCAAGATATCCTTTCTCAATCCTCCTTTGAACTTAATGCACTTGTAGTTTTCATTAGGGCTGCATTGGTAGACAGTAGAGAATTTGCAGAGCTTTTCGAACTTAGCAACAAATTCGAAGATGCTCATGTTTCCTTGTTGAAGTTTCATGAATTGTAGCTTGGCATTTCTTACTGATGCAGGGAAATATTTATCATAGAATGCGCCCTTGAACACCTCCCAAGTAATGAGAGTTTAGGCTTCCTCCAGCAATCTCTTAGTGCCTAACCACCAGAATTTTGCATCCACTTCAAGCATATAGGTAGCAAAGGCTGCCTTTTGCTAATCAGTGTAAGGTAAGATAGAGAAAATCTTCTCGATTGACTACACCCATTCGTCAGCTATGTTTGGGTTGCAAGTTCCATTAAAACTTGGAAGGTTTGCTTCTTAAAGTCAGAGAACTTTAGATACTCCTAGTCCACTCCAGTTCTTCCAGCATTCACTCCAAGATTCTCTCATGTTGTCTTTCTACCCTCTCCGTCATGTTGTCTGCGGCAGCTGCTTGATCCCTCATGGCGAAAGCCATCACTCGAAAGGTTGGCATAACTTCTACCTCCTCTTCAGGGAATGCTCTTGTCACGATCTTCTATAACATCCCCATATAATGTAATAGGAAATAATAACAATAAATTTTTGTTATTCACCACCTTGCCCCTAAACTTTTTAGAAAATGACATTTAGGTCCTTATATAAATAGAATTAGCAGAATAAGGTTTAAAATGAAGCAGAATCACATAGCGAAAACATAGAAACCTAAACCTCGGCCGATTGAGCCACGGAGGTATCCATATGTGAAATGACATGGGATACCCCTAGACTTACCCATAATTACAAAAATACCATTAGCTTTGAAAAACAGAAACAGAAGGCCCTAAAATTTTGCAAAACGCTTAACGAACACTATTAATCGATTTACTTGATTTTATTGAGGTTGTAGAGTTAATTAAAAAGTTAATTAGAGGTTAACTAGAAGTTGGTAAAAGGTTAAATTAGAGATATTAGGACTAAGATAGAAACTTATAAAAACCTCACAAAATTCTTCAAAACCGTTTTACCGATTTAAAGAAAATCGGTAAGATTACGGTATTTTAAACTGTTGGAACCGAACCAATAGAAATTATACTGTGAGAACCCTAGGATGGATGGCTAAGATTTAGCCAAACAACCCACCCAAGTGGCGCCTTGAGTAGCCCTTGATGGTGGAAGCCAAACCAAAATAGATAGCATGAAGAAATCCACCAATCATATGCATTTGGCTTCCAAATATCTCACCTTTTCTTCCTTCTTCTTGTGTGACTTTCGGCCTCCCCACTACCAGCCTCATTTCTCCACTCTTCTTCATCTTCTTCCACTTCCTCTCATCCCCAAGCTCAAGCCCCAACCATCAACTTCACTCCAAGATCAAGTTCCATCAAGATTTCACACCACCAAGGTAGGAATCTCAACTTTCTCCTTCTTTTCTCTGATTTGGGGCTGCCTAGGACTTCTCCTTCTCTCTTTATTTTGATGTTATGTTGGTTGGGTATGATGAATTAAGGTTGGTTTAAGGTGTATATGTGAGTTTGAATTGAAGATTGGATGGATTGATTAGAGAAGAACATGAATCCAAGAAGAATTCAAGAAGTTGTTAGGGTTTTCCCCTCGGCGGTCCGTACGGTGGAGTGTACGGCTCTGCCTACCGCTGTTTAAATTCCATGAAACCATTTTTATATGAAACTAAATATCCAGAGCTTTCCATACATATAAAATATAAGGCCATTGAATTAGTATAGAATTAGTTATGAATTTTTGAAGTTTAATCTAGAAATCTAGATTCTTGCCTGGGCAGTATGAGTTGAGAAGGGTATAACTCACACTATACAACTCCAAATTGAGTGAGAGCAAAGTTGTTTGAAAGCTAACATATAATAGAACATCTCATAAAAATTTTAGGACCAGATTCGTTGCCATTTGTTACCAGGATGCCAATGAAATTGACTTAATTTTAACTCAGGCTGGAATAGGGTAGTCTAGTATTGTCAAGTTTTAGGACTCATAACTCAAAACATACTTAGGAAAATGATAGGAAACTCAATTTATTTGAAAACTTGTCCTGTTAGATTTAATTTGATATAAAATTCGTAAGATTTCACCTAGTTTTCTATTTTTAGTGAATTTTCTTTTATAAGAACCCAAGTCTGGCTAAGAACAGAACATGCTGAGGCAAAACACTTATATCTTGAGTTATACAAATCCAAATGAGATGGGACTAAAAGGATTAGAAACTAGACACATAAGGCTACAACATATGCAAAAATTAGGTTTAAATGAGTTGAATTGAAATAATGGTGAAGTATACAAAACCCGGGCAGGATAAGGAAGAATAAACTGAAAACCATATTGATGCTGTGTTGAAACTAATGAATGAATCTATAAATGTATATGCATAATTGCTGGTTTATATTGAATTGCAAGTTGTACAATTGTACTAGTTGTCTGGCACTATTCTTGGGGAAGCGGACTCAATCCATTATGTTGCCGAATTTCCGGCAGAAATTAGTGATAATTCTAAATATTGGTGTGTTAATGTTGTTATGTGTAGAAATACTAAGCAAGTATTATTATTTGAGAATAAGATACGAAACCTATGTATTTATGATTTTATGATAAAAGATAGGATGATGATTCCATATTTCGAAGGAACATGACATGGCGATCACGCTCTGATGGAGCATGACATGGCGATTATATTATGGAATATAGCATGATGATCCTACACCCTAAGGAATGTGACATGGCGATCACATTCTGATGGAGCATGATATGGCGATCATACTCTAGGATATGGCAGGATGAATATATTTTAAGGAGTGTGACATGGTGATCACACCCCGATGGGGTATGACATGGCAATCATACTCTGGAATATGGCATGATGACTACATCCTAAGGAATATGACATGGCGATCACATCCCGATGGAGTATGACACGACGATCATACTCTGGAATAGGTAATGCTACACTTGAGGATGACGATACGTAACGCTCAAGTGTAGGCACATGAAGACACCCTAAGAACGACTATACGTAACGCTTAGGTGTGTTGAATGAAAGAAAAGTAAATTTTATACGATTGCATAAATTCAAAGGCATGTGTAGAGATTATGTTTCCAGTACAATAATGCTATCATATTTTAATATGATGCAGTTATTATTATTATTCATAGAATAATTCATGAATTGAATTTGTATAGACTCTCCCAAATGCCAAGTGTATAAGTAAAATAAACTTTGCTTCGGATAATATATTTTAGAACTATAAAATTAAATAGTTTATATAGCATGTTCACCTTTTTCATAATAAACCGAAGTAAACTGGAGATGACAATGATGACATTATGTATGGTAATTAGAGAATCCTATTGAGAATTTATAATTCTCACTCCTATTTTCGTGTTATCTCCAGATAGTTCGAGAAGTTGCAAAGACGGCTGAAGTTGCTGTCAGTTAAGGTCCGCTCAGATAACCGTAACAACTCTTGAGTGTGGTACCATGACTTAAGCATAGTACTGTACGAAGGAGGACATTACGTCTTCCATGCATGCCAGTAGCCATAAGTTCCTTGCTACACAAAATAAAAGATATTGAGTTGATCAAACTCAACATTGAGGTAAGCGTGACGGCAACTAAGTGCATTCACAATAAGCAAGCATGCCTATAAAATTTCTATATCTTATCCCAAACAGATAAGACTTATCGCATGACATTATATTAAACACTTTTAGAGCATGCTGGAGCATAGTTAGTCTAGTCCTTAGCCTCTAATAGGACGAACTACTCTAACACCAAAATGTAACACCCCAATAAGACCACACTATGTGTAAGTCATATTGCGGTATTTATTAGTCATTACAGCTGAACTAGCAAAACATTTCATTATAGCTGAACTAGTATGAAATATGTCGATTAATGGAAATAGTGTATAATTTTTTTAAATAATAATTTCTAAAACTGAGCCTGTAGCATATATAATCGATAATATAATTAGGTGCAATACTAGAATCTATAATTAATTTGCATTATAATGATGTAGAATTAGAAACAATATAATTTACATGGATAACTATGCATTCAGGTATATATATAGAAATATGTACTAGGTGTATGCTTTTACATAACAATACCTCAAAGGTGCCCAAGCAAGTCAAGTTAGCAAGGCCCTAGGCCAAGATAAACAAAATTCATATGTAGTCATCCCCCAAAGGAAACAAACTAGCATAAGAGTTCCTACAATATCCACATGATCACTACCTAAGCATGCATAAAGTACTATGGCACCAAAAATATACAATTTTCAAACCACAGTTAAGGCATTCCAACATAGGCATGCACTCACTAGCTCACAGCGTAGGATCCATAAATATATACACAGCAAAAAGTCTAGCCCACAATATAAATCTAGGCCTACAAAGTGTGAAACCCATTCTCCAGCACAGGCTCCTCAGAATCCTCCTCCAACTGCATCTTTGGCAAGACCTTAGTGCCAATAGAGGATGAATCGGACTTCGCTACATGCAGGACCGAGTGAGGCAAACTCCTTTCAATGGGGTCAGTCTCTATCGAAGAGGCGGAAGGAGCAAGCTATGGGTAGTATGGCAAGTGAGCGAGATGTAAGGGGAGGTCAACATATGGGCGGTGAAGGTCAAAGTGCCAACTAACTACAAGGATTTTGAACAAACGACAAAAGAAAATATATGGCCTAAAGCTACTACGAGCTACTAGAACCAGTAAACCTATTACAAGATTATAGCACCAATCCACTCAAGCACGTCCAAGAAGATCACCGCGGTCACCATTTGCTACATCTGAGGATGACACGGGAACACACAGGGATAAGAAATAAAGTATTTCTTGCCACATATTCCTAATGAATTATGCAACCACCTCAGCCACTTTGGTTTATTCAATAAAATCAGTGAATAGGCGTAAATAAACTAAAGATTCCTTTTAATAATTTTTGAAAGCATAAATTCTGAAGTGGATCCATTTTTATTCATTCACGTAAATCAAGACTCTAAAGTAAAATAACATTAATAACACTTTAAATCATCACTCCAATGCCAGAATGCAATGAATGCCATGCAAATCTTGTAATGCATGCTTATACTCTTTATTCTTTTGTCATTAAAGCCATATTTTAGCACGTGCTTTAGTTCTTACATGCCATTGGATAGACTATCCTAGGATATGAGCTCATTCAATAACCATCATCACATAGTACCATCTAAATTGTAAGGATCTATCTCGGCCACATGCTTACCAAGTATAGGTCTATCTTGGTGGGTCACCTTCTCTTACCAAAGGGTCATACCCGATTATCTTGTTTTTGTGGATCACCTTCCCTTATCGAAGGGTTGCTTCCGAGTCTTAATTAGAGAATTTGTGCATTACTTAGCATATAACATTTTCAAAAGAAATCTCATGATTATGGCACAATTTTCTCTAATCTCATTCTCTCATGTATTGTGATGCAACTCATGAAAGCATCCTAGCAAAAATCCGGCAACATAATGGATGTATTGAGAGAAATTCAAAAATTTGAAACACTAATCGACAGCCAGAAAATATCCAGTCATAGCATCAATCAATAAATACTGATCAATCCATAATTCGAATACATTCCTTATGACAACTAAATTCATTATCATCATAAGTCATATATAAGGAAATTCAAGATAAACCATTACGGTTCCAAGAATCAAGAATAGGACACATACCTTTGTAACATCCACCACGAGTTCTGAGTTCCGACTTCATCTTTGAATTTCACATAAAATGGATAATTTTCGACTTCCGAGTTCTTCTTCAAATTTCAGCATAATTTCCGACTTTCGACTTCATATGGCATAATTTCCCGACTTTCGACTTAACCTTCAAGTCCAAACAACATGGACGTGATTCCCGATATCCGACTTTATGTCATAAAGAAAACGGACTCGATTTCTGATCTCATAATTTATTTCCAAGTTTCAAGCAAGATGTATGCGAGTTCCGACCTTATACTTCATGTTTCAAAATAGTGTACATGGTTTTCGACCTCCGAATTGATAGTTTAACACAATGGTTACAAGTACCGACCTCCGAGTTGAATGTAACGAGTTCCAACCTTAGAGTTGAACTCAATTGAAATGGACACGAGTTCAGATCTTTGAGTTGATACACAATTTACGATCTCCGAGTTTATTCCCAAGAGCTTTCCATTTCTGTTGGTCTTCCCGAGTTTGAATTGGGAGTTCCGAGATTACGTGATTGTGTGCTGTATGATTTTCGACATCCGACTTTGCTTCCAAGTGTCGAATAAACCAGACAAGATTTCCGATATCCGATTTCATCTCCGAGTGTCAAATAAATGGCATGAGTTCCAACTTTAAGCAGAATTGAGACGAGTTCCGATTTTAGATAGAATGGAAGCAAGTTCTACTTTTGGGGCGACGTGGAGAGTAATTTATCCACAAAAGCGGGAGACATGGCTGAGCTTCACTGACAAAATTTCAACCAATCAACACCCACAATTCCAACTACCCTCGTGTATTTAAGTTAGACTCTCCTTTTCACTTCTGGTTGACTTGCGCCTCCCTCTCCCTCTTGTTCTAGCCTTCTTCTTCTCTTCCCTTCTCAACCTACTCCATCATATCTCCAAGCTTTGTCAAGGTTCCATCAACCCAAACTCAAATTCAGCAAGATCACACCTAAAGGAGGTAGGATTCCATTTCTATTTTTAAATTCTTTGAACTGTGGCTGCATGAAATTTTACTTTTCTTCATGTATTTGATGATATATTGGATGTATATGATGTATTATGGTTGGATTAATATGAAATCTTGAGTTGGAATTAAAGTTAGAAGGAGAAAACTAGAAGGAATGGAGGATTAGGATGCTATCTAGGTGAAGAGTGCACGGCAGTCCAGATGGCGGAGTGTACGGCTCTGCTTACAGCCGGTTAAATCCAATGAAACTATTTTTATATGAAAGTATACATTCAGAGATTTCCATACATATAGCATATAAGGCCATTGGATTAGTATTGAGAGAGATATGAATTTTTGAAGGTTAACCTAGGAATCAGGACTTTCATCCGGGTAGTGTGACTTGAGAAGGATGTTACTCACCCTACACAACTCCAAATTGAGTGAAACCAACTTTGTCAGAAAGCTTACACATAGGGGAACATCCCATAATGAAATTCCGAGTTTTCTATGATTCCATTTGTTCCCAGTGATTCAAAGAAATTGCCCTATGTCCAAACTAGGCCAAAACAGAGTAGTTTGAGAAGGTCAAATTTCAGGACTTATAACTCAAGCTATACTTAAGAAATGAAATGAAACTTTTTGAAAATGAAAGCTTGCCTGTTATCTTTGATATGACACCAATTTCGTATGATTTGGACTTGTTTTCGATTTTTAGTGGATTTTCACTTTTAGGGGTATAATTATAGTCAGCCACAGGGCAGGCCGGGTTAAAACGTAAATAACTTGAGTTAAATTTATCAAAATTTGGTGGGACGAAAGAGGTTAGAAAATAGACACATAACACTTCAACATATCCAAAATTCAGGTCCAAATGAGTTAAGATAAATTTAAGGCTTAATTTCTAAAAATGGGCAGAATTGAAGAATATGAGCAGGGTTTCCAAAGTTAAAGGATTTAGCACCTTAATGCATATATGAGTTCAATTAAAGTCTAAATGTTGCAATTCCATTTCAGTGCTTGAAAGATTAATGCATTATATTTGATCTCTTACTATGACTGACTGTCTGCTGAAACTGGCACTATTCATGGGGAACCAGATCTGATCCGTTATGCTGCTGAATTTATGATAGAAGTCTATGAAACTATGAATGTTTATATTACAAGAAATTCATGATATGAACAGCTATACAATTTTGAATATATTACGATGACATGATCATGAATCATTCTTATGAGCACATGCATATCTGCATATGAATGGAGCAAGAATATATGAAAGAAAATGAGGAAGCATATGTATGAGTGCATTCAGTATGTCTATGCATGATTATGTATGAAAATAAAAGGATGTGAATCCCTTCACTTGGAGGCAATTGACCATTGAATCCCTCCCTGTGAAGGCAGTTAAATAAGATAAGATGTAGATCCCTTCACTTGGAGGCAGTTATTTGGGTCCCTCCAGGTGAAGGCAATTAAACGATAAATATGTGGGTCCCTTCACCTGGAGGCAGTTGCACATTGGGCCCCTCCTTGTGAAGGCAGCTAAAACTTGGGTCCCTCTATGTTGGAGGCAGATGGCCAACTGAGTCCCTTCAACCTAGAGGCAGTGGGTCCCCTGTGGGTTAGTCTGTATGACGACGGTCATGAGTTGAGTTGACGAGCTCACTCCTAGATCAGGCTACCCAAGGGCAGCAAAGGCTAAAGACTAAAAGGCTAAAGATTAAAACATATGCAAGCACCCCACTCACATGAGGCATGGCATCGACCCAACTAGTGTGAGTATAGGTTCCAACATATAAGTGGCAAAGGCCACTTTTTGTTAATCGATGCAGGCCAAAACAGAAAAGACTTTCTCCATTGCTTTGATCTATTCCTCGACTTTATCTAGGTCGAAAGCTCCTCGGAAGCTAGGCGGATTTGCTTTCCTAAACTCAGCAAATTTAAGATAGTCCCGGTCTGCTCCTAGGCCATGTGGATCTCCCCCATGGCTGGCCTCAGGCTGCCTGCCCAACTGATCCATCATTTGATGAGCTATAGTGGCCTGCTCCCGCATTGCATGAGCTATTTCATGCATTGTGTCCATAAAATTAGCAGGATCTTTTGGATTGGGTACAGTTCATGGCCTATCACGCCCCCTAAAAGCCATTAGTTCCTAATCACATGCAACAAAACATTGAGTTAATCAGGCTCAACAATAAGTTATGTGTGATAGCAACTAATAACATTCGTAGTTAGGCGGTCATGCATATCTAATTCCTTATATCTTATCTGAACAGATAAGATTTGTCACATGACATTTTCTAAGGATTTCAGAGTGCACTGGAAATGTAGTTAGTCCAAATCCTCAGGTCCGGGGAGGATCGAGCTACTCCGATACCAAAATGCAACACCCTCCCAAGTACAGTACTATGGTTAAGTCATAGTACCACACCCTGGAGTTGTTACTATTACCTGAGCGAACCTTATCTGACAGCAACTTTAGCCGTCTCCGGAACTTCTTGAACTATTTGGAGATAACACGGAAATAGGAGTGAGAATTTTGAATTCTCAGTAGGATTCCTTAAGTATCATACATAACATCATCGTTGTCATCTCCAGTTGCTTCGGTTTATTATGAAAAAGGTGATTATGTTATACAAGCTATTTAATTTTATAGTTCAAAAATATATTATCCGAAGCAAAGTTTATTTTACTCATACACTTGGCATTTGGGAGAGCCCATACAAAGTCAATTTATGAATTATACTATGAATGATAACTACAACATATTAAGATACTATCGCATCAATATACTGGAGACATAACATCTACACATGACTTTAATTATACTTGAAGTTATGCAGATACATAAAATTTTCTTTTCTTTCTTTATCTTCTGCTTATCATGCCATATTCCAGAGTATGATCGCCATGTCATACCCCATCGGGATGTGATCGCCATGTCACATTCCTGAGGAATGTGTTCTTCCTGCCATGTCCTAGAGTATGATCGCCATGTCATACTCCATCAGAATGTGATCGCCATGTCATATTCCTTAGGGTGTGGGATCATTATGCTATATTCCAGAGTATGATCGCCATGTTATACCCCATCAGAGCATGATCGCCATGTGACGTTCCTTAGGAATATAGACTTATCGTCATACCTTTCATCATAAAATCTTTACATGCCACCATGAATTTTCGGTACTTATACTAGCTGGGCCATGCCATGCCTCATGTAAGCCCTGTCCCCGAGTTTTGGTGGAACGGCGTGAAGAGGCTGTTGGAGGAACCCTAAGTTGATATCACATAGGACATATTCAAGGAGGCATTTTATCATAAGTATTTCCCGACATCGGTGCGAAATGCTAAGGAATTGGAGTTTATGAAGCTTCAACAAGGAAACATGAGTATTTCAGGGTATATTGCTAAGTTCGAAGAACTCTATAAATTTTCCACCATCTATCAGCGCAACCCTGACGAAAACTGGAAATGCATCAAATTTGAAGGAGGACTAAATGCGGACATTTTAGCTTCAGTAGGGCCAATGGAGATAAGAGATTTTGCTGCATTAGCAAACAAAAGTCGATTAGTTAAAGAATATAACAAGAAGCTCGCTGATGCTAGGATGGATGTTTGTGGAAAGAGGCTGGCACTTGAAGACCAGGAGTCTCAATATATTCCCCCACCAAAGAAGCCATTTCAACCTAATGGAAATGAAGGTAACCAGCCGCAAGGGCTAACCACTAAGCAAGAATGTTCAAAGTGTGGAAGGTATCATGGAGGAAGGCCTTGTTTGGTTGGGTAGAAGGTATGCTTTAAATGTGGGAAGCCAGGACACATGATTAGAGAATGACCCGGCCATCAGCTACCTATTCCTAAGCCGTAACATCCAAGGTTGAAAGCTGAAAAAACTACTTCCCTAGAGGAGCTGAAACAAAATTAAGGATAACCTAGGACAAAGATTCACTTTCACCAACTGTGCTATGTTGAGTTATATGTCTGGGTTTGCTGTATTTTCTTCCATTATGCTTATCGACTTTCTATGTGCTTATATATAAAATTTTTGCACTAAACTCTTACGGCAATAAATAGTTAGTTTTGTGATTAAATTTTGAGGACAAATTTTTTTTTTAAGGAGGGTGGTAATGTAACATCCACCATGAGTTCCGAGTTTCGACTTCATCTTCGAATTTCACATAAAATGGATAATTTCCGACTTTTGAGTTCGTCTTCGAATTTCAGCATAATTTCCGACTTCCAACTTCATCTGGCATAATTTCCCGACTTTCGACTTCATCTGTCATAATTTCCCAACTTCCGACTTAACCTTCAAGTCCAAACAACATGGACGTGATTCCCAATATCCGACTTTATGTCTCAAAGAAAACGGACCCGATTTTCGATCTCATAATTTATTTCCAAGTTTCAAGCAAGATGTATGCGAGTTTTGACCTCATACTTCATGTTTCAAAATAGTGTACATGGTTTCCGACCTCCAAATTGATAGTTTAACACAATGGTTACAAGTACCGACCTCCGAGTTGAATGTAACGAGTTTCGACCTTAGAGTTGAACTCAATTGAAATGGACATGAGTTCAGACCTTTGAGTTGATTTCCAAGTTGTACATTATTTAGGATCTCCAAGTTTATTCCCAGGAGCTTCCCATTTCTGTTGGTATTCCCGAGTTTGAATTGGGAGTTCCGAGACTATGTGATTGTGTGTTGTATGATTTCTGACATCCGACTTTGCTTCCAAGTGTCAAATAAACCAGACAAGATTTCCAATATCCGATTTCATCTCCAAGTGTCAAATAAGTGGCACGAGTTTCGACTTTAAGCAGAATCAAGACGAGTTTCGATTTCAGATAGAATGGAAGTGAGTTCCACTTTTGGGGCGACATGGAGAGCAATTTAGCCACAAAAGCGGGAGACATGGCTGAGCTTCACTCACAAAATTTCAACCAATCAACACCCACAATTCCAAATACCCTCGTGTATTTAAGTCAGACTCTCCTTCTCACTTCTGGCTGACTTGCGCCTCCTTCTCCCTCTTGTTCTAGCCTTCTTCTTCTCTTCCCCTCTCAACCTACTACATCATATCTCCAAGCTTTGTCAAGGTTCCATCAACCCAAACTCAAATTCAGCAAGATCACACCTAAAGGAGGTAGGATTCCATTTCTGTTCTTAAATTCTTTGAACTGTGGCTGCATGAAATTTTACTCTTCTTCATGTATTTGATGATATATTGGATGTATATGATGTATTATGGTTGGATTAATATGAAATATTGAGTTGGAATTAAAGTTAGAAGGAGAAAACTAGAAGGAATGGAGGATTAGGATGCTGTCTAGGTGAAGAGTACATGGCAGTCCGGATGGCGGAGTGTACGGCTCGGTGTAACATCCCCAATTTTTGTCTAAGCTAATTAGCTCAGTGATCCTAGCTAATTAGAGAGGTTAACGATTAACTGAGGACCAATCGGCTAACCTCGATGAGCAAGAGCTTAGTAAATTGAGTCAAGTCGATAATTGAACCATAATGCACTAAATGTTTTAATTAAAACCTAATTATTCGAACCTCCTTAGTTCATAACTTAGAGATATAATTAAGCTAATCCAATCTTATTAATTAAGTACAAGATAATTGTTCTACCTTACCAATTGAGATAGATTAATTCTTACACCCTAATTACATAATCCATAAGATCAATTCTTTTAAGAGGAAAAACGTCTTAAAGATGTAATTAACCGAAATCGGTTAAAGAGCAATTTAGCTAATCAAATTTAATTAACAACTTAAGTAATTCTCATAGCTTTGAAGATTTAAAAATTTTTCTTAATTGATACACCAAATCTTGGCCAAGGGCAAGAGCAAAATCCAATTATCCATTTGTCTTCTCATCATGCACCATTAGATCAAGAGTCTAGGTTAGTAGTATCTCTTTAGTCAAGACAAGAGAAGTACCTTCCTCCCTTAGGATTATGCCACTTGGAGTGATCATATTCACCCAAGCCAATCCGAAGAGTGGTCATGCCTTTAACCACTTGAGAAAACACTAAATGGTCTTTACCCAAGTGCCAAGACTCAAAAAAAACACAACTCACCCTTTTACCCCAAAGTTCCTAGTCCTTTTGCTTGAAAAAGAAGTAAAACTCACCTACTCACTCTTGCTTGTTTAGAGAAACCAAACCAATCAGCCCCCTTCATCCATTTTGCACCCCAAATAGCCTCCCCCACTCCCTCATTTGTGATTTTCATCCTCTCACTACAAGCCCAAGCTCCCACCTCTCTCTAAACTTCATTCTAGCTCTTTAGTTCTTCCAACCTTTCTTGTTCCTCTTCTCTCTTTCTCACCTTATCCAACTCTCTTTCTTATCACCACCCTCACAAGCCCTTCAAGGACCACCCTCTTTGGTTCTTGAGGAAGCAAAACAAACACTTACTTTGCCCCATTATCAAGCTCAAGGAGGAGGAGGCCATCTCCAACCATTTTCATTCTCCAAGCTTTCAAGAGGATCGTTGTGGTAGTGACTCTAACCTACTCTTTTCATGTATTTTTCAAGTTCTAGAACTCCTAAGCTCTTCATAGCTAGGTGGTTTTAGGACTTGCTTCAAGGTCTCATGACCATTTCTTGCTCTATGAGTTTTCTTGTCTTGTTGAAAAATATTGTCTTGAAGTGAGAATATGTGGCATGATGGTTTTATGTATCTTGCTCTATTTTGTTTTAAAATACTGATTTGGTGACTAAAACCTTGAATATAATGATGAGATAAAACATAAAAATGGTGATTTGAAGTGGTATAACAACATCTCTATGAGTTTGATATGTAAAACTTAAAAACTAGTTAAGTTGGAATTCTGGCAGTCTGTAATGCGTGCAGTATAAATCGTCCTACAAAACTCAAAATGTAATGAAACTAATTTTCTGTGAAAGTAGACTCAAAGAGCTTTCCAAGCATATAAAATTCGTAAAATTTGGATTTAAAACAAGAGAGATATGAATTTTCAAAGTCTACTATCCCCATATGAGTTTCTGTTCGGGCAGTATGTCATAAAATGTGCATAACTCAAGTTATACATAAAATTTTTGAGTGGGACCAAGTTTGTTAGAAAGCTAAGACATAGAGGAACACTCCCATAAAATAGTTTGGTCAGATTCCATTTGAGGAACTCCCAGTGAAGTGGATAAGCCACTGACCCGAGTTGAACTTTCAAGTCTGAACAGTCAGAATAAAATGTGCATAACTCAAGCTACAAAATGAATTTTTGAGTGGGACTTCTTTTATTTAAAATAGACTCAGAGAAGTATAACCATACCAAAATTTGAAACAAAAGAGTAAAAGATGAAATTGTGGTGAATTTTTAAAGTTACTGCCCCACTATAAAAGTAAAAACTGGCTATGGTAAAAGTTAAAGAATAATGAGAATTAAGCTTTAAAACATTAAGACCCTTACACTAAGCATTGGAAAAACCTTCCTAATTCAACTTAAAAGTTTCAAAAAGGATAATGGATGAAATTTGCCCTATGCCTAATAAAAGAATTTATGCAAGAAGCAAATCAAGTAAAAGCTTGTACCCAAGTTTACTAAGCTAAGCTCATAAGACTTTGTGTGATATGTATGCCTCTATGTGTCAATATGATGACAATGACATGATGATGATGATATGATATGATGATGATCATGATGATCATGATATGATATGATGATGATGATTATAATAGTGATACGATGATGATAAGAATGATCATGATATGATAATGAATGATGATGATATGCATATGATGAGTTGATGATATGATGCTTAATGATATACATGAAAGGATTAATAAATATGAACACGCTAGGGATGGCAATATGTAACGCCCAGAGGTGATTGATAAATTAACCACATTTGGGGACGGTGATACATAATGCCTAAATGTGGAGAATAATCAGAATAATTTTACATTATAAGCCTTAATAAGAAGAAGATGAACTAAGGGTGTGATCCTTCAAAAGGGAAGGTGACCTAATTTAAGCTCCCCTCACCCATGACTGACATGAGGCATGGCATGACCCAGCTAGTGTGAGTATAGGGGATAGGTCTTACATGAGGCATGGCATGACCCAGCTAGTGTAAGTACCGAAAAGTTATGGTGGCGACGGCCACGGTATGAGCTCATTACCACTTATGTTTAGTGGGTGAAAAGATAAAGTCAAGTTAAGAAAAGAAAAGGGGCTTCGATCCAAACCCTAGAAAGGGAAAGAAGTTAAGAGAATTTTATAGCATGGACATGCATGTTTTATATAATTATATTTGTGCTTATGTATGTTATGATATAAATGATTACAAAGTATGTTAAAAATTGAATCCGCTTTGGATATTCATGTTTTCGAAAACCTAAGAACGGAACCTTATGAATGCTCACTATTTTCATTAATAAAATCTAAGTGGCTGGGACGATGATGACGACACTTTCGTGTCTGGTTCGAGTCCTACTGAGAAATTCCATTTCTCACCCTAGTTATTCTTCCGTATCGTCACCAGATCTCGATGGCACATCCGGTGGAGTGAAGCATGGAACCCCCACACTGTGAGCGGACGTATGACGTGGGATGCCAAACAATGCTGATGTGGACTTGTAGTTGCCGTAGCTCTGCATCTTCATACATTCCTTTTTGTGACGAACGATGTCAATTTAAGTTTGTATCTAGTATTTGTATCATGGCACGACCATGAGCTTCCTTTGATGTAATGTTGATATATATGTATGTATATATATATATTATGAACCCATATGAATGTACTGGTTAGTTATTTAATGTAATGTATTTGTGAATTATTATTTGTTTGCCTTTCTCATGTTTTACGATTTTGGGATATATATATATATATTTTATGCGACACGCTCTTTCTCTAGCTATCTTCTCGCTCCAGGCTTTACTTTTCAAAACGCTGCAACGCGATGATGTATTTCAAAAAAAAAAAAAGTCTTATCGTATTTTCCGCGTAACTTAATTTCAAGTGAAGTTTAGTTTTCCATGAGCATAAGTAACAACTAATAAAACGCCGTAATACGACTTAAGCGTAGTATGGGTTTATTAGGGTGTTACACTCGGCCTACAACCAGTTAAATCCGATGAAACTATTTTTAAATGAAAGTAGACATTCAGAGATTTCCATACATATATTTGAGAGAGATATGAATTTTTTAAGGTTAACCTAGGAATCAGGACTTTCATCCGAGCAGTGTGACTTGAGAAGGGTGTAACTCACTCTACACAACTCCAAATTGAGTGAAACCAACTTTGTTAGAAAGCTTACACATAGGGGAACATCCCATAATGAAATTCCGAGTTTGCTATGATCCCATTTGTTCCTAGTGATTCAAAGAAGTTGCCCTATGTCCAAACCAGGCCAAAATAGGGTAGTTTGGGAAGGTCAAATTTCAGGACTTATAACTCAAGCTATACTGAAGAGAATGAAATGAAACTTCTTGCAAATTAAAGCCTATCCTGTTAGCTTTGATATGACACCAATTTCGTATGATTTGGACTTGTTTTCGATTTTTAGTGGATTTTCACTTTTAGGAGTGTAATTCTGGCCAGCCATAGGGCAGGCCGGGTTAAAACGTAAATAACTTAAGTTATATTTATCAAAATTAGATGGCACTAAAGAGGTTAGAAAATAGACACATAACACTTCAACATATCCAAAATTTAGGCCCAAATGAGTTAAGATGAATTTAAGGCTTAATTTCTAAAAATGGGCAGAATTGAAGAATATGAGTAGGGTTTCCAAAGTTAAAGGATTTAGCACCTTAATGCATAAATGAGTTCAATTAAAGTCTAAATGTTGCAATTCCATGTTGGTGCTTGAAAGATTAATGCATTATATTTGATCTCTTACTATGACTGGCTGTCTGCTAAAACTGGCACTACTCATGGGAAAACAGATCTGATTCAGATTATCTTTGCGAATTTACTGTGAAGTCTATGAAACTATGAATGTTTATATTACAGGAAATTCACGATATGAATAGCTATACAATTATGAATATATTACGATGACATGATCATGAATCATTCTTATGAGCACATGCATATCTGCATATGAATGGAGCAAGAATATATGAAAGAAAATGAGGAAGCATATGTATGAGTGCGTTCAGCATGTCTATACATGATTATGTATGAAAATGAAATGATGTGAATATATTAAATGTGAATCCCTTTACTTGGAGGCAGTTGCACATTGAATCCCTCCCTGTGAAGGCAGTTAATCCCTTCACTTGGAGACAGTTATTTGGGTCCCTTCAAGTGAAGGTAGTTAAATAATAAAGATGTGGATCCCTTCATCTGGAGGGAGTTGCACATTGGGTCCCTCCTTGTGAAGGCAGCTAAAACTTAGGTCCCTCTATGTTGAAGACAGTGGCCAATTGAGCCCCTCTAACCTAGAGGTAGTGGATCCTCTGTGGGTTAGTCTGTATGACGACAGTCCCGAGTTGAGTTGACGAGCTCACTGCCAGATCAGGCTACCCAAGGGCAGTAAAGGCTAAAGACTAAAGGCTAAAGATTAAAATATATGCAAGCACCCCACTCACATGAGGTATGGCATCGACCTAGCTAGTGTGAGTATAGGGGACAGGGCTTACATGAGGCATGGCATGACCCAGCTAGTGTAAGTACTGAAAATTCATGGTGGCATGTAAAGATTTTATGATGAAAGATATGATGATTAGTCTATATTCCTAAGGAATGTGACATGGCGATCATACTGTGGAATATAGCATAATGATCCCACACCCTAAGGAATGTGACATGGCGATCACATTCTGATGGAGTATGACATGGCGATTATACTCTAAGACGTGACAGGAAGAACATATTCCTAAGGAATGTGACATGGCGATCACATCCCGATAGAGTATGACATGGTGATCATACTCTGAAAAATGGCATGATAAGCAAAAGATAAAGAAAGAAAAGAAAATTTTATGTATCTGCATAACTTCAAGTACAAGTAAAGTCATATGCAAATGTTATGTCTCCAGTATATTTATGTGATAGTATATTAATATGTTGCAGTTATCATTTATAGTATAATTCATGAATTGACTTTATACGGGCTCTCCCAAATGCCAAGTGTATGAATAAAATAAACTTTGCTTCGAATAATATATTTTCGAACTATAAAATTAAACAGCTTGTATAACATGATCACATTTTTCATAATAAACCGAAGCAACTCAAGAAGTTCCGGAGATGGCTGAAGTTGCTGTCAGATAAGATCTGCTCAGGTAACAGTAACAACTCCAAGGTATGGTACTATGACTTAAGCATAGTACTGTACTTGGGAGGATGTTACAACCTTGGCTTCCATCCTTGGCCTTAATGGCCATAAACATCATCCAAACATTTTAATTCCAAGTGGATCCCCATCATCATACTCACTTCACACTTTAAATAGGTATATAGAAATTTTAGAATGCAATCATAACACTTTTCTTAATAACTCTTTGCTTCAAACTAGAGTTTTGTTCAACTGAGGTTATTTCAACTGTAACAACCTCTATCATATAAGCCATGCTCGAGTCATGGAGTTACATAAAAAGGTTGTCACGGTGCTGTAAAATTCTTTAAAATATGGAAAATATAATACATGGCCCTTAAATTGTCCACTTTATTACTAACTACTAGTCTCTGATACATAGAGAATAAAATAATTACACTTTAAAAGAAAATTGTGACCGACATATTAAACAGCGTCTACTTCCGACTAATCGTTAGCTAGCTTCGATAGTCTCTTGATCTGGCTAGCGCCTAAGTCGTGCTCAATGAGCGGCCCTGTATTCCGCCTTGCATTGGATGTCCAACTTAGGTACTAGAATGTTTACGGAAAAGAAAAACATACAAGCAGGCAGTGAGAACCTAGGGTTCTCAGTAGGTAAATTTAAACAAATCTTATAATGTCATCATAAACATTCCAGCCGCCTCGGTTTATTATGAAAATATGAGCATATATAAACAAATAGTGGTTCAATTTTAAATTGAAAATACCTTTCTCGAAGCAGGTTATATTTTAACCATCACTTACCATATTATGTTACAGACATAGAAATATGAATAGTATGATATGCTTCAACCAGAATCATAATAGTAATAGTATGACTTAATGAGACAACTAAAGATGCGCTTATAGATGCTTATGCTTGACTGTATGCAAGTGCACTTGACTTAATTCATATCTTTCCTTAACTTGCAACTTGATCTTACTTTTCTGTGCTTGGTCCCCCGGAGGTGAATGGCCTTTCTCGCCCCTGGGCAATAGCCTGCTTTTCAGGTCCGAGCTCGTACCTATACATGAGTGATGGGTTTACTTTCGCCGACCCTCACACCGGTCTATTCCCACTAATTTGGTCAAAGGCTGGCCCAAAACTTAGACAGTACTGCTCTGGCCCACGCTAGCCGGGTCTATGCCATGCCTGGCGTGGTAGCTTAGTACGTCCCTCTTGAAAGTTCTTACCATCTTTCCTTTTCATATCTTATCATGCGTACAGATGCTTTGTGCATACATGAATATGCCTCATATCTTATTTCTCATATCATATTCTAATTATGCTTGCATGCATGGCATACATGAACATAACATGTGAAGGTAATATATTCAAAGTATAATCTCTCACAGCATAAGCTCTCATAGTTCATATCATGCCTAAAATTCATCCTTGATAACTCATATCATATTCAAGTTCATCCTTACATGTAAACATTCCTAGTCTCATAGACTGCTGCCGTAAATCTGGCAGCATAACGGATCAGTTCCGTCTCCCCGTGAATAGTGCCATTCTCACAGACAATTCAATCATAGCAATATAATCAATCTAACATATATATATATATATATATATATATATATATATATATATATATATATATATATATATATATATATATATATATCAATGTAAAACTGGCAATACTCAACTCAAACCTTATATGTCCACCAACTCTTGTGAAACTATCACTTTGGCCATTCTGCCAATTCTATTCGGTTCTACCCGAATCTTGTATAATCCACCTTTATCTCTATTCATCTCATTTAAACCTGAATTTTGATATATCATAGCTCTATATGTCTACTTTCTAACCTCTTTGATCCCATATCATTTTGATTTATATAACTCAAGATATTCAAATTTTGCCTCAGCCCATTCAGTCACTGGCCCGAATTACACTCCTGGAAGTATAAATTTACTAAAAATCAAAACTAAGCTCAAATCATAGGAAATTGATCTCATATCAAAGATAACAGGACAAACTTTCATTTGCAACAAGTTCCACTTGATTTGCTTAAGTATACCTAGAGTTATAAGTCCTGAAAATTGGCCTTCCTGAACTACCCTATTTTGGCTCGATTTGGACATACAGTAAATTCCTCAAACCATTGGGATCAATTGGGACCATAAAAAACACGGAATTTCATATTGGGATGCTGCCCTATGTGTAAGCTTTCTAACAAAATTAGTTTCACTCAATTTGGAGTTGTATAGGGTGAGATATACCCTCCTCAAGTCACCTTGCCCAGATGAAAACCCTGATTCCTAGGTCAAACTTCAAAAATTCATATCTCTCTCAATACTAATCCAATGACCTCTTATGATACATGTATGGAAAGCCTTGGATGTCTACTTTCATCTAAAAATAGTTTCATTAGATTTAACCAGTTGCAGGAGGAACCGTACACTCCGTTGTACGGACCGCCGTGGAATTCTTCACCAAGATAGCATCCTAATCCATCCATTTCTCCTAGTTTTCTTCTTCTAATTCTAATTCCAACTCAAGATTTCATATTAATCCTATCCTAATCCATCATAATACATCCAATAATTCATCAAATGCATAAAGAAGAATACAATTTCATACAATTAGATTGCAAGTAATTCAAGAACAGAAATAGAATCCTACTTCTTTGGAGTATGATTTTGCTAAATTTGAGTTTGGATTGATGGAACCTTGCCAAAGCTTAGAGTTTTGAGAGAGTAGATTGAGAGAGGAAAGGAAGAAGAAGAAGGCTGGAGCAAGAGGAAGGGGAACATAAATCAGATCCAAAATGGAGAGGAGAGTCTGATTTAAATACATGAGAGTTGTGGTGTTGATTGGTTGTAATTTTGTGGTTGAAGTTCGGCCATGTCTCCCTCTTTTGTGGCCAAATTGCTCTCCACGTCGTCCCCAAAGTGAGACTCACTTCTACTCTATTTGAACCCGAAACTCGTCTCTAACCTGCTTGAAGTTGGAACTCGTGTCATTATACTTGAGCGTGGAGCTGAAGTCTGATGTCAGAAATCATACAATCTTGTGGTGACTTGAGGAAATCTTCTGGTTCATTCGAAACTTGGAAGCGAGGTCGGATGTTAAAAGTCATAAGCTTACAAACACCTAATCTCGGAACTCCCCATTCGAACTCGAGAATGGCAGCAGAAGTGGAGGGCTCCAGAGAATAAGATCGAATATCGAAACTCGTGTGTAACTTTGAAACTAGCTCAAGGATTCGAGCTCATGTCCATTGAGTCCAACTCTAAGACGTGAACTCGTTACATCAAAATCGGACGTTGACACTTGTACCATTGTTTTAAAGCATCAACTTGGGTCAAGTACGAAGTCCGAATAAGGATGCTTAAGGTTGGAACTTGGGAATTCGAAATCACATTACCAAACCAAAGTACTTAAACCCGGAAGTCGGTACATATACACAGTGTGGTTGATGAGATCGGAATCCGCATATATTTTCCTTGAAACATGAAGTCGGATATCGGTAATCACGTCCGTGTTGTTTGTACTTGAGAGTTAAGTCGAAAGTCGGGAATTATACTGAAAGTTGAAGACGAACGCAAAAATCGGGAATAACCCTCATGGGGGACCTGGACATAAGTTTGGAGATCGAAAATCATGTCCCAGTATACTTTAACTCGAAGTCGAATATTGGAACTCGGAAACCACTCCATTTAACTCGAAATTAGAACGTGAAGTTGGAAATCAGGAATAATCAAATTGAAGAGGAAATCGGAAATTGGGAAGGACATGGGGTCAAGACGAACTCGGAACTCGGAACTTATTCCATTTCATGTGAAATTCGAGGATGAAGTCGGAAATCATGAATACTAGGGAAATCGGAACTCGAAAATCGCGGCGGAGGTAAAAATGGAATAATTTAGCACGAGGGAAATTGGGGATGTTACAATTCTGCCCACCTTAAAAAGAATTTTGTCCTCAAAATTCTAGGATTAAGAAGGGTCAAGGAAAACCCTTTTTACTTATACGGATACTCCTCTCCTCAAATTTGCATCTGGCCTTGAGATTACATGCCAGTAGCTATGAGGTATTGTCTTAGTACGGACAAAGGATCCATAAGGGTTATGTTGGTGCCCAAGCTTGCTTTATTTCTATGATGCTTTAAATTACGGTTTAGCTTATTGGAGACTCTTACTCATCTCCTTTACTCTATACTCTGCTACTCCTACTTCGTGGTAGCTGCTAGATCTTCTGCCACTTGTACATGAGACCTCAGATATTCAACTCATGAAGATTTGCAATTGCAAAGATTAGCAATTATCGTAGTAATTGTCTGAGTCCAGGAGGTTCGTATTTTCCTTCCCAAGATTCTTACTTGCTCAGCTACCCTTAATTCGATAACAAATACGCCTCCAATACGGTTCTTTAGAAACATGGGCTTAGGCCTTTCCCTCAATCATTATAACTAGGAGCCTTATCTTAAAACTCCTTCTTTTTGGTAAAATTTATCTAGTGCCTAATGCTTGTAGGAGGATTTTAGGTTGCTTCCACTATACGGATTGAGTTCTAAGACTCATGACTTTTTCTATTAGTCTGATATCCTCCTTGATTCCTAGTTATTGAGATATAGGCAATTTAATGTGAAAACCAAGATTAAAAGTTAGATCCTTTTTATCGAAGCTGTAGAGTTCCCTTACCATACTGTCTTACAAAATGTCTTTCGAGTATCCATGCAGAAAGTTATCATAGATCATATGGGTGTCAAAATATACTTGGCTTTGCTGACGTTCTGATTCATCATCAAGTCCATCGAGTAAATTCCTTATCTTCCTTGTCATGTGTCTGACCACTTGTGCACTATGTTTTCCAGTAAATTCTCTAATACTTGTGCCTTGGGTCCTAAATACCAACTAAAAAAGTTCTGTCATTACGAAAACTATTAGCTATAGCAGCAATCAATGTCAATAAATAGTAATCATAGTGGCCTCGCCGAAGTTTTTCGGGAAATTGCTCAAGCCATATCCAAACTCTTGCCTGCCTGATTCTCTTTGACCAGTGATGAATCCCCCTTCCGTTAGGTGCAAGGCTAGAGCTTCCTTCTAAACTATAACTATGGTCCTTGCTTCGAAATCTCTCCTTCTCTTGCAAACTTTATTCCATTTTTCATTATTTGCTAATTGGACCCCGTGCCATTCTTGTTGAATTCCTCAATGAATATTGCGATACTTGTCTCCTCAAAATATGATTAACTTCACGTAATGAAAGGATTGTGGGACAGTCGAAGTCCCTGCCACTCTTCTACTTTATTCGATTGGTTAGCATGGAGATTTCTTAACTATTGTGTTGATGTCCACCTCCCACTTTTATGGGCACCAATGTTATCAATCTTCTTGGGGGTTTTACCTTAACTGCTAAACTTTCTGGCTATTCTTCATAACTTCTTGCCCCTAGGATGTAATCCATTTGTTGGGAGAGATGGAAACGATGGTCTTACTATCTTGTTGAAGTTTCAATATGAAGACTTCCCATATGGTCACCCACCTCCATATTACTTTTGTCCAAGCACGCTTAACTACGGAATTCTAATGGAACCTAGTGCGTTAGTGATGATCGCATTTAATCCGGCCCAAGGGATGAAGACTTTTCTGATTGCCTCTAGTTCCGATATCAAAACCTTGCCCCTCATAGGGTACGTTTCCAAGTCCTTTTTGATCTTGTATTGGTGCATCACCCAGTCTTGCTTAGGGCGCATTGGGTTTGTTGTACTTATGATCGATGCCAAGGCAACCCTGCTTAGTATTTCACACACAATCTTATTTGCACCATGATCTCGTACTAGGTAGCTTTTCTTTCCTCAATAGGCCATATGAAATTAAAACTTCTTTTCTTCTATTTCTTCCCTATAGTATCCATTGTCCCTACCTAAGTTTATCTTCATCTTAGTCCATTAGGACCTCCCACTTTAATACTATCTCAGGATAGCGGAATTAGCTGTACACTTTAAGCCCCTGTCATTTCTGCTAGAATCTGAATACACTCCTTGTCGAGTTTACTCCACCCATAGCATAAATAATGGTATCTAAAGGCAATCATTAGACTTTACTTTTCTTTTCTGAATAGCCTCATTCCTCTACTAACAACATGTTGGAGATAATCCTATCATCCAGTTCCTCTGGTGGCTAAGGTTGATAAAATTTGAACATGACTAGGTTTTCTAGCATTTCCTTTATTCCCTGAAAGGTAGGAACACTAGGTCCTTATGCCACCTTTAGTCTAAAAGTGTTCCTACTTCATATTAGTAGGAGATATACTGCCTCGTCCCCTTGTTACACTTATAACTTCATCGACCTTCCTTACCGTGCATAACAGTATCTCCATCTTGATTCAATGTAAAGTTGGAGGGGCCTCTTTACCGTTTGCTCAACTGTTTCCCTCTCAAGACCAAGATTCCACTCAGTAACCTTCCAAATTTACCGTCGCTACAAGCTAGTTCCTGTACCCCCGAGAAAGAAACCACTTCAGCCTCTGGACGGGAATTTAAAAAGTTCCCTATGTACCTAGCCGAAGCTTCTACCCTTAGCTTCTTTCACTGATCCTCTGCTTCACTCGCCTACTCTACAAATTTCTTAATGAAGGATCAAATCTTTGTTTTGTGGTATTACCACAATCCCAAAATAAAAACCATTGGATGAATTTGTTGGCAAGGTACCTTCAGGGTAATCCCATATATGAAGAAAATAAGGGCACTGTTCATGCCACATATGATAAGCTTATCAGCGGGTAATCACCTTACTCCCATTGAGTATTTGAGCTACAAAACTAGATAGAAGAATCTCCTAAATTCAAATTAGAGAAGATGGTCTAGATCGGGTAATCATAATGGAGCTTGAAACATGTCCCACTAGGGTGAAAAAGATCCTTAACCCAACTTGCCTCCAATTGAGATTATGCCCTTGATAATGGGAAATCTTCGACTACTCAACAACACCTTACAAACAATCTTTTTCAATATAACTAGGTTCACCATGTAAATATCAAATCGCCTGACATAGTTTCTCTGATTGAATTCCCCAATCCTCTGCGCTACTCAACTTACTCAATTGTCTATCCCTTTATGCCATCATTACCTCCTAGGAGTCTCATCCCTAATAATTATGTATAGAAGGTCTCTAATAAGCCTGCTGGGTGTTTCAGGCTTCTGTTTACTCAAAACCTTATATTGAGGTGATCAGGCTCAACATTCAGTCAAGTGCAACAGGTAATCCTCAACACTCACAATAAGGCTACCATGCATAATATTTCTATGTCCTCTTCATGTGAGGACCTAACGCATGGTTTATCTAGATTCTTAGAGTATGCATCAGAAGCATAATCAGTCCATCCACGGGTCTATGCAGGATGAACTACTCTGATACCAAAATGTAACAACCTCTATCATATAAGCCATGCTCGAGTCATGGAGTTACATAAAAAGGTTGTTACGGTGCTGTAAAATTCTTTAAAATATGGAAAATATAATACATCGCTCTTAAATTGTCCACTTTGTTACTAACTATTAGTCTCTGATACATAGAAAATAAAATAATTACACTTTAAAAGAAAATTGTGACCGACATATTAAACAGCGTCTACTTCCGACTAATCGTTAGCTAGCTTCGATAGTTTCTTGATCTGGCTAGCGCCTGAGTCGTGCTCAATGAGCGGCCCTGCATTCTGCCTTGCATTGGATGTCCAACTTAGTTACTAGAATGTTTACGGAAAAGAAAAATATACAAGTAGGCAGTGAGAACCTAGGGTTCTCAATAGGTAAATTTAAACAAACCTTATAATGTCATCATAAACATTCCAGCCGCCTCGGTTTATTATGAAAATATGAGCATATAAAAACAAATAGTGGTTCAATTTTAAGTTGAAAATACCTTTCTCAAACCGGGTTATATTTTAACCATCACTTACCATATTATGTTACAGACATAGAAATATGAATAATATGATATGCTTCAACCAGAATCATAATAGTAACAGTATGACTTAATGAGACAACTGAATATGCGCTTATAGATGCTTATGCTTGACTGTATGCAACTGCACTTGACTTAATTCATATCTTTCTTTAACTTGCAACTTGATCTTATTTGTCTGTGCTTGGTCCCCCGGAGGTGAATGGCCTTTCTCACCCTTGGGCAATAGCCTGCTTTTCAAGTCTAAGCTCATACCTATACATGAGTGACGGGTTTACTTTCCTCGACCCTCACATAGGTCTATTCCCACTAATTTGGTCGAGGGCTGGCTCAAGTCTTAGACAATCAAGCCTGCCCACGCTTCATTTGGTCTATGCCATGCCTGGTGTGGTAGCTTAGTACGTCCCTCTTGAAAGTTCTTGCCATCTTTCCTTTCCATATCTTATCATGCGTACAGATGCTTTGTGAATACATGAATATGCCTCATATCTTATTTCTCATATCATATTCTAATTATGCTTGCATGCATGGCATACATGAACATAACATGTAAAGGTAATATATTCAAAGTATAATCTTTCACAGCATAAGCTCTCATAGTTCATATCATGCCTAAAATTCATCCTTGATAACTCATATCATATTTAAGTTCATCCTTACATGTAAACATTCCTAGTCTCATAGACTTACAAGTAAATCTGACATAACGGATCGATTCAGTATAAAGTGAATAGTGTTAGTTCTCACAGACAATTCAATCATAGCAATATAATCAATCTAACATATATATATATATATATATATATATATATATATATATATATATATATATATATATATATATATATATATATATATATATCAATGTAAAACTGATAATCCTCAACTCAAACCTTATATGTCCACCAACTCTTGTGAAACTATCACTTTGGCCATTCTGCCAATTCTATTCGGTTCTGCCTGAATCTTGTATAATCCACCTTTATCTCTATTCAACTCATTTAAACCTGAATTTTGTATATATCATAGCTCTATATATCTACTTTCTAACCTCTTTGGTTCCATATCATTTTTATTTATATAACTCAAGATATTCAAATTTTGCCTCAACCCATTCAATCACTGGCTCGAATTACACTCCTAGAAGTATAAATTCACTAAAAATCGAAACTAAGCTCAAATTATACAAAATTGGTCTCATAGCAAAGTAACAGGACAACCTTTCATTTGCAACAAGTTTCACTTGATTTGCTTAAGTATACCTAGAGTTATAAGTCCTGAAAATTGACCTTCCTGAACTACCCTATTTTAGCTCAGTTTGGACATAGAGTAAATTCCTCAAACCACTGGGATCAATTGGGACCATAAAAAACTCGGAATTTCATATTGGGATGCTGCCCTATGTGTAAGCTTTCTAACAAAATTAGTTTCACTCAATTTGGAGTTGTATAGGGTGAGATATACCCTCCTCAAGTCACCCTACCTGGATGAAAACCCTGATTCCTAGATCCAACTTCAAAAATTCATATCTCTCTCAATACTAATCCAATGACCTCATATGATACATGCATGGAAAGCCCTGGATATCTACTTTCATTAAAAATAGTTTCATCGAATTTAACCGGTTGTAGGCGAAGCCGTACACTCCGCTGTACGGACCGGCGTGGAATTCTTCACCAAGACAGCATCCTAATCCATTCATTTCTCCTAGTTTTCTTCTTCTAATTTTAATTCCAACTCAAGATTTCATATTAATCCTATCCTAATCCATCATAATACAGCCAATAATTCATCAAATGCATAAAGAAGAATACAATTTGATGCAATCAGATTGCAAGTAATTCAAGAACAGAAATAGAATCCTACTTCTTTGGAGTATGATTTTGCTGAATTTGAGTTTGGATTGATGGAACCTTGCCAAAGTTTGGAGTTTTGAGAGAGTAGATTGAGAGAGGAAAGGAAAAAGAAGAAGGCTGGAGCAAGAGAAAGGGGAACATAAATTAGATCCAAAATGGAGAGGAGAGTCTGATTTAAATACATGAGAGTTGTGGTGTTGATTGGTTGTAGTTTTATGGTTGAAGTTCGGCCATGTCTCCCTCTTTTGTGGCCAAATTGCTCTCCACGTCGTCCCCAAAGTGAGACTCGCTTCTACTCTATCTGAACCCAGAACTCGTCTCTAACCTGCTTGAAGTCAAAACTCGTGTCATTGTACTTGAGCGTGGAGCTGAAGTCGGATGTTGGAAATCGTACAATCTTGTGGTGACTTGAGAAAATCTTCTGGTTCATTCGAAACTTGGAATCGAGGTCGGATGTTGGAAGTCATAAGCTTACAAACACCTAATCTCGGAACTCCCCATTTGAACTCGGGAACGGCAGTAAAAGTGGAGGGCTCCAGAGAATAAGATCGGATATCGGAACTCGTGTGTAACTTGGAAACCAACTCAAGGATTCAAACTCATGTCCATTGAGTCCAACTCTAAGGCGGGAACTCGTTATATCAAAATTGAGCGTTGGCACTTGTACCATTGTTTTAAAGCATCAACTTGGGTCAAGTACGAAGTCAGAATGAGGATGCTTAAGGTCGAAACTTGGGAATTCGAAATCACATTACCAAACCCAAGTACTTAAACCCGGAAGTCGGTACATATATACAGTGTGGTTGATGAGATCGGAATCCGCGTATATTTTCCTTGAAACATGATGTTAGATATCGGTAATCACGTCCGTGTTGTTTGTACTTGAGAGTTAAGTCGGAAGTCAGGAATTATGCCGAAAGTTGAAAACGAATGTGAAAATCGAGAATAACCCTCATGGGGAACCTGGACATAAGTTTGGAGATCGGAAATCATGTCCCAGTATACTTTAACTCGAAGTCGGATATTGAAACTCGGAAGCCACTCCATTTAACTCGAAACTAGAATGTGAAGTCGAAAATCAGGAATAATCAAATTGAAGAGGAAATCAGAAATCGGGAAGGACATAGGGTCAAGATGAACTCGGAATTCGGAACTTATTCCATTTCATATGAAATTTGAGGATGAAGTTGGAAATCATGAATACTAGTGAAATCGGAACTCGAAAATCGTGACGGAGGTAAAAATGGAATAATTTAGCACGAGGGAAATTAGGGGTGTTACATCAACTTAATTAGCACTTTTGTCATAACTAAATTTAAATTCCAAATCTTTGACCTGTGCTAAGAAGATAGTTTAATAACCTTATTATCCTATTATTGGTAACATACCTTTTTCTTGATATAGACACATTGAAACCAACTCTAAATTTTCTTAAACTTACCCCCACCTTATTGTATATGGTCCAATGCACTTGTATTCACCATAATAACTCTAAATACTCATCTAAAACATGATTTTGGTTACCCTCCAAGCACATGGCCGAAAATGATCATATGAGTTAGGAAACTTGACTAGTTAACACCCAACTTGTAACATCCACCGAAATTCTTTTATCGTTTTTTGCCTAATTATTCGGTTTTATCGAATAATAGAGAATTAATAAAATTCGGTTAAAAAATTATCTAGACTCAATTGATTAGCAATTACTTGAGTTTAGATAAGAGAGAATTAAGTTAGAGTATAGGAGATTTCATAAAATTTTGTTGAAAACTGATTTACCGATTTAAAGGAAATCGGTAAAATTACGGTATTTTAAACTGTCGGAACCGGACCAATAGAATTTCAACCCATTAACCCTACTTTAAGTGGCTGAGAACTCAGCCACTTAAGCCCTCAAAATGGCGCAAAGAAGGCCATAGAAAGTGAAGAAGGCTGGCTGAATTTCAGCTAAGCATTTTGAGCCAATCAAATTCAAGCAAAAACCACTCAAAGCAATCAGATTTTTCAGCCCCTTTATCACCCATTCTGACCACCCTTTACGCCACTTTTCTCTCCTCTCAATCAGCTCTCTTTCTCTCTTCTTCACACACAAAAACTCCAGCCAACACCAAGCCAATTCAAGCCTTGCTCATCCAAGCTTCAAAAATCCAACACAATCACTTGGAACAAAGGTAGGAGTTTAATAATTGCATCAAATCTGTGGTATTGGCTGGCTGAGCTTGGATTATTTTCATGATTCTTGATGCGTTAAATGGATGATTATGATGGTATGTGATTGGTTTTGGGTTGTTGGTTTGGTTAAAATCGAATTTGAAGCAAGAAAGAATAGAAATAAGAAGAGCTGAGGGGCTAGAGAACCAAAATCCCTCGGCGGTCCGTATGGCAGAGTGTACGGGTCTACCTACAATAGATAAGATTGGATGACACCATTTTTATATGAAACTAGACATCTAGGGCTTTCCATAGATATATCATATAAGGCTTTTGAATTAGAATTGAGAGAGTTATGAATTTTTGAACTTCGACCTAGGGTTTTGACTCTGGCTCCGGGCATATTAGGTTGTTTAGGGTAGAACTCGACCTACACTACTTGCAAATGAATGAAATTAACTTTTTTAGAGAGCTTACACATAGGAGAATGTCCCATAAAAATTTCATAATTAGATAAGGTTCCAATTGCTCCCAGTGATCCAAGAAATTTGCCCTATGTCCAAACCAGGTCAGAACAGGGCAATTTAGAAAGGTCATAATTCAGGGCTTATAACTCGAGCCCTACCAAGCCAAATGAAATAGAACTTTTTGCAAATGAAACTTTACCCTATTAGCTTTAATATGATCCAATTTCGTGTAATTTGAGTCAATTTTCGATTTTTAGTGAATTTTCACTTTTAGTTGCCTAATTCTGGCTAGCCATTGGGCAGGCTGGGATAAAACCTGAATATCTTGAGCTATAGATATCGAAATTGGATAGGACTAAAAGGGTTAGAAACTAGACACATAAGGATATAACATATCCAAAAATCAGGTTTAAAGGAGTTAAATTGAAATAAAGGTGGGATATACCATAACCGGGTAGAATAAGGCAGAATCAGCTAAAAGCCCTATTGAAGCTTGTTGAAACTAATGAATGAATTTATGAATGTATGTACACAATTGCTGCTCTATACTGAAATTGCAAATTGTGTAAATGTATTGGTTGGCTGGCACTATTCATGGGGAAGCGGACACGTTCCGTTATGCTGCCGAAATTTCGGTAGATCCCATGCACAAGTTATGAATTACATGTTAATGCATGTGCATTTCAAGAAAACTAAGAAGGTTATGAAAAAGAATTATATTACTATGAAAGTTCCATGCTACTTGGGCCAACCCCGGATAAGAAGTTAAGGGGAATAGATCGGTGGGAACGTCGGGGAAAGCAAACCCGGCAATTCCTGTATAGGAACAAGCTCGATCCTGAAAAGCAGACTATTACCCAGGAGTCTAAATGGCCACGAACTCCCAGGGGACCAAGAGATGGAAAAATGATGAAAGGAAATGAAAAGTTTATGAAGAAAAGTTTATGAAGAAAAGTTCAAGTATGAATCTGCATGATTACATGAGTGCATGAATACATGGAGTAGTTATGTCAAGATACTTACAGTTGTCTATTATGTTCGTTTACTGCTGTTTATTTATTTATTCTGTTTATCGTTCTATGTATCATTATTAGTAATCTATTCTGTTTCTTGCGCCGTCTAAAGTAAAAATGAACCTTGCCTCGGACCAGATATTTTCTTAAACTCATTAAAATGGATATTTCAGTTTGAACACACATTTTTATAATTAAATAAAACCCGAGGCAACTGAGAATGTATGTGACGTCGTTAACCAGTATACCCGAACCCTACTGAGAATTTCTTGAAATTATCACCTCATTTTGTATCTTCTGCATCATTCTCAGACGCTGCTGAGGGACTCCACCGCTACCCTCTTCATTGAGATTCCAGCTTTACAGCTTCACCACGACCCAGAGTTGGATTCCCTATATATAGCCGACTCATGTAACTTCCATCTCTACCTCTTCAGGACTTTGATGTTCCTTTAGATCATCCCATTTTCGACCCTGCTAGTCCTTACATTGCCGTCCCACTGCACATGGTGCACCCACCTCCTGCTCCTCCTGCACACCCAGGCCAAAGACTCACTGACTCGCCTTGAGTCACCACCACAGGCAGTCCCTGATATCCCATTGAGTTCAGAGAGTGACCCCTCAGAGGCCACCGGCTCTTCACCCTCTTCCTCCTCGGGACCCAGCGTAGACTACTCACTGGGCGAGCCTGGCATGGCTAATGGCTATCTGACACAGTAGCTTAGCAGCAGGAGATGTTGTACAGTATGACCCTCTTTTGGACAGCACGTAGCTCTGGGTCATAGACTTGACTGTAGGGTTAGCAGTAGGTTACGAAATGTCCTCTGAGGACCATAGGATGTTTTGCCTGATACGGGCATCATTGTCTTTTTGATATCCAGCGTGCTTATGTATTTTACTTTGAAACTTTGTACATAAACTGAAGCAGAGGCTTCTGATATATATATACATATATTTGCACGTATACAGTAACGCTATTCTACTATTCTTGTTTTTGGTGATATTTTGTTAAATTCATTTCGCTTTTAGTATAGCAGCGCACCGTTTCGTTTTGTTCAAGAAAAAATAATAATAATAATAATAATATGATGATGACTGTTTAAAGAAGAATAAATCAGGAAAGGTAAACAGAGTGTTATTACGGTAACACAATCTACTTAATTTCATGCTATGACTTAAGCATAACATCAAATTAGTAGGGTGTTACACAACTCTTCAATAATTCACCTTAAACCAACTCCAATCATTCAAGGACATTTCTAAGGTGTCTATAACATACATAATCAAGCCTAAAATAGTTTTGCTATCCATTAAGGGATAGGAACCAAAATTCACCCTTCTAGTAGCTTAGTGGAAGTAGTCTAGGTCCGAAATTGTTTCTACTTATTCTTTCACCACACCAACTACTCAAGAATAATTCCAGCCTCCGTATATCATGTATTTTGATGCGTAAAATCAGTTTGCACTAATTCCTTGAGCATGATAATTAAATTTCCATCCTTCATAGCTGTTGGTGTAGGATTCTAACTACCCTTTTTGCAACAAAGCTCAAGAAAATGATCCTAACAAGTTTGTGTCCATAATTTCTCTTACTTTTAGGGTCAACTAAGTTATTTAAATTTATAGGGACCACAATCTCACACTAATTCTTTAGGTCTTAAGCCTTGATCCCCAAAATCCTATTGTAACTAGTTTATGCCATAACTTGATTAATTATCTTACTAAGAGTTTTGCCTCACAAAAAACCATTTTAGAACACTCACCTAGGCTAACATAAGCTAAATCTAAGCTTTAAACACACCACTATGTGTAAACTCTTGAACCCTAGAATAGTAACCTGAAACATAAAACACACATTTCTTCCAGAATCACAACTAGGAGATGTTAGAGATCCCTACCTTTTCTTCTTAGCTCAACAACCCTTCTAGTTCTAAGCTCTTGCTCCTCTAAAATCACCACCACAAGAGAAGAATCCCTTGCTTCTCCTTTGCTTGCAGCCGCAGCCTCCAAGGAGAATGGGAGAGAAGGTTTTGCTTCTTGGGCTGATGGAAAAGAGAAGAAATGAGATGAAGATGTGATCTTGAGGTTTGAGGGAGGGTTGTGAGATTTGTAGAGGTTGAAGAGAGGAAAATGATGAGGGTTTGGGGGAGAAGAGTAATCGAGAGTTTTTGGAGAGGGTGAGGGAGTAGGTATTTTGTTTATGAGTTATATTTGAAAAGAGTTTGAGTGTTTAACTGGAATTAGTGCTAATAGGTGTCAAAACTCTAGCCTTTAGATTGAAGACAAGACTTGGGGCTTTGCTCTAAGCCCTTGATTAAAAGGCTTGAAGTGATAGTTATCACTTTATATCACTCAGTGGTACTTTGGGACATGACATGGGTATTCTATTATACTTTCAATCCTTAAACTAAATAGTTACAAGAGCTTTGAGAAGCAATCCTAAACTATTTCTAAATATTTTTACCAAAAGCATAATTTATTAAATTTTTATCCCTGACAGGATTTTAACTGTGCAATTTAATCTGCTATTGTCTTTTTATTTCTCCATTTAATTTTTATTAATTGCATTTAAGTAAATAAATTTTTTTGCTAACTTTTTATTTAAAATTTATTGTCTCTAAATAATTTAATTTCAATCTAATTTTAGTTTTGTCCCTTAATGATTTATGCAACATTATTTATGTAATTTGTAACGCGAAGTTACAAATACAGCAAAATCGAGGATGTTACAATAATAATGAAGTGTAACATCCCTAGCTCTGAGGGTAGACCAATATAGAAGGAAGCCTGGCCCAAGGCAAAGGCAAAATTGTAAATAGGTAAACCTTAGTAAAAGAAAAGGGTGAAATTGTAATTGTTAGATCATAATGACAAAGATGTAAATAAAGGTTTACAACTGTTAGAAGGGGCATTAGCAGAAAAAATCCCGATTTCGGTAATGTGTAGGCCCTACGACACTAGTAATATACATGTATTAACGCTATAACTGATATTTTCTACACATAGTTTTAAATAAAAGTGTAAGATTACTCACACAATATATAATATCTCGATCTCAGAGTACCCAAATTGATAGCCGAATACCTTGAATTAATCCTTAAGGGTCCTATATTTTCTTTGGGCATGATAGATCTAGGGAAATAATCCTACAGAGATTAGACAAACATGTTATGAGGGTAGCCAGACTAAGTGTCTAGAGATGAGCCGTAACCTATGTGGGGTAAATAAGCAAATGTGGAGGAGCACATTGATCCTAATTGGTGGATTATTCACCACCGCTCCTCCTACAAATATATACTCCTTTGACAAAATATCTTAATTCTCTTATCCTTTTCCCTTCTCCTTGTTGAATATGCCACCAACACACACATACACACACATACACACACACACACACACACACACACACATACCATTCTCATCATTTTCTCCATCTTCTTCCTTACCACCACCATATCCATGAACTTCAAGCTCATGGTTAATGGCCTTCTTAGCCTCAAAACACCTTGCTCCTTTTATGAAAATTAATCCTTACCTTCCTTTCTATCAAACCCTTTTATCAATTTGATGATCACACATCAAGTGGAGCTTCACCACCTCCATATAAGCTACAACCATGAGAGAGAAGAAAGGCTAGGAGATGTTCTTAGCTTCTTTGCTTCTGTGGCTCCAAGAAACTTGAGCTAGGTAGCTCAAATCCTAGGGTATTTTTCTTTAATCTCTTGTGCCCTATGTCCTACTCAAACCCTAGGTTTCTCACTGAAATTTCATGTTAGTTGGCTAGGATATAGTGTTGATGATGTGATTATATGATGATATACCCTAAAATGTTATTTTGAGTTTGATTCTACACTTGGTTGTTGATTATTGTGTGAACATATGGTTTTGCCTTCATATGAATGAAAACAAATGTTTAGCTAACCTCAAATAAGTCTCTTGAGGTCCTTGACGAAGAATTGAAGTGAGAGGAGTTTATAAGGATTGGGTTAAGAAGCCTTGAAGTAACTATACAACAAAGGAAGGTGATTTGAGCCACTATCTTGAACAAATTGTACCACAAAAATTATTTCTGGAGCTACAGATGCTAGATTTAAATGAAACTAGTTTATTTTAAGTTAACACATATGGTTACCTTCAGTTAAAAATTGGTGAAAATCTAACCTATAACATCCCCAATATTTGTCTAAGCTAATTAGTTCAGTGATCCTGGCTAATTAGAGAGGTTAACGATTAATTGAGAATTAATCGGCTAATCTCGATGAGCAAGAGCTTAGTGAATTGAGCCAAGTCAATAATTGAATCATAATGCACTAAATGGTTTAATTAAAACCTAATTATTCGAAACTCATTAATTCGTAACTTAGAAATGTAATTAAACTAATCCAATCTTATTAATTAAGTACAAGACAATTGTTTTACCTTACCAATTGAGATAGATTAATTCTAAACCCTAATTACATAATTCATAAGATCAATTCTTTTAAGAGGAAAAACGTCTTAAGGATGTAATTAACCGAAATCGGTTAAAGAACAATTTAACTAATCCAATTAATTAACATTTAGATAATTGTAACAATTATAAAGATGTAGAAACTTCCCTTTTATTATTGTTTGAAAGTTTGGTCAAGGCAAGAGTCATATCCAACCATCCATTTGTCTTCTCATCATACACCCCTAGATCAAGAGTCCATGTTAGTAGATCCCTTGAGTCATGACAAAAGATCCACTCTTCTCCATCAAGATTGTGACACTTGGAGTGATCACAACCATTCAATGCCAATCCTAGGATAGATCATGCTTTTAACCACTAGAAAAGAAACACTACAAGCCTTTACCCAAGTGCCAAGACTCAAAAGAAACACAACACCCTCTTTTGCCCCAAAGTTTTTCCCACTCCCTAGCTTGTGTAAGAAGCAAAAATCACATCACTCTCTCACCTCATTTGTGCACCATTCAGCCTCTCCTCTCTCCCCCTCACTTCATTTTTCATTTCCTCACCCAAAGACACAAAGCTCTCTCCTCTCTCCAAGTCTCATACCCACTCTCTTCTTCTTTCAATCTTCCTTGTTCTTCTTCCAATCTCTCTACTACTCCTCACCCCATTTCCATCACCACCATCACCATTCCTTCAAGGACTACCATTTTTGGTCCTTGGAGAAACAAAGCCACACATACACAAGCCCCACTATCAAGCTCAAGGAGAAGGAGGCCATCTCCAACCATCTTCATCCTTCAAGCTTTCAAGAGGAACACATTTGGTAGTGACTCTATCCTTCTTCTCCATGTAATTTTTTCAAGTTTTAGAACCCCTAAGCTCTCCATGGTTAGGTGGTTTTAAAGCTTGCTTCAAGGTCTCATGACCACACTTTTCTCTATGAGTTTCCTTATCTTGTTGAAAGTGTTGTTTTGAAATGAAATTTTGTGGTATGATGGCTTGTTATGTATCTTGCTTTATTTTGTTTTAAAGTAATGATTTGATAACTAAAATATTGAAGATGATGATGAGATAAAACATAAAAATGGTGATTGGAAGTGATATAACAACATCTCTATAAGTTTGGTATGTAAAAACTCAAAAACGAGTTAAGCTGGAATTCTGGCAGTCGGTAAAGCGTGCGGCATAACTCACTCCAAAAAACTCAAAATGGAACGAACCTAATTTTCTGTGAAAATAAACTCAAATAGCTTTTTATACATATAAAATATGTGAGATTTGGCTTTAAAACGAGAGAGATATGAATTTTTAAAGTTTGCTGTTCCTGGATGGGTTTCTGTCCGGGCAGTGGGTGATAAAACATGCATAACTCAAGTTATACATAATATTTTTGAGTGGGACCAAGTTTTTTAGAAAGGTAAGACATAGAGGAACACTCCCATAAAACAGTTTTGTCAGATTCCATGTGAGTAACCCCCAGTGAAGTGGACAAGTCACTGACCCGAGATGAGCTTTCAATCCTGAACAGTCAGAATAAAATGTGCATAACTCAAGCTACAAAACGAATTTTTAAGTGGGGTTTCTTCTGTTTAAAAATAGACTCAGAGAAGTACATCCACACAAAAATTCGAAGTAAAAGAGTAAAAGATGAAATTATGGTGAATTTTTGAAGTTACTGCCCCACCGTAAAAGTAAAACTGGTTATGGTAAAATTTAAAGGTTAATGAGAAATAAGCTTTAAAACATTAAGACCCTCACATTAAGTATTGGAAAACCTTCATAATTCAACTTAAAAGTTTCAAAAAGGATAATGGATGAAAGTGGCCCCATGCCCAATAAGAGAATTTATACAAGAGGTAACCTCAATTAAAAACAGACTAAATTTACTAAGCTAAGCTCATAAAACTTTGCTTGAGAGTATGCCTATATTTATGTGCAAGCATGATGTTGGGATGATGATTAATAATGATTATGATATGATATGATGATGATCATGATGATGATGATGTGATATGATGATGATTATGATAGTGATACAATGATGATAAGAATGATAATGATATGATGACGATATGATAATGAATGATAATGAATGATAATGAATGATATTGTGTCAAAAAAAAAAATGAATGATAATGATATGCATATGATATGTTGATGACATGATGCTTAATGCTATACATGAAAGGATTAATAAATATGAATACCCTGGGGACGGTGATACGTAATGCCTAAATGTGGAAGAGAATTAGAATAACTTTGCATCATAAGCTTTAATAAGAAAAAGATGAACTAAGGGTATGAATCCTTCAAAAGGGAAGGTGACCTAATTTAAGCTCCCCTCACCCATGACTCACATGAGGCATGGCATGACCCAGCTAGTGTGAGTATAGGGGATAGGTCTTACATGAGGCATGGTATGACCCAGCTAGTGTAAGTACCGAAATTCTATGGTGGCGACGGCCACGGTATGAGCTCATTACCACTTATGTTTAGTGGGTAAAAAGACAAGACTTAAGATAAAGTCAAGATAAGACAAGAAGAGGGACTTCGATCCAACCCTAGAAAGGGAAGAAGTTAAGAAAAAACTTATAGCACAATCATACATATTTATATGATTACACTTATGCCCATGTATGATATGATGTAAGTGATTAGAGATTATGTTAAAATTGAACCCACCTCGGATATTCATGATTTCGAAAATCCAAGAATTGAACCTTATGCATGCTCACTATTTTCATTAATAAAACCGAAGTGGCTGGGACGATGACGATGACATTTTTGTGTCGGGTTCGAGTCCTACTGAGAAATTCCATTTCTCACCCTAGTTATTCTCCCGTATCGTCACCAGATCTCGATGGCGCATCCGGTGGAGCAGAGCATGGATCCCCGACACTGTGAGCGGGCGTATGACGTGGGATATCAGACGATTGCTAATGTGGACTTGTCGTCGCCATAGCTCTGCATCTTCATTCATCTCTTTTGTGACGAACGATGTCGATTTTAGTTTGTATCTAGTATTTGGACCATGGCCCGACCATGAGCCTCCTTTGATGTAATGCTGATATATATGTATGTCTATATATTATGAGCCCATATCGATGTAATGATTTTGCTACATAATGCAATGTATTTTGTGAATTACTATTCATTTACCTTTCTCTTGTTTTATGATATTGGAGTACGTATTTTATGCGACACGCTCTTTCTCTGTCTAGCTTCTCGTTCAAGGCTTTACTTTTCAAAACGCTGCAAAGCGACGACGTATTTCAAAGAAAAATCTTATCGTATTTTCTGCGTAACTTAATTTCAAGCAAAGATTAGTTTTCCACAAGCATAAGTAACAATTAATAAAACGCCGTAATACGACTTAAGCGTAGTATGGATTTATTAGGGTGTTACATAACCAGAAATGAACTTTTAGAAATTTGTACAAATTAGCTTCCCAAAATGAGAGTCTAAAATATGATAGTGGAGATGTTTAGTAAAACTGCACTAATTAGGTGATCTTATGAGATTAAAGCCATTTTTTCCCTATTAGTATAAGATGATTAGAGTATTTAAACTAAAAACCTCGGGCATCCAATCTTAAATGAATTAGATATGAATTTTAGAACAAAATAGGATAAAAACAAAGTCAACTCATGAACCCTGTTTTGAGATCTTAATATCTCGGTCTCTAGACTTTGAAACTTTAATCTAAGTAGAACCAAACTAGACATTTTTAGAATTTATTGACCTAAAATGGAATTATAGTGAATTTTCCAATGTTGTTGCCCAAATTTGAAGGTAACTTAGGACAACTTTAATTAAATAGTCATAACTTGAGTTACCCTTAAGTAAATCACACGAGACCAAGAGGATTAAATAAAGGATATATAAGGAATGTCTCCATACGATATAAGGTTTAGATGATTAGAAATAGATTTATGGTTAATTTCTAAAGTAAGGGCAGATTTCTAGTGGTTTAACCCAAGTGTTTAGCAAGACAATCCTTATAGTTAATGTGCTGCTAATGATATGTTCATGATAATATTATATATTCTTAAGTATGTTATACTCTGTGCTTTTAATCTCTGAGGATGTCATGCATGAAAGAATGTTTTGAAAGCAAAGTTATGAAGCATATGCAAGAGTTTAGGTAGCATCCTTATGCATGACCTTGTGTAAGAAAGTATAATGTAATATAAACTTGCAAGACATATCAAGCCTCCACCTAGTAGTGAGTAAGGGCAATACAGTCAAAGATAATCACTTAGGCCAACCCCTGAACAGATTTAAAGGGAATTAATTAGTGTGAAAATCGGGGAAAGTAAACCCGACAATCACGTATAAGAATGAGCTCGATCCTGAAAAGTAGGCTATTAGCCTCAAGTAGGAGAGCCATCCACTTCTAGGGACCAAGTATAGAAGTTCAAGTTGCAAGTTAAAGAAAGAGACAAGAAAGACAAGTGCACTTGCATAATCCAATTATGTGCATTTGCATATGCATATTTCATTATTTCGTTATGTTGTACAATTACTATTTTTATGGTTGGAAATTATGTTGTTACTGCTCTTGTATCTGTCCTGAAAAATGCCAAGTGATTGTTAAAAGTAAACAGCTTCGAGAAAATACGATTTCAAATTTAAAATTGAACCTATACCTATGTATATTTGTCCTCATTTTCATAATAAACTAAAGCGGCTAGAATATTTACGATAACACCTTATGTGCTTAGTGGATTGAATGTACTTATTGAGAATCTTAGATTCTCACTACTTGTTTATATAACCTCGAAAACATTCCAAAGATATAAACTAAACTTCAAGTCTGGAGCAAAGTTTTGGGACTAAAACAAACTGAGAAATGTGGACTTAAGCCCAATACCCGGAGTTCCAGTTCGAGGCCTAAAGTGGACTGCCAGTAGTAATGCAACAAAGAATGTAAAATGAGATATGTTCTATGCATAATGTTAGTTAAGTTTTTCCAAATTGTATTGTAGATTATCTATCTATCAAACACTTGGGATTGTAAATCTTTATTCAATAATGAAGTATGATATTATAAAGGCCATATATTATGTTTTCTTATTTGAAAATTTCCATAGCATCGATAACAATCTTCTAGATATAACCCCATGACTCGAGCATGGCGTATATATTTGGAGGATGTTACATGAAGCACCCTATTTTGTGGTTTATGGCTTCCCTTGGGCATACCACCATTCTCAACAACTCAACACCCACATAAAGACCATCTTTGTGCCATCTTGACCTATTAAACAAGAACCTCACCTACCACCTCCATAATTCTTTTGAAAAAAATCACGCATTCATCTTATAATTCCTTCTTAGAACATGTCCTAAGGGTTGTTCCTAGCTTTCAAGGCTAGACCACCTAGGATCTGTCAGGCAACTATCCCCTGAACGTGTCCTCCCAAAGTAAAAACAACTTAGAAAACTGATTTAAATTGACTAAACCCCAAGCAACTAGAAACAAACAATTAAAGCTTTGACATCCAAAAATTTTACCTATTGGAATATTTGAAAATTATCTCAAAGCAAATAAAGAAAGAAGGTAGGCATAAAAAATTGGTAGAGAGAACTTGAAAATATAAATCAACTAGCCATCGTCCAATGCATAATAATTTAGATGAGTAAAACTCATATTCTAAATTAATTTTTATGAACTTTTCAAAATTTAAAATGGATATAGATCAAAGAATGACCCTTAGTAAAGATCGAATAACATAAAATAATCAACTTTCAAGGACAAAATATCTTGAAGGGTGTGAGTAATATAACATCCCGCTAAAATCATAAACTAATACATGATTAATTTGAGATAATCTAAAATTTATTGTAACAATTATAAAGTATCTGAGGCAAATTAATTCCTTAATGAGACATAACAGTAATTCTAAATAGAAAAATAACCTCAAAAATTGACTACATATCCAAGATAGGCTTTGATAAAAAAATTTCTTGCCAGTTTGACCCTAAATAATATAAATAAACACTAAAATTTATCAAAATTTTTTTAGGTAATTTAGTAATTATTAAGTAATTTAAAGGCACCCAATATTCAATAAAAACTTAATAACAATAGAAATAAAGGTTTGAAAAATCCTGAAAAAAAATTTTTGAAGCTTGATTATGATACATCTAGTGTACAGAATTCATATCATGAATTTTCAATTTAGTTGAATTAATTAATAATTTGGAGTTCTAAAAAGCGTGTTTTGGGATAAGAAAAATTAAATAATTATAGATAAATGATAACGAAAAATTCTGAAAAATTAGGAACATGATTAGAATAATTAGCATGATCACATATAATTTCATGACTAATTTTAAGTAAGAATGAGGCAATTATCTAAATTTGCCATCATTGACATAAGGTAACTTTAGTAAGAATTAGAAAATGAATAAATAAACTAAAGAAGATATTTCTATCTCATGAAAATAAGAAGCAATGTCAACCTTTGATCTTGGTCAAGTGTCAATCCATGATGAAGACTTAATGGAGAAGTCATCAAAATTTTATTTCTTTTACAATTAAAGAAATTATGAATAGTAGAGTAGATGGTACTTTGTATGACTTTAACTTGTAATAGTAGGGAAATTATGAATGCTCCAATTGTAGGTGTTTGATGATGCCAAATGTAACATTCTCCCAAGTATGGTACTATGTTTAAGTCATAATACCTCATCTAGGAGTTGTTACTGTCACTTAATTGAACTATATCTGGCAGCAACCTTCGGTCACCTTCAATCTTACTAGTCAACTCGCTTGGAGGACCTTCTTTGGAAGATAACATGGAAATAAACATAGGAGTGAAAATTATAAATTCTCAGTAGGATTCATTAAACTACCATATGCTATGTCATCGTTATTATCTCCAGCTACTTTGATTTATTATGAAAAAGGTGAACATGTTAATAGACTTTTTAGTTTCATAGTTCGAAAATGTATTATCCGAAGCAGAGTTCATTTTATTCATACACTTGTCATTTGGGAGAGTCAATGCAAAATAAAGTCATGAATCATATTATGAATAATAACTGCAACATATTAAAATATAATAACACCAATATACTAGAACATAAAATCTGCACATGCTTTTACTTGTACTTGAATTTATGGCGATACACATAATTTTCTTTTCTTTCTTTGTCTTCCTTTACTTGTGATATATATTCGAAAGTACGATCGCTATGTCATACTCTATCGGGGTGTAATCACTATGTCACACTCTTTAGGAATATGTTTATCCTGCCACATCCCAGAGTATGATCGCCATTTCATACTCCCTCGGGGTGTGATCGCCATGTCACATTCCTTATGGGGTGGAATTATTATGCCACATTCCAAAGTATGATCGCCATGTCATACCCCATCAGAGCGTGATCGCCATGTCATGTTCCTTCAAAATATGGACTCATTGTAACACCCTAATAAACCCATACTACGCTTAAGTCATATTACGGCGTTTTATTAGTTGTTACTTATGCTCGTGGAAAACTAATCCTTGCTTGGAATTAAGTTACGCGGAAAATACGGTAAGATTTTTCTTTGAAATACGTCGTCGCTTTGCAGCATTTTGAAAAGTAAAGCCTTGAACGAGAAGTTAGACAGAGAAAGAGCGTGTCGCATACAATACGTAATCCAATATCATAAAACAAGAGAAAGGTAAATGGATAGTAATTCACAAATATATTGCATTATATAGCAAAATCATTACATCGATATGGGTTCATAATATATATACATACATATATATCAGCATTACATCAAAAGAGGCTCATGGTCGGGTCATGGTCCAAATACTACATACAAACTAAAATCGACATCGCTCGTCACAAAAGAGATGAATGAAGATGCAGAGCTACGGCAACGACAAGTCCACATCAGCAATCATCTGACATCCCACGTCATACGCCCGCTCACAGTCTCGGGGATCCATGCTCGCTTCCACCGGATGCGCCATCGAGATCTGGTGACGATACGGAGAATAACTAGGGTGAGAAATGGAATTTCTCAAGAGACTTCAACCCGACAGAAAGTGTCATCGCCATCGCCCCACCACTTCGGTTTTATTAATGAAAATAGTGAGCATGCATAAGGTTCAATTCTTGGATTTTCGAAATCATGAATATCCGAAGCGGATTCAATTTTAACATACTCTCTAATCATTTATATCATAACATATATGGGCATAAGTATAATCATATAAAAATGCATGACTGTGCTATAAGTTTTTCTTAACTTCTTCCCTTGCTAGGGTTTTGGATCAAGTCCTCTTCTTGTCTTATCTTGACTTTTATCTTAAGTCTTATCTTTCACCCACTAAACATAAGTGGTAATGAGCTCATACCGCGTCCGCCGCCACCATATAATTTCTGATTTACACTGGCCGGGTCATGCCATCGCCTCATGTAAGACCTATCCCCTATACTCACACTAGGTCATGCCATGCCTCATGTGAGTCGTGGGTGAGGGGAGCTTACTTTGGGTCACCTTCCCTTTTGAAGGATCACACCCTTAGTTTACTTTCTCTTCTTATTAAAGCTTATGACGCAAAGTTATTCTGATTCCTTTCCACATTTAGGCTGCATGTATCGTCCCCAAATATGGTTCCTTTATCAATCACCTCCTGGCTACGATCGCCGTCCCTGCGCTGTTCATATTTATTAATCCTTTCATGCCTAGCATTAAGCATCATGTCATCAACATATCATACGCATATCATTATCATTCATTATCATATCGTCATCATATCATTATCATTCTTATCATCATCGTATCACTATCATAATCATCATCATATCACATCATCATCATCATGATCATCATCATATCATATCATCATCATTATTCATCATCATCATAGCATCATGCTTGCACATAAACATAAGGCATATTCTCAAGCAAAGTTTTATGAGCTAAATTTAAGTAAATTTGGTGCAAGCTTTTAATTGAGATTGCCTCTTGTGTAAACTTCTTTTATTAGGCTTAGTGCCAATTTTATCTATTATCCTTTTTGACACTTTTAAGTTGAATTATGAAGGTTTTCCAATACTTAATATAAGAGTCTTAACGTCTTAAAGCTTATTCTTCATTAACCTTTAACTTTTACCCTAACCAGTTTTACTTTTACGGTGGGGCAGTAACTTCAAAAATTCACCATAATTTCATCTTTTACTCTTTTATTTCGAATTTTTGTGTGGATGTACTTCTCTGAGTCTATTTTTAAACAAAATAAACCCCACTTAAAAATTCATTTTGTAGCTTGCGTTATGCACATTTTATTCTGACTGTTCCAGATTGAAAGTTCAACTCGGGTCAGTGGCTTGTCCACTTCACTGGGAATTCCTCACAAATAATCTGATAAAACTGTTTTATGGGGATGTTCCTCTATGTCTTATCTTTCTAACAAACTTGGTCCCACTCAAAAATGTTATGTATAACTTGAGTTATGCATGTTTTATTACCTACTGCCCGGACAGAAACCCATCCAGGAACAGTAAACTTTGAAAAATCATATCTCTCTCGTTTTAAGGCCAAATCTCACATATTTTATATGTATGGAAAGCTCTTTGAGTCTACTTTCATAAAAATTAGTTTCTGTTGCATTTTGAGTTCTGTAACAATAAATATACCGCACGCTTTACAGACTGCCAGAATTCTAGATTTACTAGTTTTTAAGTTTTTCACTTCAAGCTTATGGAGAAATTGTTATATCACTTCAAATCACCATTTTCATGTTTTAACTCATCATCATACTCAAAGTTTTAGTCACCAAATCAGTATTTTAAACCAAGACAAAGCAAGATACATAAAACCATCATGCCACATATTTTCACTTCAAGGCAACATTTTCAACAAGACAAAGAAAGCTCATAGAGTAAGAAATGGTCATGAGACCTTGGAGCAAGTCCTAAAACCACCTAGCTATGAAGAGCTTAGGAGTTCTAGAGCTTGAAAAATACATGAAGAAGAGAGGGTTAGAGTCACTACCACAAGGATTTCTCTTGACAAGTTTGAAGAATGAGAATGGTTGGAGATGGCCTTCTTCCTCCTTGAGCTTGATAATGGGGCTAAGTGAGTGTTTGTTTTGCTTCCTCAAGAACCAAAGAGGGTGGTCCTTGAAGGGCTAGTGGAATGGTGAAAGGAAAGAGAGTTGGATGGGGTGTGAAAGTGGGAGGAAGAACAAGAGGAATTGGAAGAGTAGAAGAGCTAGAATGAGGCTCGAGAGAGTGGGAGCTTAGGCCAGAGTGAGAGGATAAAAATCACAAATGAGAGAGTGGGAGGGCTAGTTTAGGCGCAAAAATGGGGAGAAGTGGGCTGATTGCTTTGCTTCTCCAACAAGCAAGAGAGAGTAGGTGAGTCTTACTTCTTTTTCGCCAAAAGGGCTAGGAACTTTGGGGTAAAAGAGTGGGTTGTGTTTCCTTTGAGTCTTGACACTTGGGTAAAGGCTTGTAGTGTTTCTTTTCTAATGGTTAAAAACATGAGCTCTCTTAGGATTTGGCTTGGATGGCTAGGATCACACAAAGTGTCATTATCTTGGTGAAGGAGAGTACAACTCTTGTCATGACTCAAGGGATCTACTAACATGGACTCTTGATCTAATGGTGCATGATGAGAAGACAAATGGATGGTTGGATATGACTCTTGCCTTGACCAAACTTTCAAACAATAATAAAAGGGAAGTTTCTACATCTTTATAATTGTTACAATTATCTAAATGTTAATTAATTGGATTAGTTAAATTGCTCTTTAACCGATTTCGGTTAATTACATCCTTAAGACATTTTTCCTCTTAAAAGAATTGATCTTATGAATTATGTGATTAGGGTTTAGAATTAATCTATCTCAATTGGTAAAGTAAAACAATTGTCTTGTACTTAATTAATAAGATTGGATTAGCTTAATTATATTTCTAAGTTACAAATTAATGAGTTTCGAATAATTAGGTTTTAATTAAACCATTTAGTGCATTATGATTCAATTATTGACTTGACTCAATTCACTAAGCTCTTGCTCATCGAGATCAGCCGATTAATCCTCAGTTAATCGTTAACCTCTCTAATTAGCCAGGATCACTGAGCTAATTAGCTTAGACAAAAATTGGGGATGTTACACTCATCATCATATCTTTCATCATAGAATCATAAATACATAGGCTTCATATCTTATTCTCAAATGATCATACTTGCACGGTATTCATATACATCGCATAATAACATTAACACAAACATTTAGAACTATCACTAATTTCTGCCGAAAATTTGATAGCATAACAAATCAGGCCCACTTCCCCGTGAATAGTGCCAGGCATCCATGGCAATCATTCATACAAAAATTCAATTGCAATATGTATCAATTTCATATAAATCAAGTAAGATTCATAATTTCCAGCTTGAGGTAGGTTTCTACCACCTTCTACCTATTCTGCTCGAATTTGTAAATTCAACCATAAATTTAGATCTAAATTTTGGATATGTCATAATGCTATGTGTCTAGTTTCTAACCCTTTTGGTCCCATCTCAATTTGATTTGTGTAGCTCATATTATTCAAAGTTTATTTTGGTTTGCCCTACAACTAGCCAAAATTACACACTCGAATGTAAAATTTCCTAAAAATCGAAAACTAGTCAAAATCATATGAAATTTATATCATATTAAAGATAACAGGACCATCTTTTATTTGAAATAAGTCCCATTTCATTTGCTTGAGTAGAGCTTGATTTATAAGCTCCACAAATTTGACCCCTCTGAATTGCCCTATTTTAGGCCAATTTTGACTTAGGGCAACTTCCTTGAACTCCTGGAGCAATTGGGGTCGAATCTAACTCTGAAATTTTTATGATGTGTTCTAATATGTGTAAGCTTTCTAAAAAAGTTAGTTTCACTCAATTCGAAGTTGTATAGGGCAATTTTTTCCCTAATAATCTTATCTACCCAGAATTAAGCTCAAAAACCTAGGTCAAACTTCCAAAATTCATATCTCCCTCAATACTATATGGTTGGAAAGCCCTAGGTGTCTAGTTTCACATGAAAATAGTTTCATTGAATTTAAATGGCTGTAAGCAGAGCCGTACACTCCGTCGTATGGACTGCCGTAGGGTTTCCCAGCTTATCTTATTCCGGTTGTTCTCCTTCATGGGTTTTCATGCAAGTTTCAACCAAAACCCAAGAGTTTCATGCCAAACCAGTCATGAATCATCATGTGTATGTGATAGATCATCTAATAAAGGGTGGAAATCCCAACCATCGTCAGCCACACATGAGAACTATGGGGATTATTGAACCCTACCTTCAATTTTTGATGCAAGACTAACTAGTTTTGAGCTCCTCTTGATGGGGAAGCGACATAACCTTGAAAATGAGGTGAAATAAAGTGAAATGGGGGAGAAGATGTAGTTGAAGGGGCAGCACAAAAATGAAGGGATAAGGAAGGAAAAGACTCACCCAAAAGTTAGATAAAGTGCTTGGCAAGTTTCATTCTTATTAGCTAAAATTTTTGTGGCTAAATTGCAGCCAACTCCACTCATTTTGGGGCTGTTTTGCACCACAAATTGAGTGGTTATGTGGCCGTGTATTTAGCCATTAAACATAGGGTTTAGGGTGTATAATTATATTGATTCGGTTCTGGCAGTTAAAAATACTGAATCTCTACCGATTTCTTTCAAAGCGGCAAAATAGTTTGGAAACCTTTTTGTGAAAGTTTCTACGGGTCTATTCTAATTCTCTCAAGTCTAGTTTCTTTAATTAATATTTAATTAACTCCTAATTAACCTTTCATCAACTTTAATTAATTCTACACATTCAATAAAGTCAGATAAATCAATTAATAACGTATATTAAACATAGCATAATTCCGAACATTATACTAAATAATTTCTCATAGTCTTTTACACAACAATCTAAATTTCCTTTAGCTCTAGTGTTTATAATTCATTCCTAATTACTCTTATTTTTCTAATAAATTGATTAACAGCATAAATCAACTGCACTGTTTCTTTGGGATTGTTATCTTTTCGCTTTTTTGTAAATCCTTTAATATTTTCTGTTTGGTTTCCGTAACTAATGGCATTTTTGTAGTTATGAGCATGTCTAGGGGCATCCCGCGTCATTTCACATGTGGGCACCTCCGTGGCCCAATTGGCTAAGAATTTAGTTTCTACGTTTCCGCTATGTGATTCTGATTCGTTTAAAACCCTATTCTACTAATTCTATTGATCTAGGGACCTAAATATCATTTTCTAAAAAGTTCAGGGGCAAGGTTGTGAATAACAAAAGTTTGCCCAAGGACATTTTTATCATTTCCTATTATGTTATATGGGGATGTTACACCAAAAGGATAACAAGAGGATGCAAACTGAGAACATGAGACCACCAAGTCCAAGGCTCAAGTCCAAGTTGTTTCTTGCTACAATGGTATAACTGTTTTTCCTGGACCTAGGATCTTGCTGTGAAAAATTTCTCTAAAATAACTCTCATGGCCAAATAATGTTAAACAAGTTTTTGAAAAGTTATTTTAACAAGCAACTGATTTAAGAAAGTGTGGTCAAATAACTTATAATGGAACTTAACCTATAGAAAGAGTGTTTTTCTAAAGGAAAATTCATATTTTTTTTAATGTAATCGATTAATCAAAGTTATTGAATGATTAAAGTTCGTTAGAGATTTCAAAAAGTCGTTAACACTGTTTCTACAGCATGTAATCAATTACAACCCTTATTGCTTCTATGTAATTGATTATTTGAATCAATTACGAATTCTGGAATTTGTTGTAATCGATTACTATGTTCTTGAATATGCCCAAGAATTGTGTTTTTCTGTATTGTAATTGTTCGGAGGTGGGTTACCTGAGTAGTTTCCGAACTAAGAATGGGATCTTAAGTTGCTCCAACTGAGTGTTTCCATGGCGGTGAAGGGTGTACCTGCAAGGACACCAACGCTCAAGTTAGTGAGTGCAGGAAAGTATGAGAAGTAGGTCAGAAAAAGATACCTTACGTTCAAAGCTAGACCCATATATATACGAGTGAACAGTTGAGAGATAAGGGGGATTTGATCCCACCTTTGTAAGGGATAACCCTGGATGTCCATTATCTTGGGGGATAATGGATAGGTCCGAGTTTACCGGCTACACGCGAGGGAAGGACGTTCCGCGATGTCAGGGAACAAAGGGCTTAACTCAAGTTTGGGCCCTAACTCAGATCAATGACCTGGGATAGGCTCGGATTGTTAATAAATTTGAGATCTATTTGGGCCCAATCATCAGGCCGAGTTGGGCTCTTATATTACTGTCCGGAATAGTGCCCCCAACTCGATATTCGATGTGGCTTCTTCGGATGCCGAGTTCTTCGTGAATCTCCAAGTTAACATGCTGCGTTCCGACATTAGATTTTAAGTGATTTGATGTTTACCTGTAGCATTGTCCTGAGTCTTTCGCGAACTGGTGATGTCCTTTCGCCTCATCGGTCATATCTCGTAACCCTGAGTGGACACGTGCCGTTTTGGCTCCTCGTTCAGACCACCGTATTATTTGGATTAGGGCATTATTTCGATTTTTACCACCATTCCTTTTATGCAAAAAGACGGGTTGCACCCTTCGCGACGTTTGGGTTGCACGGCAAAGGGTGTTTTCATTCCTATAAGAGGGGTTTTGTGCGTTCGCTATCCAATTTTCTTGCCTTGCCCAAAAGAGTTCGTTGTGAAAGAGAAACGAAGGAGAAGTGTAGAAGCGATCGTTCGTGCCATTGTTACCTTGCTAGTATCAGGTATGCATTATCCCTTTCATTCTCTGCTTCTGCAACCTGTATTGCTTCATTGGATGGTATATTAGTGGTGGTTTGGCTTCCACTTAGTCCATTTTTGTTTCATACTTTCGGGTGGTTTCAACCCTTATTTTGCTTAATTTTTTTGCTTCCGTCGCCTACCGGCGGCTTTTCTTATGGAGGGGAACCACCGTAGGGAGCCTGTTTTTTCGGTTTCCATTTCATTTCTGGGGGTCTCCGACTTAGACTTTTCCCGAGTTTGTGACATAGGGGTGGTTTCTTATATAGGTTATTTGGGATCACGAAAATGGCCAAAAAGAGAGCTCTAACTTTTCCTTTCAAGATCAACTTCATCTATCGGTGGGTCGATCCTGAGGTCTTGAAGACTCCCTCGGTCGTAACCCCGGAGTTCCTTACTCATTTCAAAGAGGAGAACCTTATCTCACTGGAGGGAGAGTACGAGGAGGAATATTATTTGGAGGCTCTGGGTCCGAGCCAGAGAGTGAGTGACTTTAATCTTGAAGGAGGCCTCGGTGGATGTGGTGTTATGACGTCCTTATCTCCAAATTAGGAGTTCAAATTCCGTTTACCCACTTGCAAATGGAGATCCTGCGCTAGACTGAGGCCGCTCCTTCTCAACTACATCCGAATAACTGGGCAATGATTCAGGGTTTCGAGATCATCTGCGAATATCTCGAATTAACGCCATCCTCGGAAGCTTTCTTTTTCCTGTTCACTTTGACCCGACCTGCCGGTGGTGGATGAACCTCGAGATGGTTATCCTTTCAAGCTCATGCCAATCAAAAGATATTCCTTCTGTACAAGGAATCTTTCCATAATTTCAAGCCTATTTTCTTCAAGGTTTTCGGGTGTTCGAACTCGATTCTTTTTTGGGAGACCTTGGAGGGGGAGCTTCGGTTTAACGTCTTTTGGTGTAAGTATTTTAGCGCTCCCCAGATAGAGGAGAGTTCCCTTAAGCCCAAGGAGAAAGCCGTTGTTGACTTCCTTTTCAAATGCTTTAGGAAGGATCATCTAAACCTAAAGAACATAGTTGGCGTAGATCTTAGGGAGGCCAGGCGATATTTAGGTTGTCGTTTTTCTATTATTACTTGCATATCTTATGCCCTCCTTTTTTATCGGATGCTTATTGTTGATGTCTCTTTTTGCATTTAAATGGCTCAAGTCCGCCACGAAGTTTTGCTGGAGGATATTGAAGAGGTCACACAAGGGGGATGGGAGTAACAGCCCGAAATCGATGGGGTTCGGAGAACCGGTGTTCACTTCGATTCTTGATAAGGCGGCTCCGGAGGCCCAGCCTTCCAAGAAACAAAAGTCAAAGAAAGCGGCCAACGGGAAGTTCGTGGCTGCCGACCTCGAGGGTCTTCCCTCATCGAAGGAGCAGTCTGACGTCCATGTTATTGATAAGGATTTTCCTTATCCCGACTTCATGGATAAGGAGCTAATGGTCCCCGCCCTTCTCGAGCGCTTACAGGGTGATGACGAGAACTTGGCTGCAAAATTCCAATGGGCGGGGCGTGCCATGCTAAAGTTGGCAGCCTTGCTCAGATACTCGAAATTGGTTATTACCTCTGGTGTCCGAGCTATGGAGGAGGTGAAGATCTTGAAGTCCCAACTCTCCCTTCTTCAAGATGAGAAGTCGGCTTTGGAGAAGGCCAAGGAAGATGAAATCAGTAGGTTAAAGAAGGCGTTTGAGTCGAGGGACCAGCAATTGGAGGATTCCCGTTCTCGAGTGTTGGAACTCCAAAGGGATTGCGCCGATTTTTCGAAGGCTGCTGCTAGAGCGAGGGACGAGGTGGCTCGAGTGGAGCAGCTGTGGGCGAGGTCAGCCGGAGAGATTAAGGAGTCCCTTCTGGAGCAATGCTAGATTGTTTGTCCTGACGCCGATTTCAGCGAGGTCGGGTTGGACAAAATTGTAGTTGATGGTCGCATCGTGGTAGCTCCAGAAAAGAACGACGACGATGCCAACGACCCTGAAGCTGATTCGAAGGACTAGGCTTCCGACTCTCAACATGTTTGTATTTTTGTTGTACTACCCTGTTAGGTTTAGGGACTCTTTTTGAATATCTATCTGATGTCGGAACCTTTTGTAATGAAATTCGTCGCGATGTTGTTGTTTTGTTTGTTGCCTGCTTTGTTAATTGATGCGCCAATTATTCTTCTAAGTTAAACCTTGAAGGGAATATTGGTGGTGCCTTTATTGCTAATTGATGCACCAGTTATTCGCCTAAGTTAAACCTTGAAGGGAATATTGGTGGCACCCTTATTGCTTTACCGAACTGGATGTTGTCCGAGTTGGATTTAGCTAAAACTTAAGGTTTTGTTTGCTCAAGTTAGCACGGTGTAACTGACTCGAGGTTTGACTTCGGACTTTAATTGTATTCGAGATTATGTGTCCGAGTTATCATACCGGGATCCATTTTCCTCTACTAAGGGGTGATCAATCCCTTAGGAGAATTAAGGCGGGTTGAAATCATCAACTGTAACATCCCTCATTTTCTTAAGTGGAGTATAATAAAAATTTTGAATTATTTCTCTTAGGCAATGTGGGAATCTCTCAGGCAATGGTATACCTCGAAAATCCTCACGCTCAGAAATATAGGGTAGTATAACACTGCCGTTAAGAATATGGCACTGCCATATGCTAAAAATTAAGAAATAACAAAAGTGCCCTTGTCAACTTTTGTTAATTGCATTCTTGCCCAAAAGTTTTAGAAATTGTACTTTAACCCCAAGTGGATATTTCTACAATAACCCTAAAACTTTTCATAAAATAACCTTTATGTCCCCACATCGGTAGAATTAGTAGAATGGGGTTTTAAACGAAGCAGAATCACGTGGTAAAATCGTGGAAGTTTAAATCTCTACCGATTAGGCCATGGAGGCAGTGTGAAATGACGTGGGATGCCCCTGGACTTGCTCAAAATTACGAATATGCCATTAGCTATGGAAAACAGAAAACAAAAAGGCTCTGAATTTGCGAAACGTTTAATCTACACTATTAATCGATCTATACGATTTTATTGACTAAGTAAGGTTAATTAGGAGTTAATTAGATGTTAATTAGAGGGATTAGGCTTAGGAGCAATTAGAATAGAGATATAGAAATTCTCTCAGAGTCATTTAGTAAAGTTTTGTCGATTTGAAGAAAATCGGCGAAGATTCGACATTTTAAACCATTGAATCGAACCAAAGAGAATTTTCTACTGGAAACCCTCACTTAAGTGGCTGAAATTCAGCCACCCTTACCACATATGAGTGGCGCCAAGTGTTGCTCAAGATAGAGGAGAAACTTGGCCTCACCTCCACTGGATTTTTATCGTTTTTCGCCTAGTTGTTCGATTTTCATCGAATAATTTGGATTAATTAGGATTCGATTAAGCATTCACTTAAAGCCAATTAAATATGATCTAGAAAGATTAGACTTGATGGAATTAGATTAGAATCTAGGAAACCTCATAAGACTTTTCTAAAACCATTTTATCGATTTGAAGAAAATCAGTAGAATTTTGGTATTTTAAACTATTGGAACCGGACCAATAGAAATTATACTATGAGAACCCTATGATGGAGGGCCAAGATTTAGCCAAAACATCACTACAAGTGGTGCCTCAATCAGCCATAAAAGAGGGAAGCCAAGCCAAGTTTGAATAAGGATTGGAGTCCACCAATCAAAAGCCAACTTCCTTCATAAGTTTTCATTTTTTTTCTTCCTTCCCCCTTTATATTTTCGGCCTCCCCATAAGAGGTGCAGACCAGCCCTCATTTTCCCACTTTCCTTCATCTTCTTCCACTTCCTCTCATCCCCAAGCTCAAGCCCCAACTATCAACTTCACTCCAAGATCAAGTTCCATCAAGATTTCACACTACCAAGGTAGGAATCTTAACTTTCTCCTTATTTTCTTTGAATTGGGGTTGCCTAGAGTCCCTTATTCATCCATGATTCTGATGTTGTGATGGGTGGGGATGATGAATTAAGGTTGGTTTAAGGTGTATATGTGAGTTTGAATTGAAGATTGGATGGATTGATTAGAGAAGAACATGAATCCAAGAAGAATTCAAGAAGCTGTTAGGGTTTTCCCCTCGATGGTCCGTACGGCAGAGTGTATGGCTTCGCGTAAAGCCGATTAAATTTGATGAAACTATACATTCAGGGCTTTCTAGACATATAAAATATAAGGCCATTGGGTTAGTATAGAATTAGTTATGAATTTTTGAAGTTTAACCAAGAAATCTGGATTCTTATCCAGGCAGTATGAGTTGAGAAGGGTATAACTCACCCTACACAACTCCAAATTGAGTGAACCCAAAGTTTTTTGAAATATAACATGTAAGGGAACATCCCATAAAAATTTCAGAATTAGATTGCTTGCCATTTGTTCCCAGCACACCAATGAAGTTGACTTAAGTTTAAACTGGGCTGGAATAGGGTAGTCCAATAGGGTCAAGTTTCGGGACTCATAACTCAGGATATGCTCATGCAAATGACATGAAACTTATTTCATTTGAAATCTTGTTCTGTTGGCTTTAATTTGATATAAATTTCGTATGATTTCACCTAGGTTTCTACTTTTAGTGAATTTTTGCTTATAAGAACCCAATTCTGGCTAAGAACAGGGTAGTCTGAGGTAAAATTTTTATATCTTGAGTTATATAAATCAAAATGAGATGGGACCAAAAGGGTTAGAAACTAAACACATAATGCTATGACATGTCCAAAAATTAGATTCAAATGAGTTGAATTGCAATAAGCGTGGAGTATACCAAACTCGGATAGAATAGAAGAGAATAAACCTATATATTTGCTGGTCCATATTGAATTGCAAGTTTGTACATTTGTACTGGTTGCCTGGCACTATTCATGGGGAAGTGCACTGATTCATTATGTCGCCAAATTCTCAAGAAATATGTGAATTATGTGACTGTTATGAACATTTATATGTTATGCTCATTAGATTCATATATGCAAGAATGATTTAAGTATAATATGAAGTATATGAATGAATGCATGTAGCATATGCATGTATAATCATGTCCAAAGAAGAATAAGATTTATGAGAACTAGCAAGAAAGACATACCAAGCTACCATGTGAGGCATGGCATAGATCCAGCTAGCGTGGGCCAGAGCGGTACTGTCTAAGACTTGGGCCAGCCCTCGACCAGATTTAAGGGGAATAGACCGGTGTGAGAGTCGGGGAAAGTAAACCCGTCACTCATGTATAGGTACGAGCTCAGACCTGAAAAGCAGGCTATCACCCAGGGGTGAAAGAGGCCATTCACCTCCGGGGGACTAAGTATAGAATGGCAAGGTTAAGTTGCAAGTTAAAGAAGAGTTAAATTAAGACAAGTGCACTTGCATACATTCAAGTATAAGCATCTATATGTGCATCTTCAATTATCTAGTTATGTCAGAATGCTATTATGATCCCTGTTGAAGCATATTATACTATCCGTATTTCTATGTCTATCATATGATATGGCAAGTGGTTGTTAAAATATAACCCGCTTCGAGAAAGGTGTTTTCAACTTAAAATTGAACCACTATTTGTTTATATGTGCTCATATTTTCATAACAAACCGAAGCGGCTGGAATGTTTATGATGGCACTGTAAGATTAGTTTGAGTTTACCTACTGAGAACCTTAGGTTCTCACTGCCTACTTGTATGTTTCTCTTTTCCGTAAATATTCTAGCACCCAAGTTGGAAATCAAGTACGAGGCAGAGTACAGGGCCATTCATTGAGCAAGAATCGGGAGTAAGCCAGACCAAGAGACTATTGAAGCTAGCTAATGACTAGTCGGAAGTAAATACTGTGTATTATGTCAGTCACAATTTCCTTTAAAGTGTAATTATTTTATTATCCATGTATCAGAGACTATTAGTCAGTAATAAAGTGGGCAGTTAAAAGGCCATGTATTATATTTTTCATACTTTAACGATTTCTTAGCACAGTGACAACCTTTTAATATAACTCCATGACTCGAGCATGGTTTATATGATAGAGGTTGTAACGTCCTCCTCTGTATAGTGCTATGCTTAAGTCATAGTACCCCACTCTGGAGTCATTATCTTGTTACTGACTGACTTGCTTGACAAAGAACTTCACCATCTTAGAATCTTCCAACTATCTGGAGATAACATGGAAATAAGAGTGAGAATTTAAGAATTCTCAGTAGGGTTTGCTAAGACATCTTGTACGGTGTCATCATTATTATCCCCAGTTGCTTCGGTTTATTATGAAAAATGTGAACATGTTAACTAGCCTGTTCAATTTTATAGTTCGAAAAATACATTGTCCGAAGCAGAATCCGTTTTATTCATGCACTTGTCATTTGGGAGAACCAATACACGAAAAGTCATGAAGCATATTATGAATAATAACTATAACATATTAAAAATATAATAACACCAACATACTGGAAACTTGAAATTAGCATCTGCCTTCACTTGTACTTGAATTTATGCAGATATACATAATTCTCTTTTCTTTCTTGGTCTTTCTCTACTTATCATGCACATTCCAGAGTATGATCACCATGTCATACTCCATCGGAGTGTGATCGCCATGTCACATTCCTTAGGATGTAGTTATCATGCATATTCCAGAGTATGATCGCCATGTCATACCGCATCGGGGTGTGATCGCCATGTCACATTCCTTAGGAATATATTCTTCCTGCCACGTCCCAGAGTATGATTGCTATGTCATACTCTATCAGAATGTGATCGCCATGTCACATTCCTTAGGGTGTAGGACTTTCATTCGGTACTTACACTAGCTCGGTCCTGCCATGCCTTATGTAAGTTCTGTCCCTGATACTCACACTAGCTAGGTCGATGCCATGCCTCATGTGAGTGGGATGCTTGCACATGCTTTAATCTTTATTCTTTACTGTCCTTGGGTAGTCTGATTCGTCACACAGTACTGACCCACAAGGGGATTCACGTACCTCCAATCTTGGAGGGATCTCATTTTATATATATCTATATCCTTTCATTCGCATACATAATCATGCATAGACACACTGAACGCACTCATGCATATGCTTCCGCTTACGTTCATATATCCTTACATACATGTCTTCTACATACCTATTCATAACATACAAGTGTTTATAACCTTCTTACAATTCTACCAAAAATTTGGCAGCATAACGGAACGAGTCCACTTTCCCATGAATAGTGCCAGTACATCAGAATATCAATTTATCATAAAGGTCACAACATTACACACATATTTCAATATGGAACCTATAATAGCATTAAACTCATCAAGGCGGAGTTTCTGCCTCAGCATAGTCAACCAACCCAGTTTTTATAATTCAAGCCATTACCTCTATTTAACTCAGTTGGACCTTAAATTTGGATATGTTAAAGTGTTATGTGTCTAGTTTCTAACCTCTTTGGTCCCATCTAATTTTGATATCTATAGCTTAAGATGTTTAGAGTTTATCCAGGCTTGTCCAGTGGCTGGCCAGAATCAGACACTTAAAAGTAAAAATTTGCTAAAAATCGAAAACTGGTTCAAATCACATGAAATTGGTCTCATATTGAAGCTAACAGGACAAAGTTTCATTTACAAAAAGTTCCACTTCAATTGACTTGCTCGAGTTATAAGCCCCGAATTCTGACCTTTCTAAACTGCCCTGTTCTAACCTGGTTGGGACATAGGGTAACTTTCTTGGATCACTGGGATCAACTGGGACCTTATCTAAGTCTGAAATTTTTATGGGACATTGTCCTATGTGTAAGCTTTCTAACAAAATTGCTTTCACTCATTTTCCAGTAGTATAGGGCGAGTTCTACCCTGAGGAACCCAACCTGCCCAGAATCAGAGTCAGAAACCTAGGTTGAAATTCAAAATTTCATATCTCTCTCAATACTAATCCAAAAGCCTTATATGATATATTTATGGAAAGCTCTGGATGTCTAGTTTCATGTAAAATTAGCTTCATCAAATTTAATTGGCTGTAGGTGGAGCCGTACACTCCGCCGTACGGACTGCCGAGAGTTTTTGGTTCTACCACCCATCAGCTCCTCCTATTTTCCCTCTTTCTTGATTCCAATTCGGTTTTAACCAAACCAACAGCCCAAAATCAATCACATATCATCATAATCATTCATTTAACACCTCAAAGATCATGAAAATAATCCAAGCTCAACCAACCAAGACCACAGAATTGATGCAACAATAGAACTCCTACCTTTGTTCTAGGTAATTTTGCTGGATTTTGAAGGCTTGGATGAGCAAAGCTTGATTTGGCTTGATGTTGGCTGGAGTTATGTGAGTAGAAGAGAGGAGAAGAGAGCTGAAAGAAGAGGAGGAAGTGGTGCTGGAAGTGTGGGTCTGAATGGGTGAGAAAAGAAGAGAAAAATCTGATTGTATTTGAGTGGTTTTAATTGACTCGCTTTGGCTTTTGATTGGTTGGATTTGCAAGGCTGAAATTCAGCCAAGCCTTCCCATGAGTTGTGGCCACTTTTGTGCCACTTTTGGGTGATAATGTGGCTGAGTAATCAGCCTTAGGTCCTAGGGTTTTAAGCTTGCAATTCTATTGGTTCGGTTCCAACAGTTTAAAATACCGTAATCTTACAGATTTTCTTTAAATCGGTAAATTGGTTTCGTGAAAATTCTTATGAAATCTTCTATATTTCTAACCTAATTAACTTGTACCTAATCTCAATTAATTGTTAATAAATTAATCCTAAATAATTATTTAATCGAATTTTGATTAATTTCAATTATTCGATAAAAATCGAACAATTGAATGAAAAAAGATAAAAGGATTTTGTGAGGTTTTTATAAGTTTCTATAATCCTAATTTCTTTAATTTAACTTCTAATCAACTCCTAGTTAACCTCTAATTAACTTTTTAATTAACCCTACAAACTCAATAAAATCAAGTAAATCGATTAACAGTGTACATTAAATGTTTTGCACATTCTGGGGCCTCTAGTTTCTATTTTTCAAGGCCAATGGCATTTTCGTAATTATGGGTAAGTCTAGGGGCATCCCATGTCATTTCACATATGGGTACCTCCGTGACTCAATCGGCTAGGTTTAGGTTTGTATGTCTTCGCTACGTGATTCTGTCTCGTTTAAAACCTTATTCTACTAATTCTATTGACATAGGGACCTAAATATCATTTTCTAAAAAGTTTAGGGGCAAGGTGGTCAATAATAAAAGTTTGTTGTTATTATTTCCTATTACGTTATATTGGAATATTACATTACCACCCCCCTTAAAATGAATTTTGTCCTCAAAATTCGAATATAAAACTAACTAGCTATAATTATAACAGTTTAAATAAAGTTCATACATAAGCACACAACAGATGTAAAACCACTTAGTCTAATAGGATCAACTAAAACTAAATTAGCCAATTCTTTATTCTGATTTATCTCTAATTCTCGCTCTGGCTCCCTCGAGGTGTAGTCCCCTCCGCGTTTATAGTGAAAACTCTTCCCGAGCGTTGCGGTTTAGGAGTCGATGGTTGGTTCTCGGGGCATTCTTTGATCATGTGTCCTAGCTTGCTGCATCTGAAACACACATACTATTTAACCAAGCAGGGCTTATTTCCATGATTTTTCCCACACTTCGGGCATCGTTGCCTAACCATCGATTCCTGCAGCTGCTTGCCCTCATACTTGCTAAGGTGAAATTGCTTCTTTGGTGGAGAGACGTCTTCGAGTTCTTGGTTTTTAGGTACCGGCCTTTTTCCATAAGCATTAGACTGGGCAATCTCCAACTTCTCATTATAATCTTCCACAAGTCTGCACTTGTTTACCAATGTAGGAAAATCTCTAATCTCCATAGGGCCAGTTGCTGCGGGGATATCTTCCCTCAATCCGCCTTCGAATTTGATACACTTCCACGCCTCGTCTGGATTCCGTTGATAGATTGTGGAAAACTTGCATAACTCCTCAAACTTGGCGATGTACTCTGACATGCTACTACTTCCCTGGCAGAGTGGCATAAATTCCAACTCCTTGGCGTTCCGAACTGATGGAGGAAAGTATTTCTGGTAAAAAGCATCCTTGAACACAGTCTAGGTGATATTTGTTTGGGACTCTTCTAATAGCCATTTCACACCATTCCACCAGAACTCTGCATCTGCTTCGAGCATATAAGTGGCGAAGGCCACTTTTTGGTGGTCAGTGCAGTCCAGAACAGAAAGACCTTCTCCATTGTCTTAATCCACTCGTCAGCCTTATCAGGATGAAAATTTCCTCTAAAACTAGGCGGGTTCGCCTTTCGAAATTCTGCGAACTTGAGGTATTCCAGGTCCAATCCTAGGCCATTGGGGTTTCCACCATGACCGGCTCCAGGTTGTCTTCCCAGCTGGTCCATCATTTGGTGTGCTGCAGCAGCTTGTTCGCGCATGGCATATGCCATCTCTCGTAAAGTGTCCATGAAGTTAGCAGGGTCTTCTGAAGTGGGTGCAGTTTGTGGCCTACCACGCCCCCTGGAAGCCATTAGTTCCTAATCACACACAACAAAAGATTGAGTTGATCAGGCTCAATAATAAGTTAAGTGTGACAGCAACTAATAACAATCACAGTTAGGCGGTCATGCATATCTAATTTCCTATATCTTATCTGGCCAGATAAGATTTATCGCATGACATTTTCTAAGGATTCCAGAGTGCACTGGAAGCATAGTCAGTTCAGCCCTCAGGTCCGGTTAGAATTGAACTGCTCTGATACCATTTTGTAACGTCCTCCTCTGTATAGTACTATGCTTAAGTCATAGTACCCCACTCTGAGTCATTATCTTATTCGACGGACTTGCTTGACAAAGAACTTCAGCCATCTTAGAATCTTCTCGAACTATCTGGAGATAACATGGAAACAAGAGTGAGAATTTAAGAATTCTCAGTAGGGTTTGCTAAGACATCTTGTACGGTGTCATCATTATTATCCCCAGTTGCTTCGGTTTATTATGAAAAATGTGAACATGTTAACTAGCCTGTTCAATTTTATAGTTCGAAAAACACGTTGCCCGAAGCAGAATCCGTTTTATTCATGCACTTGTCATTTGGGAGAACCAATACACGAAAAGTCATGAAGCATATTATGAATAATAACTATAACATATTAAAAATATAATAACACCAACATACTGGAAACTTGAAATTAGCATCTGCCTTCACTTGTACTTGAATTTATGCAGATATACATAATTCTCTTTTCTTTCTTGGTCTTTCTTTACTTGTCATGCACATTCCAGAGTATGATCACCATGTCATACTTTATCGGAGTGTCATCGCCATGTCACATTCCTTAGGATGTAGTTACCATGCATATTCCAGAGTATGATCACCATGTCATACACCATCGGGGTGTGATCGCCATGTCACATTCCTTAGGAATATATTCTTCCTGCCACGTCCCAGAGTATGATCGCCATGTCATACTCCATCAGAATGTGATCGCCATGTCACATTCCTTAGGGTGTGGGACCTTCATTCGGTACTTACACTAGCTGGTCTTGCCATGCCTCATGTAAGTTTTGTCCCCGATACTCACACTAGCTGGGTCGATGCCATGCCTCATGTGAGTGGGATGCTTGCACATGCTTTAATCTTTATTCTTTACTGTCCTTGGATAGTCTGATTCAATCTACAGATCTTGACCCACAAGGGGATTCACGTGCCTCCAGTCTTGAAGGGATCTCATTTTATATATATCTATATCCTTTCATTCGCATACATAATCATGCATAGACACACTGAACGCACTCATGCATATGCTTCCGCTTATATTTATATATCCTTACATACATGTCTTCTACATACCTATTTATAACATACAAGTGTTTATAACCTTCTTACAATTCTACCGAAAATTCGGCAGCATAACGGAACGAGTCCGCTTCCCAATGAATAGTGCCAATACATCATAATATCAATTTATCATAAAGGTCACAACATTACACACATATTTCAATATGGAACCTATAATAGCATTAAACTCATCAAGGTAGAGTTTCGCCTCAAGATAGTCAACCAACCCGATTTTTATAATTCAAGCCATTACCTCTATTTAACTCATTTGAACCTCAAATTTGGATATGTTAAATTTTTATGTGTCTAGTTTCTAACCTCTTTAGTCCCATCTAATTTTGATATCTATAGCTCAAGATGCTTAGAGTTTATCCCGGCCTGTCCAGTGGCTGGCCAAAATCAGACACCTAAAACTAAAAATTCACTAAAAATCGAAAACTGGTTCAAATCACACGAAATTGGTCTCATATTGAAGATAACAGAACAAAGTTTCATCTACAAAAAGTTTCACTCCAATTGACTTAGTAGGGCTCGAGTTATAAGCCCCGAATTCTGACCTTTCTAAACTGCCCTGTTCTGACCCGGTTGGGACATAGGGTAAATTTCTTGGATCACTGGGAGCACCTGGGACCTTATCTAATTCTGAAATTTTTATGAGACATTCTCCTATGTGTAAGCTTTCTAAAAAAGTTAGTTTCACTCATTTTCAAGTAGTATAGGGCGAGTTCTACCCTGAGGAACCCAGCCTACCCAGAATCACAGTCAGAAACCTAGGTCAAAATTCAAAAATTCATATCTCTCTCAATACTATTCCAAAAGCCTTATATGATATATTTATGGAAACCCCTGGATGTCTAGTTTCATTTAAAATTGTTTTTATCAAATTTAATTGGCTGTAGGCTGAGCCATACACTCCGCCGTACGGACTGCCGAGAGTTTTTGGTTCTACCACCCATCAGCTCTTCCTATTTTCCCTCTTTCTTGATTCCAATTCGGTTTTAACCAAACCAACAGCCCAAAATCAATCACATATCATCATAATCATTCATTTAACACCTCAAAGATCATGAAAATAATCCAAGCTCAACCAACCAAGACCACAGAATTGATGCAACAATAGAACTCCTACCTTTGTTCTAGGTGATTTTGCTGGATTTTGAAGGCTTGGATGAGCAAAGCTTAATTTGGCTTGATGTTGGCTGGAGTTATGTGAGTAGAAGAGAGGAGAAGAGAGCTGAAAGAAGAGGAGGAAGTGGCGCTGGAAGTGTGGGTCTGAATGGGTGAGAAAAGAAGAGAAAAATCTGATTGTATTTGAGTGGTTTTAATTGACTCACTTTGGCTTTTGATTGGTTGGATTTGCAAGGCTGAAATTCAGCCAAGCCTTCCCATGAGTTGTGGCCACTTTTGCGCCACTTTTGGGTGATAATGTGGCTGAGTAATCAGCCTTAGGTCCTAGGGTTTTAAGCTTGCAACTCTATTAGTTCGGTTCCGATAGTTTAAAATACCGTAATCTTACCGATTTTCTTTAAATCCGTAAATCGATTTCGTGAAAATTCTTATGAAATCTTCTATATTTCTAACCTAATTAACTTGTACCTAATCTCAATTAATTGCTAATCAATTGATCCTAAATAATTATTTAACCGAATTTTAATTAATTTCAATTATTCGATAAAAACTGAACAATTGAACGAAAAACGATAAAAGGATTTTGTGAGGTTTTTATAAGTTTCTATAATCCTAATTTCTTTAATTTAACTTCTAATCAACTCCTAGTTAACCTCTAATTAACTTTTTAATTAACCCTACAAACTCAATAAAATCGAGTAAATCGATTAACTGTGTACATTAAACATTTTGCACATTTTAGGGCCTTCTGTTTCTATTTTTCAAGGCCAATGGCATTTTCGTAATTACGGGTAAGTCTAGGGGCATCCCATGTCATTTCACATATGGGTACCTCCGTGGCTCAATCGGCTGGGGTTTAGGTTTGTATGTCTTCGCTACGTGATTCTGTCTCGTTTAAAACCTTATTCTGCTAATTCTATTGACATAGGGATCTAAATGTCATTTTCTAAAAAGTTTAAGGGCAAGGTGGTCAACAATAAAAATTTGTTGTTATTATTTCCTATTATGTTATATGGGGATGTTACAGAGGTTGTTACATCAACCATGATGTGTAATAAAAATAATTGAAGTGGAATAATGGAAGTGAAAGAAAGAGTTAACAACATGAAAATAATGAAGTAATGTTAAATCAAACAAAATAAAGGTAACATCTAAAAGCAGATACCGAGAAAAGTTTGCTAGTTACTACTCGGCCCACGGATTCCGCCTCGTTAAAACCTCCTCGGGAAAACCCAGTGGGACAAAACCCGAGATAGGAAAAAGAGTACGGCTATCTCGCGTTATATACATTAGATAAAAAATTTCCGAAGGTTGGAAGAGTTCCATGACCTCGGAATCTCTATGCCCGATAATGTGGAGAGTTTGTATGCCCCCTTTCCTAAGACGTCAATGACTCTGTATGGGCCTTCCCAGTTTGCAGCTAATTTCCCATGGCCCACGGGAGGTTTTTCAATGTCAGCTCGTCGGAGAACCAATTCTCCTTTGTCGAAAGTCCGAGGTACCACTTTGGCGTTGTATCTTTGGGAGATTCGATGTTTGATGTAACATCCCCACTTTCATAAACAAAACGTAATGAGAACTTTGAATTATTTCCCTTAGGCAGTGTGAGAATTTCTCAGGCAGCGCTATGCCATGACGATCCTCACACTTGGAATTATAGAGTAGTGTAATACTGCCATTGAAAATATGGCACTGCCATATATTAAAAATTAAGAAATGACAAAAGTGCCCCTGCAAACTTTTGTTAATCGCAGGGATACCCTAAATTTTTAGAAATTATGTTTTGACCCCAAAAACTTATTTTCCCAATAACCCTAGAACTTTTCATAAAATGAACTTTATGTCCACCATAGAACTTTTCATAAAATGACCTTTATGTCCCCACATCTGTAGAATTAGCAGAATGGGCTCTTAAATGAAGCAGAATCATGTGGTGAAACCGTAGAAGTTTAAATCTTTGCCGATTAGGCCATGGAGGCAGTCAGGTGTGAAATGATGTGGGGTGCCCCTGAACTTGCTCAAAATTACATAATTGCCATTAGATGTGGAAAATAGAAGAAAAATACAGCAAAAAATACTAAAGGGCTTCTGGAAGGCTAAAAGGAATGTAACATCCCGAACCTTGAGGATATGCTAGGATAGGAGTAAGTTCGGGTCTGATACAAGGGCAAAATAGCAATTAGGTAACCCATAGAGAAACCAAGTGCAAGGTTGTCATCATTGGACTATAGTGGCAAGGTCGAAATAAGGGGTTTTATGGTTGTCAAGAAGGGTAACCGTAGAGAATTTCTGTTTTCAGAAATTTTGTGGGTTTCAAGACACTGGTAGGCAACTAAAATACTTGTAATAACCTTAAATTGAGATCTTCTACCCAAAATTTCAAATAAGAGTGTGAGATTACTGACACAATATTTTAGAAATTCACATAGTTTGAATACCCGAATTGATATTTGGACACCTTGAATTAATCTTCACGGGTCTCATATTGTCTGCCGGCATGAGCATCAATTAGAAGTCTTTTTAGTAGTAGCTCAAGATGAGCCACTCAAAATTCAAGTTTAGTAGAATTTAAATTGTGTTCCAAACCCACCAATGAAAATTTACCCACAAAGCTTCCTAAACAAGCTAACCAAGCTTAATGAGTAAGTCACTCTTACTTTTACTAAAATGCCCTCAAGCCCTAGACTTTTCTACACACTCTCCTTCCCCTCATCATTTATGCCACCAGCACCATCATCTTCTCATCTTCATTCTCTTCTTTACCACCTCCATGGCTATGAGCTTCAAGCTCATAGTTCATGCCCTTCTTGACCTTAAATCCTCTCACTCCTTTTATGAAAATTGATCCTTATCTTCTCCTCTACAAAACCCCTTTAACAATTTCATGATTTAGCATCAAGTGGTGTCCCTCCACCACCATTTATGGCGCTGCCATGAGAGGGGAAGAAGCTTAGGATGTTGCTCTCACCTTCCTTTCATCCATGGTTTCAAGGATTTTGAGGTAGGTAACTCAAATTCTTAGTTATTTGATGTATCATGTGACTATGTGGCTGCTGTGTTCCTCTTATGCCATACTTGTATGATGGTGTTTTGATGTTCTTTGAGTGACTTGAGGTGAGGAAACTTGGTTTAAGTTGAGGAATTTATCAAAAACTCAAAAAGGAGCTAAGCAGAATCTGTTTTGGTGAGAAAACCCTGCGGCGTCTGTACTAGCGGAGTGTACGGCTCCGCCTATAGCCATAGAAAGTGGATGAATCCATTTTTATATGAAACTAGACATCCAAGGCTTTTCATACATATAAAATATAAGTCCATTGGATTAGTATTGAATTAGTTATCAATTTTTGAAGTTTAACCTAGAAATCTGGACTCTTAACCGGGCAGAATAAGTTGAGAAGGGTATAACTCACCCTATACAACTCCAAATTGAGTGATGTTTGAAAGCTAACATATATAGAACCCTAAAGCTAATGTCTTTTATCATTATTTCATAAAGTAGGAATCTTTTAGACTTTAAGACAACTTTAACTCATAAAGCTGAGACCTTTATAGTCTTAGAATAATTAAAAGTGTCAACTTTCATAAAGAACAAGACTTTCTAGTCCTAAAGCTACTATCTTGTATCATTATTTCATAAAGATTGAATCTTTAAGACAAGTGCATAATTTTAGAGGCACCTACTTTCTTAAAGAATGTTACTTTATAATTACCTTATAAAGAATGATAACTTTTATAACATTGAAGGTAAAATCTTGTTATGTTAATGATAAAAGCTTGAAACTTTGTGACTTGGATAAGTTAAAAATCACCCTTGGTGATCAGTGAACATGGTGTTGTTGGGCTCATGAGTGTGGTTATGCATTGTCATGACCTAAGGACTAAAGGGATCTCGAAATCCTTGGGAGCATGTAAATATGATTGGGACCTCTGAGCATACCATGAATCTAGGAATCACTAAGTGTACTGTCTCAAGATAAGAGAAGGAGATAATCACTTAACTTAGTTAACTTGAATAAAGTACTTCATAAGATATGTACCTAAGTAAGGAGTAACTTCATTCAAGCATTAAATAGCTAAAAAACTACATACACTATTTTAATTATGTGGTTCTTGTAACAACCTCTATCATATAAGTCATGCTCGAGTCATGGAGTTATATTAAAACGTTGTCACTGTGCTAAGAATTCTTTAAAATGTGGAAAATATAATACATGGCCCTTTAACTGCACACTTTATTACTAACTAATAGTTTATAAACTTCGTTGTCTCTGATACATAGGGGATAAAATAATTATAATTTAAAAGAAATTGTGACTAACATAATACACAGAACTTGCTTTTGACTAGTCGTTAGCTAGCTTCAATAGTTTCTTGGTCTGGTTTGCGCCCGAGTCTTGCTCAAAAAATGTCCCAGTACTCTGCCTCGTACTTGATTTCCAACTTAGGTGCTAGAATGTTTACGGAAAAGAAAAATATACAAGCAGACAGTGAGAACCTACGGTTCTCAGTAGGTAAACTCGAACTATTACTCATACAATGCCATCATAAACATTCCAACCACTTCAGTTTCTTTTAAAAATATGAGCACATATACGCAAGCAGTGGTTCAATTTTAAGTTGAAAACATCTTTCTCGAAGTAGGTTATATTTTAATAACCACTTGGCATATTATATGACAGGCATAGAAATATGTATAGTGTAATATACTTCAGTGAAAATCATAATAACATCATGACATAATGAGATAATTAGAGATGCACATATAGATGCTTGTACTTGATTGTACGCAAGTGCACTTTGTAACATCCCCAATTTTTGTCTAAGCTAATTAGTTCAGTAATCCTGACTAATTAGAGAGGTTAACGATTAATTGAGAATTAATCGGCTAATCTCGATGAGCAAGAGCTTAGTAAATTAAAGGCAAGTCAACAAGATAAGTAAAAGTCAACAATTGAAACATAATGCATTAAAAGTTATAATTAAAAGCCCAATTGTCTAATCTTTATTAATCCATGATTTAGAACATAAAATCAAGGTGGTCTAATCTAATTAACTAAGAGCACATAAGTCTCAAAACTTAATCACATTAACCTTCACATCTTCTTACAAAATTAATGAGGAAAATCCTTCTTAGCTAAAATGTGCTAATGAGTAATTTAAACCAAGTGAATTAATTAACATTTAGATAATTACAACAATTATAAAGATGTAGAAACTTCCCTTTAATTATGGATTGAAAGTTTGGTCAAAGCAAGAGCCACATCCAACCATTCAATTACTTTCTCATCATGCACCCTTAGATCAAGAGTCCATATTAGTAGCTTCCTTAAGTCATGACAAGAGTTGTACTCTTCTTCACCAAGATCATGACACTTGGTGTGATCCTAGCCATCCAATGCCCAATCCTAAGAGAGCTCATGCTTTTAACCACTTGACAAAAACACTACATAGTCTTTACCCAATTTCCAAAGACTCAAAAAACACAACACACCCTTTACCCCAAGGTTCCTAAATTTCTTTTGCTTGAAACAGATGTAAATCTCACCTACTCACTCTTGCTTGTTGGAGAAGCAAAGCAATCAGCCCCCTCACCCCATTTCTTGCGCCTACTAGCCCCCTCCTCTCCTCATTTGCAAGTTTTCATTCTCTCACTAAGCCACAAAGCTCCCACCTCTCTCTAAACTTCATTCTAGCTCTTTTGTTCTTCCAACCTTTCTTGTTCCTCTTCTCTCTTTCTCACCTCATCCAACTCTCTTCCTTTCATCACCATCACAAGCCCTTCAAGGACCTCCTCCTCTTTGGTTCTTGAGGAAGCAAAGCAAACACTCACTTAGCCCCATTATCAAGCTCAAGGAGGAAGAAGGCCATCTCCAACCATTCTCATTCTTCAAGCCTTCAAGAGAATCCTTGTGGTAGTGATTCTAACCCTTCCTTCTTCTATGTTTTTCAAGTTTCAGAACTCCTAAGTTCTTCATAAATTTAGGTGGTTTGTGACTTGCCTGGCCGCCTCACGACCATTTCTTGCCCTATGAGTTTTCTTATCTTGTTGAAAGTGTTATTTTGAAATGAAAGTTTGTGGTATGATGGCTTGTTATGTATCTTGCTTTATTTTGTTTTAAGGTACTGATTTGATAACTAAAATATTGAAGATAATGATGAAGTAAAACATAAAAATGGTGATTTGAGGTGATATAACAATTTCTCCATAAGCTTGAAGTGAAAAACTCAAAAACTAGTGAATCTGGAATTCTGGCCGTCTGTAAAGCGTGCGGTATATTTATTGCTACAAAACTCAAAATGGAACGAAACTAATTTTATATGAAAATAGACTCAGAGAGCTTTCCATACATATAAAATACATAAGATTCGGAGTTAAAATGAGTGAGATATGATTTTTCAAAGTGGACTGTTCTCGGATTGGTTTCTGTCTGGGCAGTCTACACTAAAATGTGTATAACTCGAGCTACAAAAATGATTTTTGAGTGAGACCAAGTTTTAATGAAAGCTAAGACATAGAGGAACAAACCCATAAAACAGTTTTCTCAGATTCCTTCTGAGTAATTATAATGAGCAGTAACAATCCACTGTACCGGGAGTGAACTTAGAAACTGAACAGTCAGAATAAAATGTGCATAACTCAAGCTACAAAATGAATTTTTAAGTGGGGTTTCTTTTGTTTAAAAATAGACTCAGAGAAGTATATCCACACAAAAATTCGAAATAAAAAGAGTAAAAGATGAAATTATGGTGAATTTTCAAAGTTACTGCCCCACTGTAAAAGTAAAACTGGTTATGGTAAAAGTTAAAGAATAAGGAGAAATAAGCTTTAAAACATTAATACCCTTATATTAAGCATTAGAGAACCCTCATAATTCAACTTAAAAAGTGTCTAAAAGGACATTAGACAAAAAGTGGCATTATGCTAAATAAGAGAAGTTTACACAAGAGACAACCTCAATTAAAAGCTTGCACCCAATTTACTAAGCTAAGCTCATAAAATGTTGCTTGAGAATATGCCTATGTTTATGTGCAAGCATGATGTTATGATGATGGTATGATGATGTTATGATTATGATCATGATGATGATGATATGATATGATGCTTAATGTTGTATGATATTGGTTTCTCTGTTTGGCAAAATTTTGGGAAGCTTTCTGGCCAGTTATCTCATGCTAAATTTTGTAAGAATTATGGACTTAGAAATATTTTTGCATCATAATGCTTAATAAGAAGAAGTTTAATTCAAGTAAGTGATCCTTCAAAAGGGAAGGTAATCTAATTTAAGTTTCCCCTCACCCACGACTCACATGAGGCATGGCATGACCCAGCTAGTGTGAGTATAGGGGATAGGTCTTACATGAGGCATGGCATGACCCAGCTAGTGTAAGTCTTAGAGAAATTCTATGGTGGCGACGGCCACGGTATGAGCTCATTACCACTTATGTTTAGTGGGTGAAAAGATAAAGTCAAGTTAAGAAAAGAAAAGGGACTTCGGTCCAAAACCCTAGAAAGAGAAGAAGTTAAGAGAACCTTCTAGCTTGAACATGCATGTTTCATACGATTACACTTGTGCTTATGGTCATTATGATACAAATGATTAGAAAGTATGTTAAAATTGAATCCACTTCGGATATTCATGTTTTTGAAAAATCTAAGAACGGAACCTTATGAATGTTCACTAGTTTCATTAATAAAACCGAAGTGGCTGGGACGATGACGATGACACTCTTGTGTCGGGTTCGAGTCCTACTGAGAAATTCCATTTCTCACCCTAGTTGTTCTCCCGTATCGTCACCAGATCTCGACAAATAAGATCCGGTGGAGTGGAGCGTGGATCCCCCAGACTGTGAGCGGACCTGTGACGTGGGGTGCAAGACGAAGTCAGAGCGACCATCGCCTGCAGATCTTCGTGATATTTCTTTTGAGTTAGGCTTTGCCATTTAAACTTGTACTTAGTATTTAGTATTTGGATCATGGCTCAACCATGAGTCTCCCTTGTTGTAATGCTAAAATGTATGTGTATATATATTATGAACCCATATGAATGTAATGGTTAGTTATTTAATGCAATATATTTGTGAATTATTATTTGTTTACCTTATCCTTGTTTTATGATATTGGAGTATATATTTGAGGCGACACGCTCTTTCTCTAGCTATCTTCTCGCTCAAGGCTTTACTTTTCAAAACGCTGCTAAGCGACAACGTATTTCAAAGAAAAATCTTACCGTATTTTCCGCGTAATTTAATTTCAAGTGAAGTTTAGTTTTCCACGAGCATAAGTAACAACTAATAAAACGCCGTAATACGACTTAAGCGTAGTATGGGTTTATTAGGGTGTTACACACTTGACTTAATTTGTCTCTTTCTTTAACTTGCAACTTGATCTTGCTCTTGTATACTTGGTTCCCCGAAGGTGAATGGCCTCTTTCACCCCTGGATAATAGCCTGCTTTTCAGATCCGAGCTCATACCTATACATGAGTGACGGGTTTACTTTCCCCGACCCTCACGCCTGTCTATTCCCTTTAATTCTAGTTGAGGGCTGGCCCAAGTCTTAGACAATACCGCTCTGGCCCACGCTAGCTGGATCTATGCCATGCTTCACGTGGTAGCTTGGTATATCCCTCTTGCAAGTCCTTATAATCTTTTACTACCTCTTGGATATGATTATGCACGTGAATGCTCTATGCGTTCATGTATATATCTCATATCATTCCTTTATCCTATGTGCATGCATGATTTTCATAGATATGGCATTTGTATGAACACATGTATCCTTATAATCTTAGCACAATTATTCATAGTACAAGTCCTCATAAACTCCTACAAAAAATTTGGCAACATAGCAGAGCGAATCTGCTTCCCCATGAATAGTGCCAGGCTACCAGAAGGATCAATCAAGCAACAAAAGCAACATAGAGCATCAAGTTTTATAATAATAATATCAATCACATAACATGTCAACATAAATACATAACTTAGGTTTTCTGCTCATTCTACTCAATTCTGCCCGATTTTGTAAAATTCACCATAGTTTCTATTCAAGTCAGTTGGACCTATATTTTGAATATGTTATAGTGCTATGTGTCTAGTTTCCAACCCTTTTAGTCTCATCTCTTTTTGATTTATATAGCTCAAGTTATTCAAAGTTTACTTCTATCTGCCTTACAACTAGATAGAATTGCACTCTTAGAAGTAAAAATTCACTAAAAATAGAAACTAGGTGAAATCATACAAAATTTATATCAAATTAAAGCTAACAAAACAAGCTTTCAAATGAAATAAGTTTCATATCATTTGCATGAGTATATTTTGGGATATAAGCCCCATAACTTGACCCCACTGGACTACTATGTTCCAGCCCGGTTTGAACTTAAGGTAAATTCATTGATGTGTTGGGAATAATTGGCAATGAATTTGGCTCTGAAATTTTATGGGATATTACATTATATGTTAACTTTCAAACAGCATTTGTTTCACTCAATTTAGAGTTGTGTAGGATGAGTTATATCGTTCTCAACTCATACTGCCCAGATGAGAATCCAAATTTCTAGCTCAAGCTTCAAAAATTCATAACTAACTCGATACTAATCCAATAGCCTTATATTTTATATGTATGGAAATCCTGAATGTCTAGTTTCATATAAAAATGGATTCATCAAATTTCAATGGCTGTAGGCAGAGTCGTACACTAACAGCTTCTTGAATTCTTTTTGGATTCATGTTTTCCTTAAATCAATCCATCCAATCTTCAATTCAAACTCACATATACACCTTAAACTAGCCTTAATTCATCATCCCCACCCATCACAACATCAGAATCATGGATGAAAAAGGGACCCTAGGCAGCCCTAATTCAAAGAAAAAAAGGAGAAAGTTGAGATTCCTACCTTGGTGGTGTGAAATCATGATGGAACTTGATCTTGGAGTGAAGTTGATAGTGGGAGCTTGAGCTTGGGGATGAGAGGAAGTGGAAGAAGATGAAGGAAAGTGGGAAAATGAGGCTGATCTACCTCTATTGTAGGGAGGCCGAAAATTTAAGGGGAGAAGGAGGAAAAAAGAAAATGAAAACTTATGAAGGAAGCTAGCTTTTGATTGGTGGACTTCAATCCTCATTCAAACTTGGCTTGGCTTCCCTTTTCATGGCTGTTGGTGGCCCCACTTGTGAGGGTGTGGTGGCTGAATCTTGGCCCTCCATCCTAGGGTTTTCACAGTATAATTTCTATTGATCCGGTTCCGATAGTTTAAAATACCGAAATCTTATTGATTTCTTTTAAATCGGTAAGCTAGTTTTAGAAAAATCCTATGAGGTTTCCTATGGTTCTAATCTAATTCCATCAAGTCAAATATTTCTAAATCACACTTAATTAGCTTTAAGTGAATGCTTAATCATATCCTAATTAATCCCAATTATTCGATGAAAACCAAACAACTTGGTTAATAACGATACAATTTTTCGGACGTTACACTCTCCACTCACTTGGCAGCCAATTGGCGCCATCCATAAGGGTAGAACTGGCTCAATTTTCAGCCACTCAAACTAGTGGTGTTAGTGTGAAATTCTATTGATTCGATTCTGGCGGTTCAAAATACCAAATCTTTGCCAATTTTTTTCAAATCAACAAAACTTTACTAAATGACTCTGAGAGAATTTCTATATCTCTATTCTAATTGTTCCTAAGCCTCATCCTTCTAATTAACATCTAATTAACTCCAAATTAATATTTAATTAACTTCTAATTGCCCTTACATAACTATTGAAACCAAATAAATAGATTAACAGCGTAAATTAGACAATTTCACAAATTCGGAGCCTTTTTGTTTTCTCGCTTTTCTCAGAATTCAATGGCATTTCCGTAACTTTGAGCAAGTCCAGGGACATCCCACATCATTTCACACCCAACTGCCTTCATGGCCCAATCAGCAGAGGTTTAAACTTTTACGGTTTCACCACATGGTTTTGCTCTATTTAAAATCCCATTCTGCTAATTCTACAGATGTGGGGATATAAAGGTCATTTCATGAAAAATTCTAGGGTTATTGTAGGAATACGTCTTTGGGTTCAAAATATAATTTCTAAAAATTCTGGGCATCACTGCAATTAACAAAAGTTTTATAGGAGCACTTTTGTTATTTCCTAATTTTTAACATATGGCAGTGCCATATTTTCAATGGCAGTATTACACTATCCTATTATTCTGAGTGTGAAGATCGTTATGGCATAACGCTGCCTGAGAAATTCTCATACTACTTAAGGGAAATAATTCAAAGTTTCTATTATATTCTGTTTACAAAAGTGGGGATGTTACAGTTCTCTCATGAATAGACATGAAAAATCATATTATGGCTTATAAGACTTTCCACAAAGAATAACACAACTATGAACCCTCTTAGGGTAAGAATGTATGATGCCATTCGGCATAATATATGACAAGTTTGATTGAGCATTGTCTTAGTATTGAATGATTAGTATGATGATATGAGATGGATATAGTTGATTGTTGATTGAAAGTTTCATGATTGGCATTTTAGGGAAGCTCTAGTCTAGTCATCATGCTGCCGGATTTCCGTCAAAATTAGACTTAGTTATATCATTGCATGTCCACATGTGTCTTGTCAAGAAGTACTATGCATGTAAGGTATAATGATAAGAAAAGAAAGAATGGGATATGACCTCTCGTCACTTCAAGCAAGTGAGAGATGGTGACCCACAAAGACTCAAGAAACCTCTATGGGGGAGGCAGGGTGACATGGAGGACCCTCCAACTTAGAGGTAACCAATATTAGCTTAGTCTGATTTGGTTTAGTACTGTGTGATGACGGTCACGCAATGAGCTTATGTCCAAAAGTAGTCTATTTCAAAGAAAAAGTAAAGAATGTTAAGCACGTGCTAAATGTAACATCTCTAGATAACGTTATAGGAGATAATGAAAACATCCTTAGGCAAACTTTTATTATTTACAGCCTTGCCCCTGAATATTTTTGAAAATGACATTTAGGTCCTTATATCAATTGAATTAGCTGAAGAAGGTTTTAAACGAAGCAGAACCACAGAGCGGAAACGTTGAAACCCAATTCTTGGCCAATTAGGCCACAGAGGTGTCCACATGTGGAATGATGTGGGATGACCCACACTTGTTTAAAATTATGGAAAGTCCATTAGCTATGAAAAATAGAAAATAGAAAGGTTCTAAATTTGTAAAATGTTTAATTTATGTCGTTGGTCGATTTATTCAATTTTTATTAACTAAGTAAGGTTAATTAGAAAGTAATTAAAGGATAATTAGGAGTTAATTGGTTATTAATTAGAGATATTAGGCTTAAGAAAATTAGAATAGACATATTTATAATCAAATTTTGAGGACAAAATTTTTTTTAGGAGGGTAGTAATGTAACGTCCAGAAAGTTTAAAACATTCGATTTACATAATTAATCAAATTATTCGATTAATTTGCATGACTACGGTTAATAGAAGACAGCTAAATATTAAATATGAATTAGATACATGTTAATTAGATAGACTAGAGTTAAGGAAATGAGAGTAGCCAATTAGAAAATCTTAGTAAAAGTAAGTAGAAAAGAGTTGCTAGTTTAAAGAAAAACCAGTAGAATTTTGGTAATTTAAATGGCCAGAATCGAACCAATAGAATTATTCAACTAAAAACCGTAGATCCTATGGGCACTAACTCATCCACCCAGCCTCTAAAAGTGGCACGTGGACAACCATAACACAAGAAGAGTTGGTTCAGTTTGAACCACAAATGCCAAGGGCCAATGAGGTTTGAAAGATCAAACCACCACCATTAATTAACTCAAAGAGATTTTTATTTGTCTCCTTTCTCCTTGTGTGTTACTTACTGCCACTTTCTTGTCTCTCCTTCTTCATTTTCTTCTTCTCCTCCTCCTTCATTTCACTTCCTTTCAAACTTTCATCCACTTCCTTACCTACCAACATCAACCTTAATCAAGAAACTCACTTGCTAGAGGTAGGATTTAGTTGCTTGGTTGATTTTCTTGGATTGATGATGATTAGAAATTTCTTCTACTCATATAAATGATGATCTATGGTGATGATGTGATGATTTATGATTGATTTAGCATATGTTTGCTTGGGTTAGATTGGATATTGAATGATGATCACAAGAATCAACAAAATAGAATCAGGTTTTCCTCAAAATCCCTACGGTGTCCGTACTTGTGCAATCACGGACTCACCTATAGACTCTTCAAACTGAGATGAAACTATTTTTAATGAAACTAGACATCTAAGGCTTTCCAACCATATAAATTATAAGGTAATTGGATTAGTAGTGAGAGAAATATGAATTTTTGAAATTTACCCTATGATTTTGACCTTGATTCTGAGCTAACTGGATTACGAAGGATATATCTCATCCTATACTCCTTCAAATCGAGTATAACCAATTTTTTTAGAAATTTAAGATATATATTAACATTCCATAAAAATTTCAGGACTAAATTTAGTCCCAATTGTTCCCAGTAATTCCTTGAAATTTCCTTAAGTCCAAACTGAGCTAAAATAGGGCAGTCCAGAGGGGTCAAATTTTAGAGCTTATAACTCAAGCTCTACTAAAGAAAAATAAATGGGACTTCTTGGAAATGAAAGTTGTCCTGTTACATTTAATATGATACAAACTTCGTATGATTTCAAGTAGTTTTCGATTTTTAGTGAATTTTTACTTTTAGGTGTATAATTCTAGCTAGCTACAAGGCAGGCTGAGATAGAACCCTAATAACTTAGGCTACATTTATCCAAATTAGATGGGACTAAAGAGGTTAGAAAATAGACACACAATACTCCAACATATCCAAAATTTAGGTCTAAATGAATTAAATAGAAATTATAGCTTATTTTATAAAAATCAAGTAGTTTGAAGGTAAATAGGTAGCAACTAAAATTCAAGTACATCTATTATTTCTATGAGATTGATATTGATATGTGAATGCACTATTGTGATTTTTTGGATAATTGATTGTCTGAGTACTAGCACTATTCACGGGGAAGCAGACTTGATCCGTTATGCTGCCAAATTTTCGGTAGAAGTCTATGAAACTATGAGTATTTATTTGACAAGAAATTTATGATATGAACAGTTATACAGTTATGAATATGTTATGGTGATATGATTATGAATTATTCTTATGAGAGCATGCATAATTGCATATGAATGAAGGAAGAATATATGAGATCCCTTCACTTGGAGACAGTTATTTGGGTCCCTCCAGGTGAAGGCAGTTAAAAGATAAAGATGTGGGTCCCTTCACTCGGAGGCAGTTGCACATTGGGTCCCTCCGTGTGAAGCAGCTAAAACTTTTGGATCCTTCTATGTTGGAGGCAGTTGGCCAACAGAGTCCCTCCAACCTAGAGGCATGTGGGTCCCCTTGCGGGTTAGTATTGTGTGACGATGGTCACGGGTTGAGCTCACTCCTAGATTAGACTACCCAATGGCAGCAAAGACTAAAGATTAAAACATATGCAAGCACCTTAGGGACGGCTATACGTAACGCCTAGGTGTGCCAAGGAAAGGAAGTCAAAGAAAGTTAAAGAAACACAAGTGCATTTTTCATGAACTCAAATGAATGTATTTGCATATGCATGATCTGTTCTATTTCTTCATTATATTGTAATTATTATATTTGAATATACTGCAACTATTATTTAAGTTATGAGTTGTAAATTTATTTTATAATAACTCTTATATCTTAAGTGTATGAATAAAAGGAACTCTGCTTTGGACAATATATTTTCAAACTATAGAATTGAACAATTTATTTAGCATGATCACCTTCTTCATAATAAATCGAAGCAGCTGGAGATAATAACGATGACACTATGTGTGATAGTTTAGAGAATCCTACTGAGAATTTAAAATTCTCACTCCTATTTTTGTGTTATCTCCAAATAGCTCAAAAGGTTTCGAAGATGGCTGAAGTTGCTGTGAAATAAGGTCTGCTCAGGTAACAGTAATAACTCTTGAGTGTGGTGCTATGACTTAAGCATAATACTGTACTTGGGAGGGTGTTACACTAAATATGAAAGTAAAGTTAAAGAAAGACTCAAGTCTAGTCTAAGAAGTTACATGAATGTGCATGCATCTTCATTCTATCATTTGTATGGTCATGAATATTTATACTATGCTCTCACATGTATATGCCCTTATAATGTAGCTTTGAGTTTCTTTATATTATGTGTATAAGAGGACGATTAAAAGAAACCCGCTTCGGGAATCTATGTTTTCAAACCCTTTAAAAATGGAATCTATGCATGCTCACTATTTTCACAATTAAACTCGAAGTGGCTGGGACGATGACAATGACACATTAATGGTCTAGTAGGGATCCTACGAAGAAATCTTATATTTCTCACTCCTACGTTTCCGTGTCATCTTCAAATAAAGTTGATGGCATCCTTGGCAGCACTTCCGATGGCACTTGAATGGATAAGACGAGGAGCTATCATGTTTCTTCACCTAGTTAGAGAGGATCAAGATACTAGCATGGTTTTTTCACTTTCTTAAGAGCCCCTAGTTGGGCAGTTTATGTGTAATTAAGAGCATGTAGGAAGTCATGCTACTTAATTTGACCTATTACATATGTGATAATTATTAAGTGTAATGATATAACTCTTGATTATCTATGATTACATTATTGGTTTAAGGTATTGTGTTATGTTATTTCAATTCTGTCATATGTCTTTCTAGTAACTTTGCAATATGAGGAACAACGTCCATATGTATGTGAGTAAGTAAGCACTTAAAGGCTCAATTTTCAAGCATAACAATTTTACCAAAAAAAAATTTTACAAGCTACTTTGATATTACGCTAATTTCAACTATAAAAACTTCCGTTAGTTAAGAGTAACAACTAGTAATGCCATAAAATGACTTAAACATAGTATGGTATTATTAGGGTGTTACAACTTCGCTTATTTCTATTGGATGTTTGTGATTTGTTGAAGCTTATACTTTGACTCCTCTATGTGCTAAATGTAACATCTCCGATTTTGCCACATTTGTAACTCTGCATTAAAAATTAAACAAATAATAGTGTCTAAAATCATTAAGGGATAAAACGAATAAAAATAAAAATTAAATTATTTATTGACCATAAATGTTAAATAAAAGCTGGAAGAGAAATTTATTTGCATGAATACAACTAACAAAAATTAAACAGAGAAATAAAATAAGATAATAGCAGATTAAATTACATAGTTAAAATCCTGTCAGGGATAGAAATTTAATAAATCATATTCTCAGTAAAAATATTTTCGAACATATTAGAATTTCTACCATAACCTCTTAAAGCTTCCAAAGCTGTTTAATTTAAGGATTCTGGGTATAATAGAGCACCCATGTCATGTTACAAAGTACCAATGAGTGACATAAAGTGATAACTATAACTTCCAACCTTTTTATGAAAGGCTTGGATCCAAGCTACAAGTCTTGTCCTTGATCCAAAGGCTAGAATTCAAATACTTATCAGCACTACTACCACTTAAAAGCCCCAAACACTCTCTAAACACAACTAAAAACACAAAACACTTATCCTTTCATTCTCTCACTCACAAGCTTTCTCTCTCCCTCAAACCCTCTCTATTCTTTCTTCCTTCAACTGCACAAACATCACAAATCTCACTCAAACCCCAAGCTATCCTCTTCCTCTTCTTGTTTCCTCCCTTTCTTTCCATTTTAGCACAAATCTCCTCCCCCTTTTCTCCCTCAAGGCCCCAAATTGTCTCACTTGGAAGAGGGAAGAGATTTTTCTCTTGAGTGGTGCTTCTTGGAGGGTGGAACTCGAAATACTCAAGGGATTCTTCAAGCTTGGGAGCTGAGGTAGCAATTTCTACTCTCTTCTTGTTATGATTCTTGAGAAATAAGTGTTCTATGAGTAAGCGCTACTATTCTAGGGTTCCAAATGTTGAACATAGTGGTATGTTTAGAGCTTAGATTTAGTTTATGTTAGCTTGGGTGAGTGTTCTAATATGGTTTTTGTGAGGTGAACCCTTTGGAGAGCAATTATTTGAGTTATGTCATAAACTTGCTAGAATAGGATTATTTGGGGTTAAGACTTGAATTCCCAAGATTCAATATGAGGTTGAGGTTCTTATGAGTTTAGATAACTTAGTTGACCCTAAATATAAGTGCGATTATGGATACAAACTTGATAGAATCCTTATCTTAGGCTTTGTCACAAAAGGGGAAGTTAAAACTTATCATAGCAACTTAGAAAGTGGAAAATTAATTATCTTATTAATGGAAATAAGGAAAATTGATTTTACCTCTTAAAGTGCATGTTGTATGGAGTCTAAAACTTCCTTTGAGTAGTTAGTTTGGTGGAGGAATAAGTAGAGATAATTTTAGATGTAAACTAGTTCTGACAAGCCACTAGAAGGGTGAATTTCGGTTCCTATCCCCCAATGGATAGCAAAACTGAATTTTGTAACATCCCCCGATTTTCAACCTCCGACCTCATCATGTTCAAATTTCCAACCTCCGACTTCATCTCCAAGTCTCAAATGAAATGGCTATGATTTCCGATTTCCGACCTTATGCTTCAAATAAATAGGATGCGAGTTCCGACTTCATGGTTGATTGTTCAACCAGAATAAGACACGAGTTCCAACCTACGAGTTGATCTAACCAGAAATGGACGCAAGATCGGATCTCTGAATCAGTCTCCAAGTTGAACCAAAATTTACCTGAGTTCCAATCTCCTTCTTTATTCCCAAGCTTCAAATAAAACGGACTTGATTTCCGATATCCGAATTTATGTCCAGTTCTTAAATAAGGTGAGCACGAGGTCCGACATCCGACTTCAGCTTCAAATTCAAATACGCGAGTTCCAATTTTACACAAAATAGAGACGATTTCCGATTTCAGATAGAAGTGAGGCGAGTTCCACTTTTAGGTGATGTGTAGAATAATTTAGCCACAAAAGAGGGAGATATGGCTGAACTTCACTCACAAAATTTCAGCCAATCAAAACTCACAAAGCCAACTACCACCTCGAAGCTTTTATAACTCATTTATTTCTCCCTTCAGCCTAACTTGCGCTACCATTCTCCCTTACTTCAGCTCTCTTTTTCTCTTCTCCACTCACCCAACTCTATCTAACCTTCAAGGTCAATCAAGTTCTATTGATTCAAACTCCAAAATCAAGCCTAATTACATAACAAAAGGTAGAGGTTCAATTTAGTTCTTGTTATCCTGATTGTGGATGGTTGCTTTTGATTTTATTTTCTTACTTCTTGATGTGATTAGTGAATGAAAATGATAATCTTTGGCTGGTTGTTGGCTGTTTTTGTGTTTAAAATTGATTAAGGAATAGGAAAGGGTGAGGATAGGAAGACCAATTTCCTTCGGCAGTCCATACGACGGAGTGTACGGCTCTGCCTACAGGCAGTTAAATTCAATGAGACTATTTTTATATGAAACTAGACATTCAGGACTTTCCATACATATATCATATAAGGCCATTGAATTAATATTGAGAGAGATATGAATATTTGAAGTTTAACCTAGGAATGAGGACTTTGATCCGGACAGTATGACTTGAGAAGGGTGTAACTCACCCTACACAACTCCAAATTGAGTGAAACCAAATTTGTTAGAAAGCTTACACATAGGGGAACATTCCATAATAAAATTCTGAGTTTGTTATGATCCCATTTGTTCCCAATGACTCGAGGAATTTGCCCTATGTCCAAACTAGGCCAAAATAGGACAGTTTATGAAGGTCAAATTTTGGGGCTTATAACTCGAGCCCTACTAAGGCAAATGAAATGGAAATTTTTGTATATGAAAGGTTGTCCTATTAGCTTTAATATGAGACCAACTTCATACAATTTGAATCAGTTTTCAACTTTTAGTGGATTTTTACTTTTAAGTGGGTAATTCTGGCCAACTGCAGGGCAGGCCGGGATAAAACCTAAATATCTTAAGTTATATTTATCCAAATTAGATGGGACCAAAGAGGTTAGAAAATAGACACATAACACTTTAACCTATCCAAAATTGAGGTCTAGATGAGCTAAATAAAAATTATGGCCTGATTTAGAAAAATCAGGTTGAATGATTGTGCTGAGGTAGTAATTCTATTCTAATGTAACTAATGTTCCTATGAGTTTAAATGTTGAAATATGAATGAAGTGACATGATTTCTTTGATAAGTTGGTATACTGAGTACTGGCACTATTCATGGGGAAGCAGACATGTTCCGTTATGTCGCCGAAAGTTCGGTAAGACTTATGCATGAGTCATAAGATATATGTATATTTTCAAGAAAATTCATGAAGATTATGTTATGATGAGCATAATGGCTATGTTATGATGAAAGTCCATAATACTTGGGCCAGCCCCGGAATAAAGTTAAGGGGAATAGATCAGTAGGGAGGTCAGGGAAAGTAAACCCGGCATTCCTATATAGGAACGAGCTCGATCCTGAAAAGCAGACTATTACCAAGGAGTCGAAAATGGCCAAGAACTCCCAGGGGATCAAGTAATCGAAATGTTTATGAAGATAAGTTCAAGAATGAGATTTTGCATGAGTGCATTGAATAGTCATTACATGCCATATGCATTGAAATGTCATTATATGATGCTTATAGATTGGCTGTTATATTTATCTATTACTGTATGTTCATTTATTCTACTCATTATTCTGTGTTTTACTGTTAGTAGTCTATTATGTTTCTTATGCTATCTTAAGTAAAACTGAACCTTACCTCGGACCAAATATTTTCTTAAACTTATTGAATATGGACAGTTCAGTTTAATCCCATGTTTTTATAATTAAACAAAAACTAAGGTAACTAAGAATGAATGTGACGTCAACTAAATACCGTACACGAGCCCTACTGAGAATTTCTTCAAATTCTCACCTCGTTTTACATTTTCGCATCATTCTCAGACGTTGATGATGAACTCGACGGCTACTCTCTTTATTGAGGTTCTAGGTCTATAGCTCCACCACGATCCCGCAGTGGGTTCATTGTATCCTGCCATTTCCGTCTTTACCTTTTTAGTGATTGGAACTTTGCCGTTCCCTTATTTCACCCTGCTTTTGACCCTATTGCCCCTTACTTTGCAGTTCATTTACATGTGGCACACCCTTCTCCAGACCTCCCGCACCCGCAGGACCTGCAGCTCCTGTTGACCCTACACCAAAGTCACCCCCACAGGTGGTACCTGACATTTCGCTCAGGTCCGAGAGCGACCCTTCAGAGGCCACCAGCTTAGCATCCTCCTCCTCAGACTCCAAAGGCACTACTCACCAGCCGAGCCTGGCATGGCCAACGGCTATCTGACTGAGTAGGTCAACAGCAGATGATGTTGTATAGCATGACCCTCTTTTGGCAGCATGCAGCTTTGGGTCATAGACTTAGCAATAGATTTTAAAATGTCCTCTAAGGACCACATAGGATTCTTTTGACTGACATGGGCCTTATGTCTTTTTGGTACATCGGCCCTACTTATGTATCCTGTTTTGAAACTTGTACATAAACTGAAGCAGTGGCTTCCTATATATATATACACATATATAGTTGACGGTATATATATGTTATATGTTCTTATTTTTTCTATTATGATATATTAAACTCTGTCACATTCATTATATACAGCGCTTCGTTTCTTCTGTAAAAAAAAAAAGTGATATGAAAAATGAAACGTAAGCAGAGTATTAATACGGTAACATAGTCTACTTAATTTCATGCTATGACTTAAGCATAACATTAAATTAGTAGGGTGTTACAATTTTAGGCTTGATTATTTGAGTTATATAGACCTTAGAAATGTCCTTAAATGCTTAGAATTGGTTGAAGGTGAATTATGGAAGGATTGAGTGTTAACTAGTCAAGCTTTCTAGCTACTAGAGTTATTTTCTGCCATATACTTATAGGGTAACCAAAACTATGTTTTAATTGAGTACTTAGAGTTATTATAAATTTAAGTGCCTTGGACCATCTATAATCATGTGAGGTAAATTTAAGAAGGTTTAAAGTTGGTTTAAAGGTGTAAATAGCAAGAAAAAGTGTGTTACTAAGATTAGGCCAAAAAAAGGACATTAGACTACTTCTTTAGTATTAGAAGGCTTAGATTCTAAACTTAATTGTAAGTAAAGCATTAACAAGTTGAAATATCCTCCTTTAAACAAAAACTCAAGTCTTGAGACCAAGAGTTCTTGAGGAAAAAGTGTTATGCTACATATCTATTTGAATGAGAAGTGAATATGTTGGTGGTAAACCACTTAGAATTTGAATGTTTGGGGATGATTGTTTATCGCCAATGAGGCCAAAGAATGAAAACCAAGGTATGCTTTTCTACTTTTGACTCTTGGGATTTTGATGATTTCACCTTAATTGTTTCATTTATGCCATGTGATGATGATGATTGTATTTATGGTAATGGATGTGTTGGAATAATGAAATGATGAGTTGTTATTAATGTTATGATTATGATTGGGAAACTACTAGCTATTTATTAGTGTTGCTGTTCATTAGTGTTTTTCAATTTTTTCGATTTCTCCCGGTATAGCCGTTATGCTACCGAAATTTTACCAAAAAAGTCTTTTATGAGTTGTATCATAATGCATAAGTGCATCAGATTAGAGAAGATTATGCCATGAATTATGAATTCTATTTTAAAGAATATTACATGTTAAAGTAAATTAAGATTTGGAAATGACTCTTCGATAAGGAAAGGCAATCCTAAGCTCGAAAGTGATCATTTGGTAAGGGAAGGTGATTTACAAAGACAAGATAATCGGATATGACCCTTCAGTAAGGGAAGGTGATCCTAATTAAGACTTGGAAGTGATCCTTCGGTAAGGGAAGATGATCTACAAAGATAAGATAATCAGGGCATGATCCTTCGGTAAAGGAAGGTGACCCCCAAGATACCCTTCTACTTTGGAGGTAAGCGACTGAATAGATCCCGCCAAATGTAGAGCCAAAAGATCCCTTTGTGAGCTAGAGTATGACTTAGATAGTACTGTGTGACGATGATCACAGAGTGAGCTCACATTCTAGGACAATCTATCCAAAGGCACGTAATAATAAGAGCACGTGCTAAGAGCAAGGCTTTAATGGCAAAGGAATAAAGAGCATAAGTAATCATAATGAGACTTAATGGCAAAGTATTCGTTGCATGAGTGATAATTTAATGTGTTATCAATCATACTTTGGAGTTATGTTTTCAAAAGTTATTAAAATAGACCTTTATTCTATTTATACCTGTTCACTGATTTTATTAAAAAAGTCAAAATGGCTGAGGCGATGACGACGTCAATTGTATGCTTAGTTATGAGTCCCTATTGAGAAATACTTTATTTCTCATCCATGTGTGTTCCCGTGTCATCCTTAGATGTAGTATATGACTCAAGGTGATCTTCCTAGGGGTACATGAGTGGACCTGGCACCATGATTCTGTTTTAGACTCACAGGTGTTAGTATCTCGCAGTAGCTTCAAACTTCATATTTTCCCTAGTAGCCCGTTTAGCGTATTGTAGAAACTATTATACTAGTTTACTTTCTTTTGGGATGACTATATGTATATTTTGTTTAGCTTGGCTTAAGGCCTTGCTAATTTGACTTGCTTAGGCACTTTTGAGAGACTGTTATGTAAATATGTGTGTCCAATACTTATGTATCTAATTATATGAATTTATTAGTTATCCATGCAAACTATGTTGCTTTTTTAGCTTATATTATTATGATGCGATTCAGTTGTGAATTCTAATATTGTATGCCGTAATGTTATTATCGTCTATATGCCCTAGAAGGCTCAGTTTTAGAAAGTATTATTTTCATAAAAGAAAAATTTATACACTATTTTCATTACCGACTTATTTTTTAGTTGCAAATGTTCCACTAGTTCAGCTGTAGTGTCTAATAAATACCGCAATACGACTTAAGTGTAGTGTAGTCCTATTAGCATCTCACATTTGTGTTGGAATTCTATTCTGGATGATAGGCAGCCCTTATTATACAATTTTTCTAATTTATCAAACCTTGTTATTTTGGCTTAAAATGTTTAAGTTAACATGTTAATCTACTTACCTGTGAATTTTCATGATTTTTCGTGTTGATTTTCTATTTTTAATAATGAGGGAAATAACCTACCCTATTAGGCATCTGTGACTAGTTTACTGTAGCATCCGAGTTTGTCTATTTTGTTATCCTAGTACACAAATCTTGGCATGATTTTTGGATATGATATTAATAACACTTTAAAATATGACTGGGAATTTTTGTGGTATTTTAAGAATTGTTTTACAGATTTTAATGAGTTTAAGAGGTAGAAACTAACCTACTAAAAATGAATTCTAGACTATCTGAATTGTTAGAATTTTGTTATCATAGCTATTCTTTGAATTTTGACCCAAAATTTGGATATGTTAAACCTTTACACTCTAAAAGACTTGCTATTAAATTTTCATGAATTTTAGAAATAATTTGCCATTTTTAATGATTTATTCAATAATCTACACTAATTATGAATCTTGCTATTTCCGTTCAAAGGTGTGAAGTTAGGTGACTTTTTGTATGTTTTGGCTCATTTAGTGTTAGAACCCAAAATGATGCATTTCTTAGGTTGTAACAACCTAAAATAAATGAAATAGTTAATTGCCTAATTGGTACTTAATGAAAGGAACATGAAGAAGGTATAGAGCTTGGCCTAATTTACTTTTAGAATCAAACTACTGTGTTATTCTTCAATGTCTTGCTATATTACATTATAGGCCCTGTATGTACTAAAATTGACTCACATGAAAATTCATGCATAATCATATGCTTGTGGCAAGAATGTATGTGATCTAACCTTCATATCATGTGTGAGGCATGAATTATTGATGCATGAGCATGAGCATGAAATACATGACATGTAATAAAGATCCAAAGGCATAGCATGGTGAATGTATGGACATGCATGCATAAGTAAAGTTTTATTAAAATGTTATGGTGAATGTCTTGGACCTACCTTGAAGTGGCAAGTAGGACATTCACTACTCTATATGGAGTGGATGGTTCAGCTTAGGCATTAGGCCAATGTCCATAATTTGATCTAGGATTAGGAGATGCCTTAGTTGAGAGCTTTCGGCAGATTGTGGCAGGAGGGGGTCAAGGCCACTCATTCCTCTCCTATTGAGCTTAGGAAAAAGGAAAGAGGAAATATCAGTAAAGTAAAGTAAAGTGCATTATCATGCATTGCAGGTCCTAATAGATGTGGTTGCCACCTTGATGGCTAGCTGCCTATTCATCGCTTTGATAGTTAGCTACCTATTCATCAGTTTTGATGGTGTATGGGCCCATCAGCTTTGATGCTTGATGTCCATCAACCTTGATGGGAGGATTTGCCTCGTGCATTTCTATTTGCTACTCCCACTCATGATCTTATGACTGCCTCTTTCATTCTAACCCAAAGTCTTATACATTCATTCAATTATCTTACTTACACATTGGATTGCCTTATGTATTTATATGTTGCCACTTTCTATATACCTTTTAGGTGATGTGAATATGGCTTATCTATGCTGTTTGTCTACTTGTGTGTATATATATATGTCTACCTATCAAAACTTGGGAGATTTTTAGGTACATGACAAACCCCTAGAAACATCACCCCTACTGAGATTATTATCTCACCCCATTTTTTTTGTGTTTTTAGGTACCCAACAGAATAGCGAGGTTCGAGTTCGTTGGCAAACTTGACGTCTATAGAATAGTATAGAAAACTCTCTAATGTATTTTGATTAGTGGGCATGACGATAGAGTTGTATATGTATGTCTTAGTTAGCACAGTGACTGTACAGTTGGATTGTATATATTAATCAGTATAGAAGTAGTCACTCTTAATTTGATTAGTCAAAAGTTTTAAGCAATGGATTTAGTATCCTAATCATTAATTTAGGAAAAATAAAATAAAATTCGTTAAAATGATTATGAATATCATATTTTGTTCGAATCATTTTTCAAAAATAATAAAAAATATAAACCTCAATCATTTGGTCCAAGTCCAAGTAGCATCTTAGTCCAAAAATTAATAAATATTAAAAAATTAAAAAAGTCAAAAAATAAAGATTGCATCAATTTAGTGTCAATTAATATAAATCAGCATCTTTTAAATTGTTAATTAGTATCAATCACTATATCTTAATTTGTAAATTAGTGTCAATTAGCATATCTTAATTTGTCAATTAGTGTCAAACAACATTTCTTAATTAGTCAATCAGCATCTTTTAATTGGTTTTAATTAATATCAATCAAATCTCACAATCAGTATTAATTTAAATTATTTTGTCATTAACTCTATTCATCCCCCAAGCATCTAAAAATAGGCATCAAGCATCAACAATAAAAAGGAGAAAAGAATAGTCATAAATCAAAAAGAACTATCAACAATAATCAAAGACCATCCACAAATATCAGAAAATCAACCAAAACCATCGTAAGCTCCCTGCACTTCACCTTCAACACCACTGCTACAACACCCAGACATTGCGTTGCCTCACAAGTCTTGCCCTTTGGTAATGCCACCCATTCTCTTATTGTTCTTATCATATCTCTTAGCTTGACTTAGTTTTTCTTGTGCTTGTTCCTTTTTGCCAATACCTGATCGATTTTTTTTGGGTGTGTTTTAACCATGTTCTGGTTGAATGAGGATGGGCTTTCCTTGTTTTTGTTATTTTTTATTCTTTTACGTTTTCTTCTATTTAAAAGTTATTGTCTTACATTGTTGTTTGGTCAAAGTAATTTTGTTTTACATTATCTTGATTCGTTTAGATTCATTTTGTTTGGATTATGCTTCTCATGGTCGCGTAACACTTAAGTTTTAGGATTTTCTTTTTTCAAAAACTGTTGTCCTTTGTTTCGTTGTTTCGTTCATTTTTTTGACCTTTATTTTTATTTTTATTTTCTTTTGTTGTGCTTTGTATTGGGCTAGTCTTTTTTTCTTTTGTTTCTTTGGTTTTATCTTTTGGTGGATTAAATTTGTTTTGAGTTGTTTTGTTCCCTTTCTTTTTCATTTATTGAGTCATAACCGGAACTTTTTTTCGTTCATTTGTTGGTTTTAATCTCAAATGCTCATTTTATATGTTAAATTTGTTTTAGCGCAATTTATTTCAGGATTAAGAGTTTTCACATGAAAAAAAAAAAAATAGAACAAAACAAATAAAAGACAAAAAAAAATCAAAAAAACAAAATATTTTCAAAAAAAATCTGCTTTTAATCCATGCAACAAGCTTATGGCATTGATGTATGGTTTCTCCATCTTCAAGGGTCATAAGAATTGTAAAGGTATATTATGTAGTATATGCTATCCTTAATCTTACGCAAAAATGGATTTTATTATTTTTCCTTTTTAAAAAAAAAATTTGTAAATAAAATTAAGCAACACAAAATCATCTTCTGTAACATTCTCAATTTCTTGTTGTGTTAAATTACCTCAGTACCCTTAAGTAGTTAGGCACTTAATGAGAAATTATGAGATTAAGGCTTAATTAAGAGGTTAACAAAGAGTTTATGAGTTAACTCGGATGAGAAAAGTCAAGAGAATATTTAATCAAGATTAGATGATCTCTAATTAAATAAGTCAGAGCCTTTATAACTTTAATTAAGCACTAATTGCCCTTAATTAGCTTAATCGTAAGATTAATTTTTGTTAATCATGTTCTTGTGTGTTAATCACTAATCCTTGCTGAATCATCTTAATTAAGTTGTATGAGCACTTAATCACATGATTAAATTCAAATTTAGTCAACTAGACAATAAAGTAAAAAGTACTGTCATAAAAGCATAAAGTATAAGACAAGAGTGCTTTATGTAAGAGTTAGTACATGCTTTGTTCCCTTGTCATCCAATTTGTTCCCCTAAACCTTAATTAACACAAAATTAAGAAAATATTTCCTTCCTTCCCCTTTATGTTGGACGCCACTTTCTCTCTCCCCACCCTCATCCATTTTCATTTTCACACTTTCATTCTCTCTCTAAGTTTTCTACTCCTCCAACTTCTCTCTAAAATTCTCTCTTTTTCTTCTTCATCTTCTTCTTCCTTTCTCCACCACCACCACCCAAAACCTCTCACTTAGCCCTTCAAGGACCTCATCTTTGGGTCTTTGGAGACAAGATCAAAACACTACAACCTCCATTTTTACAAGATCTCAAGAGCTTCTTCTTCCACCAAGTCAAACTGCCACCATCATCACCAAGAGGAGCCATCATCTTCTTCTTCTCCTTCCTTGTTGTAGCATCATTTTGATAAGGAGGTAGTGATCTTTATCTTTTTCATTTTGCTTGCTCAAGAAAGCTTGGAGCTTGGTTCTTTCATGACCAAGATCTCTAAGTGAAAACTTGAGAAAATCCTTCATGCTCTTCAAGAGCAAAAGTTTCTACTTTTGGAAAAATATGTTCTTGTTGCTCTTCAAGTGTTCTTGATGTTTCTACTTTTGGAAAATATGTTCTTATTATTAAGTGTTCTTGATGGTATCTTATTTAAAGTTGTTCCTTTTCTTATGATGAGTTCATGGTTAGAAAAGCTTCATCTTTTTATGTTTTCATGATTAGATAAGACTATGAACATCCTAAAAGCTTAAAACTTTAAAAGTTTGCTTCTTGGTTCCTTAAAACTTTTAAGCTTCCATAAAGTTTTATTTTGTTTTATTTTGAAGGCAAGAATGCATGTAAAAGTCTAAGCTTTTTGGAATAACAAGCCTTTTTGAGTTAGAAAAATGATATCTTGTCACTTTATATCTTAGAAATCAAACCCTAAAGAAAAGACCCTTCATAAAGTTTCAAACTTTAATCAAGAATGAGACCTTTAAGTCATAAAAGTGTTGTTTTGTAACATTTAATTCATAAAGTTTAGATCTTGAACCAAAACAATGCTAAAAGGTGTAAACTTTTATAAAGATCATGACCTTTTAACCTTAAAGTTAATGTTTCATATCACTACTTGATAAAGTAGGAACCCTTTTTAATGTAGAGACAACTCTAAGTCATAAAGTTAAGACATTAATGGTCTTAGAATAATTAAATGAGTCAACTTTCATAAAAAACAAGAATTTTTAGTTAACAAACTAGTAACTTGTATCATTATTTCGTAAAGATCTAATCTTTAAGATAAGAGCTTAATGTTTAAGGCACTTACTTTCATAAAGAATAAAACTTTATGACTACTTTATAAGAATGATAACTTTTATAATATTTAATATAAGATCTTGTTAGGTTAGTGATAAAAGTTTGAAACTTTGTAACTTGGTTAAGTTAAAAATTACCCTTGGTGTTTAGTGAACATGGTGTTGTTGGGTTCATGATATGGTTATGCGTTGTCATGACCCAAGAATTAAAAGGATCTTGAACTCCTTGGGAATAGATGTATGATTAGGGCCTCTAAGCATACCATGAACCAAGGAATCACTAAGTGCACTGTCTCAAGGAAAGGAAACAATCACTTAACTTAATATAAGATCTTGTTAGGTTAGTGATAAAAGCTTGAACTTGGTTAAGTTAAAAATCACCCTTGGTGTTTAGTGAACATGGCGTTGTTGGGTTCATGATGTGGTTATGCGTTGTCATGACCCAAGGATTAGAGGGATCTCGAACTCCTTGGGAACAGAAGTATGATTAGGGCTTTTGAGCATACCATGAACCAAGCAATCACTAAGTGCACTGTCTCAAGGAAAGGAAACAATCACTTAACTTAATATAAGATCTTGTTAGGTTAGTGATAAAAGCTTGAAACTTTGTAACTTGGTTAAGTTAAAAATCACCCTTGGTGTTTAGTGAACATGGCGTTGTTGGGTTTATGATGTGGTTATGTGTTGTCATGACCCAAGGATTAGAAGGATCTCGAACTCCTTGGGAACAGAAGTATGATTAGGGCCTCTGAGCATACCATGAACCTAGGAATCACTAAGTGCACTATCTCAAGGAAAGGAAACAATCACGTAACTTAATTAATTTGAACAAGTGTTCCATAAGACATGAACTCAAGTAAAGAATAATTTCATATGAGAACTAAGTAACTAAAAGGCCCCAAACATATATCTTAACTATGTGATTCTCTCATAGGTAACTACGAGAAATCATGTGATGATTCATAATATTCTTCACAAAGAGTAACACAACTATGAACCCCTTTAGGATATGAATGTATGATGCCATTCGGCATAATGAATGACAAGTTTGATTGAGCTCTGTCTCATGATTGAATGATGAGTATGATGAACTATTGGTTGAAAGTTGATGATTGGCATTTTGGGAAAGCTCTGGTCTAGCCATTATGCTGCCGGATTTCCATTAAAATTATGGACTTAGTCATATCATTGCACGTGTCTAGTCAAAGAAGTACTATGCATGTAAAGTATAATGATAAGAAAAGAAACCATGGGATATGAGCCTCAATCACTTTCAGGAAGTGAAAGACAGTAATCCATAAGGAACCTCTATGAGAGAGGCAAGGGTGACATGGAGGACCCTCCAACTTAGAGGTAACCAATATCGGCTTAGTCTGATTTGGTTAGTACTGCATGACGACGGTCACGGAATAAGCTCACGTCCAAAAGCAGTCTATTTCAAAGGAACAGTAAAAGAATGTTAAGCACGTGCTAAAAACAAAAGTCAAAGTAGGACCATGGTCAAGTTGATGAATTGCATTGTCATGCATGTTATCATATTCCTTATGGCATTGTGAATGTTTATTATGTATATTAGCATGTATGCCTATGTATGACGTTACGGATATGATGATTAATTTAAAAGTAACGCGCTTCGGGATTTACATTTTCTGAAACTATTAAAATTGAACCGATATCTGTCCACTATCTTTATATTAAACCCGAAGTGTTAGGATGATGACGATGACACTGTGTTTGTCTAGTCGCGATCCGACTGAGAAATTTAGCATTTCTCACTCCTATGTTTCCATGTCGTCTTCAGAGGATGCCGACATCGAGCATGGTGGTGATTTTTGTTAAGTTCCTAGTGATGCATTGGCACTTTGACCCGGTGCTAAATGCATCCGTAATGATTGCTCAGGCAGGGATGCGGGTCTACATGTTCCATAGCCGCCAGTTCCATGCACCCGTGATGAGTCCACTTTTCCGCCCTTATGAGTCGTTCGAGGACATCACTGTGGATGACGTTCGCCCGCCTTTCCATCCTCCAAGGTACCCCACTGATGGAGATTCCGACTCGGACACCTGCCTGACACTGACAGTTTTGTTGGATTCCGATCCTTCGGAACCGTCCTATCCGAGCTACCACGTGGAGACGGACCCATTTGAGCCTTCCTTCCCGTCCATGATTCGCCTGTCATTCGATTTGTCTTCTTCTTCAACAGCCCCTCATCACACTCCACCCCCGGTTCGTAGTCGCTTGTTCATTCGTACTTGTGCCATGCCTCATGGGCGTGGCTGTGCTCGAGGAGGATGACGTGGTGATGTTTCTCCTGGTGGATTCGAGAACGGCTACCTCCTGCCAAATAAGTGAGGTGTTGATTGGCATGCGGAGCTAAGCATGATGATAGCCCTTTTTTGGTTATAGCGAGGGTTATCATTTTCTTTCGGCATGTATGGGCGGATTGGGATTTTTTATGTATTTTCTTTTATCATATATTTTGTTAGGGTATTTTGTAGGGCCGATAGTAGGTATCGGACCCATTATTGTCTTTGTGTATGACTACTGCTATTACTACTATTATATTAACTATGGGATGGCTATGGAATGAATGTTATCTTTATCTAAGATTGTGGTTATTCTCATTGCTTCTATTTATGTTAAATGCGCTGTATGAATGAAATAGTGATGTTTGTATCACACATTCACGATGCGCTCATGGCTCTCGATTTCAAAAACGGTTTATTCGTTATTGTTCAAAAAAAAAAATTTACCCTTATTTTCGTTAAAAAGTAAGTTCTAAAAGGTAATGTTAGTTCCGCGAGCAAAGGTAACAACTAGTAATTCCACAATGTGACTTAAGTGTAGAATGGAACTATTAGGGTGTTACATTTTGGTATCATAACAGTTCGTCCTTGAAGAGCCTGATGCGGCTCCAGCAAGTATATCGGATCGTACAACTAATAAAGTGATAAGTAAAGTATTGTTCCCACGAGGATAGATCAAATACCAAAATAGTCTAAGGGAATAACTATTTCGACTGAATGGAATTACTTATGAGGAAATTAAAATTTAAATAAAATAAAATAAACAAAAAAAATACTAATGCAAAAAAATTCTAACAGTATGGATAAATGCAATAGGATGGATGCTAGGGCTAATTAATTTCACCTATTGTAGGCACATTTACGATGAATTTTTGTTAATCAATTCCTATCTTAATTGACTCACGGTCGGTTCCCCTTAATTTACTCCTAGCCTTTCTCGAGGTCAAGCAATACTCTTTATCCTAAATTGATTGCCTAATCTCTTAGCACAAACTAATCTAGATAAAGGTTGAAGCTCTATGGATTCCTATGTTGACTGCACGAACCGCATTTGTCTATCTCTAGTTTTCGCTCAGCTCACGGTGTTTATGTTAAGAGACTCTATTCACAAACCCTCTCTTGAGTTATTGTAAATCTCCAAATCAATTAATTGGTGATCAAGCAATTAAAAGCATTAAGAACAAACAAAAACATTGAGCAATAGAGATAGAAAATAAGATTAACATTAATCTATGAGTAAACTTGCCATACAAAAGGGTCCAATAACACCTTAGCAAAAGAAAACTAGTTCATAACTGAAGAAAAGAAACAATGGAAGAGTATAAAGATGAAAAGATAGAAAAAACAAAAGCCATAAAGATTTCTGGCTAGAGACAAGAGAATCGGAAGAATGTGGATCTCTCCGTGTTGAAGTTGAACTTCTGGAATCCTTGAATCTTCGCCTTCAATCTCCTTGGAAGAAGTCTTCTGTCTTGGGAAGGGTGTAGGAGTGTCTAGGGATCCTTTTTCTAACCTTATGTGTTGCCTTTTATAGCCTACAGATCCTTTTCTCGAATTTTGGCTCGAACCAGCAACTTGCTGCAAACGACGTCGCGCTATAGTGCAAGGCAGTGCGCTATAGTGTGCTTGCCTAATAGTGCTAACCATTTTTACACACTTCCAAGCTCTGTAGTGGTCAGAATAGTTGGAATTTGGCCTTGGAGGTAGAAATAGCAATTGTAGATCTTTGAGTAAGCTTTCCATGCAATAAGAATCACCTCAATCGGAGTTCTGAAACTCAACATACAAGTGAAAGAGTGATGGAAGGTCAGACTTGATAGAATCAGAAATAAGATAAAGCTTTAATCTTGTTTCGTCTTTTTTGCCTATAAGACTCGAGAACTAGAAAAGGTGTCCAACAACAAAGTTGAAGATATTCTTCCCTTCTTTCCAAAGAATCTTGAACCATTATAATCCAACTTCTAGAGAGCTAGATATTGAATTTCCAATGCTGAAAGATCTTGATTTTATGCAAGATAAGCTCTCTCATGGCTCCAAATTCTAACTTGAGTGCTTCTACCTAATAACAAGTAGACCAAAATCATAAATAAGTATCTAAAATATAAGAAAATAATAGAAAATAAAAGTATCACCTAATCTAAACTATTTAATGAAAATAAAATAAAATTTAACTAAACTAACAACTATATCCTAAATTAAATAAAAATTAACTAAAAATATAACTCGTTACAAGGAGTTACCAAAGCCTAGGGATGGACTGACTATGCTTCTAAGCATACATGTTAGTTAAGTCATGCTTTGAGTCTCGTCTGTATGATGAGACGTAGGAATTAGATATGCATGATCGTCTGTTCTAAATGTGGTTAGTTGCTGGTTCACTCAACATAAATGTTGAACCTGATCAACTCAATGTCTTCTGTCTTGTGTACTAGGAACTAATGGCTTCAGGAAGACGTGGTAGGCCTCGTAACAAGCCGGAAGGACCCAAGGAAGTCATGGGGATGCTCTGTGAAATGGTTGCTACCATGAAGAAGCAAGCTGCTGCTGCCCATCGCATGATGGAGTGAATGGAGCAAAGGGATGAGGAGAATCCTAAAGGGCACAATGGAGAAACTGAGGTAGATCTTGAGTACCTCAAGCTTGCTGAGTTCAGGAAAGCAAATCCACCGAGCTTTAGAGGTATGTACAATCCCGATCGAGCTGATGAGTAGATCAAGGCCACTGAGAATATTTTCACAGTGCTGGCCTGCACCGAGGACCAGAAGGTAGCCTTTGCTACCTATATGTTGGAAGCTGATGCCGAGTTCTGTAGGTAGGCACAAAGAGGCTATTGGAAGGAGCCCAATCCCACATCACTTAGGAGATTTTCAAGTTGCACTTCTACGAGAAGTATTTTCCCACATTCGTAAGGAACGGGAAGGAGCTGGAGTTCATGAGTCTGCGACAAGGGACCATGAATATTGCTGAGTATACGGCCAAGTTCGAGGAGCTGTGCAAGTTCTCGACGATCTATCAAGGGAACCTAGATGAGCGCTGGAAGTGTGTCATGTTTGAAGGAGGATTGTGTGAGGAAATCTTGGCATTTGTAGGGCTTATGGAGATCTATGATTATGCTGCACTGGTCAACAAGTGCCGTTTGGTGGAGGATTACAACCACAAGCTATCTGTGGCAAGGTCCAAAGCTTACAAGAAGAAGTTGGCACCGTAAGGGCAGAAGTTCAAGCCCCAACCCCCAAGAAAACCATTTCAAGGTAGAGGTTTCAAAGGAAAGCAACCCCAGAAGCCTACTGGGAATCCATCCAAGCTGGCGAATGGTCAAGCTTGCCCTAAGTATGGCAAACATCATAGAGGACGCCCTTGTTTAGCTGGCCAGAATGCGTGTTTCCAATGTGGAAAGCCTGGGCATATGGCTAGAGACTTTAATGTCAGGCTGTTATCCCCTGCCAATAAGCCCTAACACCAAGGAAGGGTCTTTGCCCTTAATGTTGAGGAGGTCACTCAGTCCAACAATTTGATCCAAGATAAGTGCGAGGTTAATGGTAGAACCTTAACCGTGCTGTATGATTCTACAGCTACACACTCCTTTATTTCTCATGATTGTGTAGATAGATTAGGATTGTCTATGTCTAAATTGCCTTATATGTTAATTGTTTCTACTCCTGCTGGGAAACCAGTTAAGACTTGTCATTGTTGCTTAAGTTGTCAATTCCAAATTGATGGTAGGTCTTTCATAGCGAATTTGATTTACTTGCCTTTGTTTGGGTTGGATTTGATTCTAGGCATGGATTGGATTTAAGCTATCCATGCTATGATAAATTGCTCTGAAAAATCTATTATTCTTCCCCCTATACTTGTTAAGCCAGTAGAGCCTGTTAGTCTATTTTTGAACTCTATTAAGGTAGTGAGTAGTGAGTTTGGTGATCAGGGATATGTTCTCCTTATGGCAAGTGAAGTGGAACTCGAGCAGGTATTAGATGAGATCCCCGTAGTTAGGGAATACCCGGATGTATTTCCTGACGACATACCCGAATTTCCCCCAGAAAGGGAAATTAAGTTTTCTATAGAGTTAGTACCGGGAATGGGGCCAATCTCTATAGCACCCTATAGGATGTCTCCACTGGAGTTGTTGGAGTTGAAGGGACAATTGGAAGAATTATTGGAAAAGAAGTTTGTAAGACCTAGTGCTTCTTCACCTTGCGGAGCCCCGGTGTTGTTTGTGAAAAAGAAAGATGGGAGCCTGAGGCTATGTATGGACTATAGGTAGTTGAAGAAAGTGACTGCTAAGAACAAGTACCCTTTGCCTAGGATAGATGACCTCATGGACCAACTGCGAGATGTAGCTGTGTTCTCTAAGATTGATCTAAGATCCGGATATCATCAGATAAGGGTGAAAGAGGAAGATATACCTAAGATGGCTTTTAGGACAAGGTATGGGCATTATGAGTTTATGGTGATATCATTTGGATTGACTAATGCCCTTGCTGTTTTTATGGATTATATGAACAGAATCTTTAGACCCTACTTGGATAAATTTGTAGTTGTTTTCATAGATGATATTCTTATCTATTCGTGAACAAAGGAGGAGCACGAAGAGCATTTGAGAGTTGTGTTGGGAATCTTGAGGGAAAAGAAGCTTTATGCTAAGTTATCTAAGCGTGAATTCTAGATGGAGGAACTAAAGTTCTTAGGGCATGTGGTGTCACAAGGAGGAATCGCCATGGCTCCAAGTAAGATTGAGGCTGTAATGAATTGGGAGAGACCAACCTCGGTAACTGAGATAAGGAGTTTATTAAGTTTAGCCGATTATTATCGTAGGTTTATAAAGGGATTTTCCCAGATATCTTTGCCCTTAACCAAGTTGACAAGGAAGGATGCCTCATTTGTGTAGACCATGGATTATGAAAAAAGCTTTCAAGAGCTAAAGGGAAAGTTAACCTCAACCCCAGTGCTAGTTTTGCCTGACCCAAGTGGACCATTTGAGGTTTACTGTGATGCCTTTGGGAGAGGTTTAGGTTGTGTCTTGATGCAAAATAGGAATGTGGTGGCTTATGCCTCTAGATAGTTGAAGCCTCACAAAGTGAACTACCTAACCCATGACCTAGAGTTAGCGGCTGTAGTGTTCGCCCTAAAGATATGGAGGCATTATCTGTATGGTGTGAGGTTTGGGGTGTTCTCTGATTATAAGAGCCTGAAGTATCTCTTTAATCGAAAAAAGTTGAATATGTAAAACTTTGGACAAGAATCCCTGGCTTCAAACTCCAACTTAGGATCTACTTCAGCAACTCCTATTAGGCTCCCTTATGCTCCCTTGGTGTAATTCTGTAAAAACAGGGTCAGCACTCACAACCAAGGTTAGCCACAATCCTAATATGATTAATGTGGTCTATAGAAGCAAGGAAAGGCACTGTTCTATTGGTTGATGCAGAAAGTGCTATGACAGGTACTCGAAATGCTATGCAAGGTGAGGCTAAAGATGCTACTGATATGGATGCAGACTAAGGCTTATATGAATGACTATTCTATGATGCAAACTCTATTAATGCCTGTAGACTAGAAAATGTAGAATGGAGGTTATGTACGAACTAGTCTATGAGCTGGTTATGCAGATGAGGAATTTGCCTAGCCTAGCTTATGAAGGTTCCTAGTTGCAGGATGCAGAATGCAGAATGCAGGATGCAGAATGCAGAAGAGAAACCAGAATGCAAGGATAGAAGCCAAATGTGCAGAGTGTAGGACCACACAAAGAAAATAGAATTGGACACTAGCACTAAAACTAACAACTCAGAGCCATCAAACAAAACAAACAGAAAACTGCAACAGAGAATTTGGGGAGCTGTATGGATGCAAAACCACAACATAAAACAGGATTAAACACTACTCTTAATGCAGACTACTCCTAGTGCAGAAACTCAGAAATGCAGAAATGCAGAAATGCAGAATATGCACAAACACAGCAACTCATGAACACAAAGACACGTAATCACACATGCAATCGACTCGACACAAGCACAAACAGGGAGTTAGCATGATATTCACAGGTATGAACATGATCAAACATAATGTATCATCCCAACGGCGCCAAAATTTGACTCGCGCGTCGTAACACGAGCAAATTAAACCGAATAGCGACTATAGTATAGTAGCCAACTCGGATCGTTTCCCAAAGATGAACACACTATTTGATCAGAAAATTCAGGGGGGTTTTTATAACAAACACTTAAAATGCAATGCTGAATTCCAAAGCAAACAGAAAACAACAAGACTAAACCGAATTAAAATTCTAATCCAAGACACACAAGAAGAAAGCAATCAACACTCAATCATTGGATTCAAATATACATGCACACTCCAATTCGATGATTAATTTTAGATTCAATTGAAACCTCAAATCAAACCTAGCATTCACATGAAAATCTCCATGCATTCAACTAATCACTCAAGCAATTCGGTTTAGAGACCTCTAAACCGAATTGATTTTGGATTAGCTTCCAAACCAATGCTCTAATCTCATATTCAGAACCAAATATGAATCACACTCTTGAACAATCGAATCACATATATCAACCGAATTATGCATGATTTGATTGACTCTTAATCAACATGCATGAATGAAAACCTCCAATTCAATTACGAGATTAAGAAGAAGAGAAGAGGAGTGAAACCGAAATTGGAATTTCCATGTCTTGATGCACCAATCCTCAAGAGCTTGAATGCTTCTCTTGATGCCTTGGATCAGAGGAGAATCACCCCTCCATTAATGGAGGAAAGCATAAGAAAGAAAGAGAGAGAGAGTGAGAGAGAGAGAGTTTTCTTACTCAATAAAACTCAAAATTACAAAATGAGCAAAAAGGTCTCTGAAGCATAATCAGAATTTCTATATATACCTCTAATTAAAAGTCACTAATTACTTAATTAAAATAATCCTCTTTTCCTAAGCTAAATTTGGATAGCTCATTTGCTCAATTTGGATGCTTAGAGAGAAAGTTGTGCCCAAAACAAGTTGAGTGGGCTCTCTTAGACTCAGCAGCGACTTCCAACACGTTTTTGGGCCTCATAACGGTTCTTCTTGGCTTAGTGCTCTGAACATAAAATGAAGCCCTGGACGTTAGCTTTCCAATGCCACCGGAATGGGCTCAATTGAGTCCCTGTAGCCCAAGATATAGTCCAATCATTGAAGGCTGGTCAGAAACCGCGCCCAAACGCTTCAGTTCAGTTCCGAGCCCAATTTCGGCTTTAAGATCTCAGAATTAGCCCTTGCCCTCTTCATAGAAATTGTAGCTCTATCTCTTAGCTTTCCTACAAATCAAGAATCATAATAAAATGAGGTATAGAACTCAAGATATGATCTAAACACTGAAGCAGGTCAAAATAACCGAAATGCTGCAAAAATTAACTAAGTCTCACTAAGATCCAAAAAAAAGGAAAATGATCTAAACTCAACCAATTAAGCACAAAGGAGGATTAATGAGACAAGTATGAAGGATAAAAATAGTATAAAAATCCAATTCATCAGAGGCAAAGGAGATGGATGGAATTTCTGAAGGTTTATGATTTTGGGTTGAACTATCATCCTGGGAAGGCCAATGTGGTGGCTGACGCTCTAAGTCAGAAATCCTTGCATACATCATGGATGATGGTCAAAGAGGAGGAGCTAGTAAGAAGCTTTAGAGACCTTAACCTTGGAGTTGGGTTGACCCCCATAGTTTAAGATTGAATCAGCTTAGGGTGACAACCGATTTCAAGAGTCAAATTGCTCAAGCCCAAAGCAAGGAAGAGGAATTCCTGAGAACCCTAGCATTGGTGAAAGAAGGAAAGTTAAAGGGTTTTGTTGAAGGTGCAGTGGACTATGGAGATTTGAAGGAAGAGTCTATGTACCCGCAAATGGTCACCTCCGAAGAAGGATTTTGGAGGAGGCTCACAAGAACCATTTCACCATACACCCTGGTGTGACAAAGATGTATCAAGACATTAAGAAGATGTTCTGGTGGCCAGGATTAAAGAGGGATATTGCGAAGTTAGTAGGCAAGTGTTTAGTCTGCCAAAAAGTAAAGATTGAACACCAAAAGCCCTCTGGTATGTTGCAACCATTGGAGATCCTAGAATGGAAATGGGAAAGTATCTCCATGGACTTTGTGATGGGTTTACCCAAAACGCAAGCTGGTTTCGATGCGATATGGGTAATTGTTGACAGATTGACCAAGTCTACTCACTTTTTGCCCATTCGAGCTACTTATCCTTTGGGAAAGTTAGCCCAACTATATGTTCAAGAGATAGTAAAGCTGCATGGTGTACCTTCAACCATAATCTCAGATAAGGACCCAAGGTTTACCTCTGGATTATAGAGAGCCTTGCAAAAGGTATTTGGGACGAAGCTTTGCCTAAGTACAGCTTATCACCCCCAGATGGATGGACAGTAGGGAGGACTATCCAAACTTTGGAGGACATGTTAAGAGCCTGTGTGTTAGACAATCGAAGAAGTTGGGACAAATACTTACCTTTGATTGAGTTTGCCTATAACAATAGCCATCATGCAAGTATTGGTATGGCACCTTATAAAGCTTTGTATGGAAGGAAGTGTCAATCTCCCCTGTGTTGGTTTGAACCGGGTGAGCAAAGCCTATTAGACCCTGATCTTGTGAGGCAGACCACAGAGCAAGTCAGAAGGATTAGGGACAGAATCCTTACAACCCAGAGCCGTCAAAAGAGTTATATGGATAAGAGGAGAAAGCCTCTAGAGTTCCAAGAAGAAGAATATGTGTTCCTGAAAATTACTCCTATGACTGGTATAGGTAGAGCCATGAAGGTCAAAAAGTTGAGGCCCCGTTTCCTTGGCCCCTTTCAAATTTTAAAACATGTCGGGTCAGTTGCTTATCAAATGGCCTTACCTCCAAATTTGTCAAACCTTCACAATGTCTTCCATGTGTCTCAATTGAGAAAATACCATTCCAATCCTAGTCATCTACTTGAGCCTAAAAGTGTACAGTTAAGGGAGGACCTAACTTTCAATCTACCGCCATCTTGGATCATGGATCGTAGGGCAAAACAGCTAAGGAATAAGATGCCCTTGGTCAAGGTGGCTTGGGGTAGAGGAAATGCGGAAGAATATATGTGGGAGCTGGAGTCCGAAATGAAGAACGAGTATCCAAATTTGTTTACAGGTAACAAATTTTGAGGGCAAAATTCTTTTTAAAGGTGAAGATAAATGTAACATCCTCAATTTCTTGTCGTATTAAATTACCTCAGTACCCTTGAGTAATTAGGCACTTAATGAGAAATTATGAGATTAAGGCTTAATTAAGGGGTCAATGAAGAGTTTATGAGTTAACTCGGATCAAAAAAGTCAAGAGAATACTTAATGGAGATTAGAGATCTCTAATTAAGCAAGTCAGAGCCTTTGTAACTTAATTAAGCACTAATCGCCCTTAATTAGCTTAATCATAAGATTAATTTTGTTAATCATGTTCTTGTGTATTAATCACTAATCGTTGCTTAATCATCTTAATTAAGTTATATGAGCACTTAATGACATAATTAAATCCAAATTTAGTCAATTAGACAATAAAGTAAAAAGTAATGTCATAAAAGCAGAAAGCATAAGACAAGAGTGCTTTATGTAAGAGTTAGTACATGCTTTGTTCCCCTATTATCAAATTTGTCCCTCTAAACCTTAATTAATACAAAATTAAGAAAATATCTCCCTCCTTCCCTTTTATGTTGGACGCCACTTTCTCTCTCCCCACCCTTATCCATTTTCATTTTCACACTTTCATTCTCTCTCTAAGTTTCCTACTCCTCCAACTTCTCTCAAAAATTCTCTCTTCTTCTTTTTCATCTTCTTCTTCCTTTCTCTGCTACCACCGCCCAAAAGCTCTCACTTAGCCCTTCAAGGACCTCATTTTTGGGACTTTGGAGACAAGATCAAAACTCTACAACCTCCATTTTCACAAGATCTCAAGAGCTTCTCCTTCAACCAAGCCAAACTGCCACCATCATCACCAATAGGAGCCATCATCTTCTTCTTCTCCTTCCTTGTTGATCTTCATCTTTTGCATTTTGTTTGCTCAAGAAAGCTTGGAGCTTGGTTCTTTCATGACCAAGATCTCTAAGTGAAAACTTGAGAAAATCCTTTATGCTCTTCAAGAGCAAAAGTTTTCATTTTTGTCAAAATATGTTCTTGTTGTTCTTCAAGTGCTCTTGATGTTTCTACTTTTGGCAAAATATGTTCTTGATGTTCTTCAAATATTCTTGATGTTTCTACTTTTGGAAAATATGTTTCTACTTTTGTTTTATTTTGAAGGCAAGAATGCATGTAAAAGTTTAAGCTTTTTGGAATAATAAGCCTTTTTGAGTTAGAAAAATGATATTTTGTCACTTAATGTCTTAGAAATCAAACCTTAAAGAAAAGACCTTTCATAAAGTTTCAAACTTTAATCAAGAATGAGACCTTTAAGACATAAAAGTGTTGTTTTGTAACATTTAATTCATAAATTTTAGATCTTGAACCAAAATAATGCTAAAAGGTGTTAACTTTTATAATGATCAAGACTTTTTAACCTTAAAGTTAATATTTCATATCACTAGTTGGTAAAATAGGAACCTTTTTAATGTAGAGACAACTTTAAGTCAAAAAGTTGGGACATTGATGGCCTTAGAATAATTAAATGAGTCAACTTTCATAAAGAACAAGACTTTTTAGTTAAAAAGCTAGTAACTTGTATCATTATTTCATAAAGATCTAATCTTTAAGATAAGAGCTTAATGTTTAAGGCACTTACTTTCATAAAGAATAAAACTTTGTGACTAATTTATAAGAACGATAACTTTTATAATATTTAATATAAGATCTTGTTAGGTTAGTGATAAAAGCTTGAAACTTTGTAACTTGGTTAAGTTAAAAATCACTCTTGGTGTTTAGTGAACATGGCGTTGTTGGGTTCATGATGTGGTTATACGTTGTCATGACCCAAGGATTAGAGGGATCTCGAACTCCTTGGGAACAAAAGTATGATTAGGGCTTCTAAGCATACCATGAACCTAGGAATCACTACATGCACTATCTCACGGAAAGGAAACAATCACTTAACTTAATTAATTTGAACAAGTGTTCCATAAGACATGAACTCAAGTAAAGAATAATTTCATATGAGAACTAAGTAACTAAAAGACCGCACACATATATCTTAACTATGTGATTCTCTCATGGATAACTACGAGAAATCATGTGATGATTCATAATATTCTTCACAAAGAATAACATAGCTATGAACCCGTTTAGGGTATGAATGTATGATATCATTTGGCATGATGAATGACAAGTTTGATTGAGCTCTGTCTCATGATTGAATGATAAGTATGATGATACGATATAGATATGATGAACTGTTGGTTGAAAGTTGATGATTGACATTTTGGGGAAGCTCTGGTCTAGCTGTTATGCTGCCGGATTTCCGTTAAAATTATGGACTTAGTCATATCATTGCACTTGTCTAGTCAAAGAAGTACTATGCATGTAAAGTATAATGATAAGAAAAGAAACCATGGGATATGAGCCCTCAATCACTTCCAGGAAGTGAAAGACGGTAATCCACAAGGAACCTCTATGAGGGAGGCAAGGGTGACATGGAGGACCCTCCAACTTTGAGGTAACCAATATCGGCTTAGTCTGATTTGGTTAGTACTGCGTGACAACGGTCACGGAATGATCTCATGTCCAAAAGTAGTCAATTTAAAAGGAAAAGTAAAAGAATGTTAAGCACGTGCAAAAAATGAAAGTCAAAGTAGGACCATGGTCAAGTTGATGAATTGCATAGTCATGCACATTATCACATTCCTTATAGCATTGTGAATGTTTATTATGTATATTAGCATGTATGCCTATGTTATGGATATGATGATTAATTTAAAAGCAACTTGCTTCGGGATTTACGTTTTCTGAAACTATTAAAATTGAACCGATATTTGTCCACTGTCTTTATATTAAACCCGAAGTGGCTGGGATGATGACGATGACACTGTGTTTAACTAGTTGCGATCCTACTGAGAAATTTAGTATTTCTCACTTCTATGTTTCCGTGTCGTCTTCAGAGGATGCCGGCTTCGGGCACGGTGGTGATTTTCGTTGAGTTTCCAGTGATGCATTTGCACTTTGATCTGGTGCTAAATGCATCCGTGATGACTGCTCAGGCAGCGATGCAGGTCTACATGTTCCATAGCCTCCAATTTCGTGCACTCGTGATGAGTCCGTTTTTCCGCCTTCATGAGCCGTTCAAGGATATCACTATGGATGACGTTCGCCTGCCTTTCCATCCTCCGAGTTACCCCCACTGACGGAGATTCCGACTCGGACACCCGCCTGACACAGACAGTTTCGTTGGATTCCAATCCTTCGGAATCGTCCTATCCGAGCTACCACATGGAGATGGACCCGTTTGAGCCTTCCTTCCTGTTCGTGATTCGCCTGTCATCTGATTCATCTTCTTCTTCAGTAGCCCCTCGTCACACTCCACCCCCGATTCGCAGTTGCGGGTTCATTCGTACTCATGCTGTGTCTCATGGGCGTGGCCATGCTTGAGGAGGAGGACACGGTGATGTTTCTCCCGGTGGTTTCGGGAACGGCTTCCTCCTGTCAGATAAGTGAGGTGTTGATTGGCATGCGGAGCTGAGCATGAGGATATCCCCTTTTTGGTTGTAGAGAAGGTTATCATTTTCTTTCGGCATGTATGGGTGGATTGGGATTTCTTATGTATTTCCTTTTATCATGTATTTCGTTAGGGTATTTTATAGGGTCGAAAATAGGTATCGGACCCATTATTATCTTTGTGTATGACTGCTACTATTGCTACTATTATATTAATTATGGGAAGGCTATGGAATGAATGTTATCTTTATCTAAGATTGTGGTTATTCTTATTGCTTTTATTTATGTTAAATGCGTTGTATGAATGAGATAGCGACATTTGTATTACACGTTCATGATGTGCTCATGGCTTTCCATTTCAAAAACGGTTTATTCATTATTGTTCAAAAAAAATTTACCCCTATTTTCGTTAAAAAGTAATTTCTAAAGGTAATGTTAATTCCGCTAGTAAAAGTAACAACTAGTAATTTCACAATATGACTTAAGCATAGAATGGAACTATTAGGGTGTTACATCTTCTACAAGATCTACGTGGCTTTGAGTTCTTCATTGCACCAGAGGATACGTAGGAGTGCAAGTCAAACAAAAATTAATTTTTTTTAATTGTGTTTTCCTTTTTGTAAACATCATGTTAATTTTTCTTTTCTTTTCTTTCGTAAATAAGTGTTATATTAATTTTGCTGTTTTTCTTAGAAATAATTATCGTATCAATTTTACATTTCTTTCCTTTTGAAAACAATTGTTATATTAATTTTTTTAAAATAATTGTTATATTCTTAAGGCAAGAAATAAATATTATTATGGTTATTCATTAATATGCATAATAAGCTCTAGGGTAATCATTATAAAGCGGATGTATTATGGATGCAGTGGAATTAAGTTTTCACCCTTCCTTATACATAAATAGACTCCCGAACCTAATCTCTTTAAAAAAACGAGTTTTGCAAATTGAAAAGGTTTTTCAGATTTTTTCCCATAATAAAAATTAGTAATGACTCCATTGAATATTTTTTCAATATTTTGTTGTCTCTCCTTGCGGTGCCCTCCAGGCACGTTGTGATAGTTTGGCGACTCCACTGGGGATGGTTAGAGAGTCAAGCCCGTTATAGTAAATAATGCAAATTATATAACTAAATAATATTTATTTTTCCCTTTTTTGTTGCTTTTCATTTTTTGGGTTATAAATAATTATTTTTGTACATAATTTTTATTTGCAAGTATCTATTTTATTTGTAATTATTTGTCACTCAAACCATAGGATAACAGATTTCTTCTTCTCTTTTTCTATTCTTTCTTTTTTATATATATTTCAAACTTCAGAATAGTCAATTTTTTTATATATTACTTGGGCTTTATTATGTAGTTTTAAGGCTTTAAAGGCTTTATGCTCCTAGCACACACTTCAATATCATTTTCCTCACATACCATTTGGGCTCTATACCTGAGCCTTGGAAAACCGTAGGGTTAGAAGTAGTTTTGACGAGGTTATTGTGAGGCTTATGCTTCCTGTAACACCTTAATAAACCCATACTACGCTTAAGTCGTATTACAGTGTTTTATTAGTCGTTACTTATGCTTGTGGAAAACTAAACTTCATCTAAAATTAAGTTACGCGGAAAATATGGTAAGATTTTTTTTTTTTGAAATACGTTGTTGCTTTGCAGCATTTTGGAAAGTAAAGCCTTGAGTGAGAAGACAGATAGAGAAAGAGCATGACGCACGAGAGTCCGATTCACAAGTGGAATAAAAACCATATGAGATACATAATACGTAAAAATTCTTACATACTCATACCACATAAATATAATTCATAATATCCATCATTACATAAAGGTACTCATAATTAAGTCATTGCTACATATAGAATGCAATCTAGCATAGCAAGCTTTTAAGCAGCAGAGATACACAAGGAAGCAGAAATCTCAAAAGTCTACACGCCTTGGTTCCACACCAAATCCTAAGATCTGTCTCCACAATGCACCCTCCGATCTACTGATGTCGTGGCCCAGAGATACAACTCCTCCTAGCTCCTCACCCTCGGGGGACGTGAGGTGTGTGTATGATGAGAGGGTGCCTACGAATTACTTCAATTCGACGAACACGGTGACTCGGGCCGGCCTGATTTAGGTCACTGACTGCCATCGAGGACTGCTCCTCAGAAGGATCCTCCTCCGAAGTCTTAGGCTGATACTCAGGGTATGGCGGTGAAGTGGCTGTGGCCCTAGGGCTAGCCATGGAGTTCAGCTCAATCACGTGAATTTCTGGTTGCGACAAAGGCTCAGCGGCAGGTAGCTCCGGAGACATCCTCTCCATCTCAATATCTAGCAACGACTCGGGCAAAAAAATCCCAAGGACCTAATGGTTGTCCAGGGTAGGTGGCAGGAATGTCAGCTGGGGTAGGCGGGACATCGGGCCCCATATCCTCATGTATACGGCCAGGGTAAAAATAGGTGCGCACCACCATAGTGGTCGTCGCCACGATGGCCTGAGCGCCATCATCGAAAGCCCACTCATGATAGGGCAGCTCCATGCTCCACTCCATAGGGTATGCCATCGAGATCTAGTGATGATATGGAAGAATAACTAAGGTGAGAAATAGGATTTCTCAGTAGGACTCGAACCCGACACGAAAGTATCATAGTCATTGTCCCAGCCACTTCGATTTTATTAATGAAATTAGTAAGCATTCGCAAGGTTCAGTTCTTAGGTTTTCGAAAACATGAATATTCGAAGCGGATTTAATTTTAACATACCCTCTAATCATTTATATCATAACATACATGGGCACAAGTATAATTACATAAAACATACATGACTATGCTATAAGCTTCTCTTAACTTCTTCCCTTCAAGGGTTTGAACCAAAGTCCCTTTTCTTTGCTTAACTTGGCTTTATCTTAAGTCTTATCTTTTCATCCACTAAACATAAGTGGTAATGAGCTCATACCATGGCTGTCGCCACCATAACTTTTCAAGATTACACTATTTGGTCATGCCATGCCTCATGTAAGCCCTATCCTCTATACTCACACTAGCTGGGTCATGCCATGCCTCATGTGAGTCGTGGGTGAGGGGAGCTTACTTTGGGTCACCTTCTGTAACACCCTAATAAACCCATACTACGCTTAAGTCGTATTACGGCGTTTTATTAGTTGTTACTTATGCTCGTGGAAAACTAAACTTCACTTGAAATTAAATTACGCGGAAAATACGGTAAGATTTTTCTTTGAAATACGTTGTCGCTTAGCAGCGTTTTGAAAAGTAAAGCCTTGAGCGAGAAGATAGCTAGAGAAAGAGCGTGTCGCCTCAAATATATACTCCAATATCATAAAACAAGGATAAGGTAAACAAATAATAATTCACAAATATATTGCATTAAATAACTAACCATTACATTCATATGGGTTCATAATATATATACACATACATTTTAGCATTACAACAAGGGAGACTCATGGTTGAGCCATGATCCAAATACTAAATACTAAGTACAAGTTTAAATGGCAAAGCCTAACTCAAAAGAAATATGCGAAGATGCAGAGCGATGGTCGCTCTGACCGTCTTGCATCCCACGTCACACGCCCGCTCCACAAGTGTTGGGGATCCACGCTCCACTCCACCGGATGCGCTGGCCGAGATCTGGTGACGACACGGAGAACAACTAGGGTGAGAAATGGAATTTCTCAAGAGACTCGAACCCGACACAAGAGTGTCATCGTCATCGTCCCACCACCGGTTTTATTAATGAAACTAGTGAACATTCATAAGGTTCCGTTCTTAGATTTTTCAAAAACATGAATATCCGAAGTGGATTCAATTTTAACATAATCTCTAATCATTTACATCATAACATACATGGGCACATGTATAATCATATAAAAATGCATGACTGTGCTATAAGTTTTTCTTAACTTCTTCCCTTGCTAGGGTTTTGGACCGAAGTCCCTTTTCTTTTCTTAACTTGACTTTATCTTTTCACCCACTAAACATAAGTGGTAATGAGCTCACACCGTGGCCGTCGCCACCATAGAATTTCGGTACTTACACTAGCTGGGTCATGCCATGCCTCATGTAAGACCTATCCCCTATACTCACACTAGCTGGGTCATGCCATGCCTCATGTGAGTCGTGGGTGAGGGGAAATTTAAATTAGGTCACCTTCCCTTTTGAAGGATCATACCCTTAGTTCATCTTTTTCTTATTAAAGCTTATGATGCAAAGTTATTCTGATTCTTTTCCACATTTAGGCGCATGATCGCGCCCCAAATGTGTTTCCTTTATCAATCACCTGGCATGCATGTATCAGTCCCTGTGGTGTTCATATTTATTAGTCTTTTCATGTTTATCATTAAGCATCATATTATCAACATATCATATCATAATCATCATCATCATATCATATCATCATCATTACTCATCATCATCATAGCATCATGCTTGCACATAAACATAGGCATATTCTCAAGCAAAGTTTTATGAGCTTAGCTTAGTAAATTGGGTGCAAGCTTTTAATTGAGATTGCCTCTTGTGTAAACTTCTTTTATTAGGCTTAGTGCCAATTTTGTCTAATGTCCTTTTTGATACTTTTTAAGTTGAATTATGAGGGTTCTCTAATGCTTAATGTAAGGGTATTAATGTCTTAAAGCTTATTTCTCCTTATTCTTCAACTTTTACCATAACTAGTTTTACTTTTACAGTGGGGCAGTAACTTCAAAAATTCACCATAATTTCATCTTTTACTCTTTTATTTCGAATTTTGGTATGCTTATACTTCTCTGAGTCTATTTTTAAACAAAAGAAGCCCCACTTAAAAATTTATTTTGTAGCTTGAGTTGTGCATATTTTATTCTGACTGTTCAGTTTCTAAGTTCACTCCCGGTACAGTGGATTGTTACTTCTCATTATAATTACTCAGAAGGAATCTGAGAAAACTGTTTTATGGGTTTGTTCCTCTATGTCTTAGCTTTCAATTAAACTTGGTCTCACTAAAAATCATTTTTGTAGCTCGAGTTATACACATTTTAGTGTAGACTGCCCAAACAGAAACCAATCCGAGAACAGTCCACTTTGAAAAATCATATCTCACTCATCTTAACTCCGAATCTTATGTATTTTATATGTATGGAAAGCTCTCTGAGTCTATTTTCATATAAAATTAGTTCCACTAATTTCTGAGTTCTCTGGAAAAAGTTATACCGTTCGGTTTACAGACTGCCAGAAAATCCAGATTTCACGTTTTGATTTTCCTCATGTTTTCTCCAAAACACTCAACCTCACTTTCAAGAAAACATTCTCAAGTTATAAAACACTCATATACCATGAAAGATTAGTGAAAAACTAACATGTTGGAGTTCAAAATATTGAGTTCAACCATGCTTCACACCAAACTGAAAACATGTTTTCAACAAACCACCATACAAGCAACAACATCTCATTTTATGACAAGAATGGCTATGATGCCCATAATCAATCTTTAAAACCACCTAGCTATGGAGAGCATAGGAGTTCTAAAGCTTGAAAACAAGAGAGAAAAAGAGTTTAGAGCCACTACCAAAGAGAGTTTTCTTGAAGGATTTTGAAGGTGGAGAAGGTTGGAGAGAGCCTTCCTCCTTGAGTGCTTGGAAATGGGGCTTGTGTATGAGTGATCTTGTTTCTCCAAAGACCAAAAATGGTGGTCCTTGAAGGGATGGTGATGGTGGTGATAGGAGATGAGGGTGATGGTGGTAGAAAAGTGAGGACTTAGGGTAGGAAAACAAGAAGAACAAGAAGAAGAGTAGGAAGAACAAAGAGAGGTTTAGAGAGAGGTGAGAGCTTTTGTGTATATTCTTGAGAGAGGAAATGAAAATGAATTGAGGAGAGATGGAGGGCTGAAAGTGGCACAAATGGGGAGAAAGGTGATGTGATTTTTACTTCTTACACAAGCTAGGGAGTGGGAAAACCATAGGGCAAAAGAGTGTGTTGTGTTTCCTTTGAGTCTTGGCAATTGGGTAAAGACTATGTAGTGTTTTTGTCAAGTGGTTAAAAGCATGAGCTCTCTTAGGATTGGGCATTGGATGGCTAGGATCACACCAAGTGTCATGATCTTGGTGAAGAAGAGTACAACTCTTGTCATGACTTAAGGAAGCTACTAATATGGACTCTTTATCTAAGGGTGCATGATGAGAAAGTAATTGAATGGTTGGATGTGGCTCTTGCTTTGACCAAACTTTCAAACAATAAAATAAAGGAAGTTTCTACATCTTTATAATTGTTGTAATTATCTAAATGTTAATTAATTCAATTGATTTAAATTACTCATTAGCACATTTTAGCTAAGAAGGATTTTCCTCATTAATTTTGTAAGAAGATGTGAAGGTTAATGTGATTAAGTTTTGAGACTTATGTGCTCTTAGTTAATTAGATTAGACCACCTTGATTTTATGTTCTAAATCATGGATTAATAAAGATTAGACAATTGGGCTTTTAATTATAACTTTTAATGCATTATGTTTCAATTGTTGACTTTTACTTATCTTGTTGACTTGCCTTTAATTTACTAAGCTCTTGCTCATCGAGATTAGCCGATTAATTCTCAATTAATCGTTAACCTCTCTAATTAGTCAGGATTACTGAACTAATTAGCTTAGACAAAAATTGGGGATGTTACAATCTCCCCTCCTTAAAAAGAATTTTGCCTCAAAATTGCTACTAGAACTCGGTCGTAAGTGCTTGCCCTCGGTGCGCTTCCTTGCAAATGCCCGGTGCTGTCCACATTTGTAATGTACATTTTGTCCAAATGTGCAGATCCCTTTGTGTTGTCTCTCACACTTTGGGCAGGTGGGATTCATTGCAAGCTTCGAGGGCTGGTCGACAGGTCTTGGAGGTTTGGCGGAGAGCTCTTGTGGCTGGTTGCCCTTGGATCCTTCACCGTAGTAGGGCTTCTTTGCAAGGGCTCCTTCGTGTGTTGCTCTTGAGACGCTGCCTCCTCTTACGGCCTCGATCTCGGACCGCCATCTTTCGATTACATTCTTCTACTACACGGCTCTTATTAATAAGTGCCGCATAGTTCCTTATCTCCAATGGGGCCATCGATGCCAGGATGTCGCCCCAATCCTCCTCATACTTCATGCATTTCCAATGCTCATCAGGTTTCACTGATACAATGTAGAAAACTTGCACAGCTCCTCAAACTTCGCCGTGTACTCAGCAATGCTCATACCTCCTTGGTAGAGCCTCAGGAATTCCATTTCCTTCGCATTCCTTACGGACATCGGGAAGTACTTCTCATAAAAAGCCACCTTGAAGGCATCCCATGTGATCTCCCTCTGATCACTTTCCATCAAGCTTATTGCTCCTTTCCACCAGAACTCGGCATCCGCCTTCAACATGTAAGTGGCAAAGGCCACCTTTTGGGTCTCTGAGCAAGCTAACACGGAGTAGATCTTCTCAATCTCTTTGATCCACTCGTCGGCCGTCAGGGTTGAAAGCCCCTTTGAAACTAGGCGGGTTTGCCTTGCGAAACTCCGAGAACTTCTGATACTCGGCATCAGCTCCATTTCCACCAACAGACTCTTCGGATCTTCGGTTCAACTGGTCCATCATATGCTCAGCAGCTGTAGCTTGAGCTTGCATTGCATTTGCCATCTGCTGGAAGGTCCTCATGAACTCGGCGAGGTTCGCGTTGTCGCTGCTCTCGTTGGAGGTACGTCTGCGAGTTGCCATTAGTTCCTGAACACACCATACAAAGATATCGAGTTGATCAGGCCCAACATTAAGCATAAGCATGGCAGCAACTAAAGGCAATCTCACATGACGGTCATGCATTCTAAGTCCTACATCCCATCATACAGACAGGATTCTCAGCACGACCTAACATAGCGCACGTAGAGTTATGCTTGGAAGCATAGTCAGTCCAACCTCAGGCTTTAACAGGATGAACTGCTCTGATACCATAATGTAACACCCTAATAAACCCATACTACGCTTAAGTCGTATTACGGCGTTTTATTAGTTGTTACTTATGCTCGTGGAAAACTAAACTTCACTTGAAATTAAATTACGCGGAAAATACGGTAAGATTTTTCTTTGAAATACGTTGTCGCTTAGCAGCGTTTTGAAAAGTAAAGCCTTGAGCGAGAAGATAGCTAGAGAAAGAGCGTGTCGCCTCAAATATATACTCCAATATCATAAAACAAGGATAAGGTAAACAAATAATAATTCACAAATATATTGCATTAAATAACTAACCATTACATTCATATGGGTTCATAATATATATACACATACATTTTAGCATTACAACAAGGGAGACTCATGGTTGAGCCATGATCCAAATACTAAATACTAAGTACAAGTTTAAATGGCAAAGCCTAACTCAAAAGAAATATGCGAAGATGCAGAGCGATGGTCGCTACAGCTTCTTCTTGCATCCCACGCCACACGTCCGCTCACAAGTGTTGGGGATCCACGCTCCACTCCACCGGATCTTGTTGTCGAGATCCGGTGACGATACGGAGAACAACTAGGGTGAGAAATGGAATTTCTCAAGAGGACTCGAACCCGACACAAGAGTTGTCATCGCCATCGTCCCAGCCACTTCGGTTTTATTAATGAAACTAGTGAACATTCATAAGGTTCCGTTCTTAGATTTTTCAAAAACATGAATATCCGAAGTGGATTCAATTTTAACATAATCTCTAATCATTTACATCATAACATACATGGGCACATGTATAATCATATAAAAATGCATGACTGTGCTATAAGTTTTTCTTAACTTCTTCCCTTGCTAGGGTTTTGGACCGAAGTCCCTTTTCTTTTCTTAACTTGACTTTATCTTTTCACCCACTAAACATAAGTGGTAATGTGCTCATACCGTGGGCTGCCGCCACCATAGAATTTCGGTACTTACACTAGCTGGGTCATGCCATGCCTCATGTAAGACCTATCCCCTATACTCACACTAGCTGGGTCATGCCATGCCTCATGTGAGTCGTGGGTGAGGGGAAATTTAAATTAGGTCACCTTCCCTTTTGAAGGATCATACCCTTAGTTCATCTTTTTCTTATTAAAGCTTATGATGCAAAGTTATTCTGATTCTTTTCCACATTTAGGCGTTCGTGATCGCTAGTCCCCAAATGTGTTTCCTTTATCAATCACCTCTGGGCGTTACGTATCGCCGTCCCCAGGGTGTTCATATTTATTAGTCTTTTCATGTTTATCATTAAGCATCATATTATCAACATATCATATCATAATCATCATCATCATATCATATCATCATCATTACTCATCATCATCATAGCATCATGCTTGCACATAAACATAGGCATATTCTCAAGCAAAGTTTTATGAGCTTAGCTTAGTAAATTGGGTGCAAGCTTTTAATTGAGATTGCCTCTTGTGTAAACTTCTTTTATTAGGCTTAGTGCCAATTTTGTCTAATGTCCTATTTGATACTTTTTAAGTTGAATTATGAGGGTTCTCTAATGCTTAATGTAAGGGTATTAATGTCTTAAAGCTTATTTCTCCTTATTCTTCAACTTTTACCATAACTAGTTTTACTTTTACAGTGGGGCAGTAACTTCAAAAATTCACCATAATTTCATCTTTTACTCTTTTATTTCGAATTTTGGTATGCTTATACTTCTCTGAGTCTATTTTTAAACAAAAGAAGCCCCACTTAAAAATTTATTTTGTAGCTTGAGTTGTGCATATTTTATTCTGACTGTTCAGTTTCTAAGTTCACTCCCGGTACAGTGGATTGTTACTTCTCATTATAATTACTCAGAAGGAATCTGAGAAAACTGTTTTATGGGTTTGTTCCTCTATGTCTTAGCTTTCAATTAAAATTGGTCTCACTAAAAAATCATTTTTGTAGCTCGAGTTATACACATTTTAGTGTAGACTGCCCAAACAGAAACCAATCCGAGAACAGTCCACTTTGAAAAATCATATCTCACTCATCTTAACTCCGAATCTTATGTATTTTATATGTATGGAAAGCTCTCTGAGTCTATTTTCATATAAAATTAGTTCCACTAATTTCTGAGTTCTCTGGAAAAAGTTATACCGTTCGGTTTACAGACTGCCAGAAAATCCAGATTTCACGTTTTGATTTTCCTCATGTTTTCTCCAAAACACTCAACCTCACTTTCAAGAAAACATTCTCAAGTTATAAAACACTCATATACCATGAAAGATTAGTGAAAAACTAACATGTTGGAGTTCAAAATTATTGAGTTCAACCATGCTTCACACCAAACTGAAAACATGTTTTCAACAAACCACCATACAAGCAACAACATCTCATTTTATGACAAGAATGGCTATGATGCCCATAATCAATCTTTAAAACCACCTAGCTATGGAGAGCATAGGAGTTCTAAAGCTTGAAAAACAAGAGAGAAAAAGAGTTTAGAGCCACTACCAAAGAGAGTTTTCTTGAAGGATTTTGAAGGTGGAGAAGGTTGGAGAGAGCCTTCCTCCTTGAGTGCTTGGAAATGGGGCTTGTGTATGAGTGATCTTGTTTCTCCAAAGACCAAAAATGGTGGTCCTTGAAGGGATGGTGATGGTGGTGATAGGAGATGAGGGTGATGGTGGTAGAAAAGTGAGGACTTAGGGTAGGAAAACAAGAAGAACAAGAAGAAGAGTAGGAAGAACAAAGAGAGGTTTAGAGAGAGGTGAGAGCTTTTGTGTATATTCTTGAGAGAGAGGAAATGAAAATGAATTGAGGAGAGATGGAGGGCTGAAAGTGGCGCACAAATGGGGAGAAAGGTGATGTGATTTTTGCTTCTTACACAAGCTAGGGAGTGGGTAAAACCATAGCGCAAAAGAGTGTGTTGTGTTTCCTTTGAGTCTTGGCAATTGGGTAAAGACTATGTAGTGTTTTTGTCAAGTGGTTAAAAGCATGAGCTCTCTTAGGATTGGGCATTGGATGGCTAGGATCACACCAAGTGTCATGATCTTGGTGAAGAAGAGTACAACTCTTGTCATGACTTAAGGAAGCTACTAATATGGACTCTTTATCTAAGGGTGCATGATGAGAAAGTAATTGAATGGTTGGATGTGGCTCTTGCTTTGACCAAACTTTCAAACAATAAAATAAAGGAACATTTCTACATCTTTATAATTGTTGTAATTATCTAAATGTTAATTAATTCAATTGATTTAAATTACTCATTAGCACATTTTAGCTAAGAAGGATTTTCCTCATTAATTTTGTAAGAAGATGTGAAGGTTAATGTGATTAAGTTTTGAGACTTATGTGCTCTTAGTTAATTAGATTAGACCACCTTGATTTTATGTTCTAAATCATGGATTAATAAAGATTAGACAATTGGGCTTTTAATTATAACTTTTAATGCATTATGTTTCAATTGTTGACTTTTACTTATCTTGTTGACTTGCCTTTAATTTACTAAGCTCTTGCTCATCGAGATTAGCCGATTAATTCTCAATTAATCGTTAACCTCTCTAATTAGTCAGGATTACTGAACTAATTAGCTTAGACAAAAATTGGGGATGTTACACCTTCCCTTTTGAAGGATCACACCCTTAGTTCAATCTCTTCTTATTAAAGCTTATGATGCAAAATTATTCTAATTCTTTTCCACATTTAGGCGTTACATATTGCCTTCCTCAAATGTGATTCCTTTATCGCATATCATTAAGGATCATATCATCAACATACCATATTCATATCATCATCATTCATTATCATATCGTCATGATATCATGATCATCCTTATCATCATCATATCACTATCCTAATCATCATCATCATATCACATCACCATCATCATTATCATATCATCATCATCATATCATATCATTATATTGACACATAGAGACATACATGTCACATAAAGTCTTATGAGCCAAACTTAGTAAATTTGGTGCAAGCTTTTAATTGAGATTGCCTCTTGTATAAATCCTTTTATTAGGCATAAGGTCAATTTTGTCTATTATCCTTTTCGAAACTTTTTAAGTTGGATTATGAAGGTTTTCCAATATCTTATTGTAAGGGTCTTAATGTCTTTACGCTTATTTCTCATTAACCTTTAAAACTTAACCATAACCAGTTTTACTTTTACAGTAGGGCAGTAAATTCAAAAATTCACCATAATTTCATCTTTTATAATTTTGACTTGAATTTTGGTATGATTATAGTTCTCTGAGTCTATTTTTTAACAAAGTAAACCCCACTCAAAATTTTATTTTGTAACTTGAGATATGCACATTTTATTCTAACTGCTCAGTTTTTAAGTTTATTCTCAGTATATTGACTTTTAACTGTACTGGGAGTTACTCACAATGAATTTGAAAAAAACTGTTTTATAGTGATATTTCTCTATGTCTTAGCTTTCTTAAAAACTTGGCCCCACTGAAAAATATTCTGTATAACTTGAGTTATGCACGTTTTATTACATACTGCCTAAACAGAAACACATCTGGGGACAATACACTTTGAAAATTCATATCTCTCTCGTTTTAAGGCCAAATTTCACGTATTTTATATGTATAAAAATCTCTATGACTCTATCTTCATTTAAAATTAGTTTTGTTCCATTTGGAGTTATATTGAAAGAGTTATCAGTTGTGCCATATAGACTGCTAGAATTTTCCAACTTCCATGGTTTTGGTTTCAATGAGTTTTCTTGTAAAAATATTAAGTTTTCTCTTCAAGTGACCACTTTACATTTCCAAACCACTTTTATACTTTGAGATCTTGGTAAAAATCAATATTTTGAGTTCTAAAATGTTGGGTTCAACATAAAACAAAATGCACAACGAAAGTCATTTTCCAAAAGAGGAGCAAAATCACAAACAACTTCTTATAATGAAAGCATGGCCATGAGGCCTTTAGAGCAAGTTCTAAAACCACCTAGCTATGGAGAGCTTAGGAGTTCTAGAGCTTGAAGAACATAGAAGAAAGAGGGGTTAGAGTCACTACCACAAGGATTCTCTTGAAAGTTTGAAGAGTGAAAATGGTTGGAGATGGCCTCTTCTTTCTTGAGCTTGACAATGGGGCTAAGTGAGTGTTTGTTTTGCTTCCTTAAGAATCAAAGAGAGTGGTCCTTGAAGGGTTTGCGAGAATGGTGAAAGGAAAGAGAGTTGGATGGGGCGTGAAAGTGGGAAGAAGAATAAGAGGAATTGGAAGAGTAGAAGAGTTAGAATGAGGCTTAGAGAGAAGTGAGAGCTTAGGCTTGTAGTGAGAGGATGAAAATCACAAATGAGGGAGTGGGGGAGGGGCTAGTTGGCACAAAAATGGGTGAGAGGGGCTGATGTGTTTTGCTTTTCCAACAAGCAAGAGGAAGTAGATGAGTTTAACTTCTTTTTCAAGCAAGAAAGCTAGGAACCTTGGGGTAAAAGGGTGGGTTGTGTTTCCTTTGAGTCTTGGCACTTGGGTAAAGACCATGTAGTGTTTTCCAAGTGGTTATAAGCATGACCACTCTTGGGATTGGCTTGGGTGAATATGATCACTCCAAGTGGCACAATCTTGATGGAGGAGAGTACATCTCTTGGCTTGACTCAAGGAATACTACTAACATAGACTCTTGATCTAATGGTACATGATGAGAAGGCAAATGGATGGTTGGATTTTGCTCTTGTCCTTGGCCAAAATTTGGTGCATCAATTAGGAGAAATTTTTAAATCTTCAAAGCTATTAGAATTACCTAAGTTGTTAATTTGATTAGTTAAATTGCTCTTATGAATTATGTAATTAGGGTGTAAGAATTAATCTATCTCAAATGGGTAAGGTAGAACAATTGTCTTGTACTTAATAAGATTGGATTAACTTAATTATATTTCTAAGTTATGAATTAATGAGGTTCGAATAGTTAGGTTTTAACTAAAACATTTAGTGCATTATGATTCAATTATTGACTTGACTTAATTTACTAAGCTTTTGCTCATCGAGATTAACCGATTAGTCCTCAGTTAATCGTTAACCTCCCTAATTAGCCAGGAACACTGAGCTAATTAGCTTAGACAAAATTGGTGATGTTACACTTCCCTGATACCATTGATTCTCTTGCTCAGATTGTTACCAGATTTGTGAGCCACTATATTGTGACTTATGTCCCTATGGCGATTTCATAAACCTTATTCTATGGATAGGGACAATTTGGAAACCTTGACTTTTAGGGTGTCTAGATCTATCCCAAGAAGCACGCATTAATAGATTAAGCTTAATAGCTATCCAAATTAGAGTCTTCACCTTAGAAATACTCAACCACTAGGTCGCACCTTACTAGAACACAAAGGAGTATACTTTTCTCACCTTCTTATCTTATAATCTCATGACATGCATAAATTAAAAAAAAAATCATTCATAGCATATTCCTTCCATACATTCATGACACACATAGATTAAAAATTGATAACATGCATTTTTCTTTCTTTCCCTTTATCTTTTCCATACATTCATGACATGCATAGGAAAAAAAAACATTCACGTGCATTTTTCATGCATCAATAATCATCCAAAGAAAAAGAAAGATTCCATCCAACATGTGTAACATCCCCACTTTCTTAAATAAAGAATAATAAAAATCTTGAATTATTTCCCTTAGGCAGTATGAGAATTTCTCAGGCAGTGCTATACCCTAACAATCCTTACACTTAAAACTATAGGATAGCGTAACACTGCCATTAAGAATATGGCGCTGCCATATGTTAAAAATTAGAAAACTATAAAGATACCCCTGTGAACTTTTGTTATTTGTAGGGTTGCCTAGGACTTTTAAAAAATTTCACTTTGAATCCATAAGCATATTTCTATAAGGACCCTAGATCTTTTTAGAAAATGACATATATGTCCTTTCATATGTAGACTTAGCAGAATAGGGCTTTAAGTGGAGCAGAATCACGTGGTAAAATTGTAAAAGTTTAAGTCTCGACCGTTTGAGCCACGGGAGTATTCAAGTGTGAAATGACATGGGGTGCCCCTAGACTTGCTCAAATTTCTGAAAATGCTATTAGTTACGAAAACCAAATAGAAAATGCTAAAAGATTTTTGAAAAAGCGAAAATATAACAGTTCGAAGAAATGGTGCGATCGATTTGCGCTGCTAATCAATTTATAAAAAAAAAGAGTAATTTGGGATGAATTATAAATACTAGAGCTAAAGAAAATTTAGATTATTATGTAAAATACTATGAGAAATTATTTAGTATAATATCCGAAAACATTCTATCATTTTTTTAGCAAGTTGCTCAATTTTATCAACTACTTGAGATTAATTAGTGATAACTCCATTTGGTGAGTTATATTTTTAGTTAATTTTTATTTAATTTAGGACGTAGTTGTTTAGTTTTATTGCTACTTTGTTTTATTTTAGTTAAGTAGTTTAGATTTGGTGCTATTTTCATTTTATGTGGTGTTATTTTCATTTTATGTTATTTTCTTATATTTTGGATACTTATTTTGGGCTTATGTTGATTGTCATTAGGTAGAAACACTCAAGTTGGAATTTGGAGCCATGATAGAGCTTATCTTGAATAAAATTAAGACCTTTCAGCATTGAAAATTCGATATCTAGCTCTTTAGAAATCGGATTATGATGATTCAAGATTATTTGAAAAGAAGAGAAGAAGATCTTCAACTTTGTTGTTGGATACTTTTTCCAGTTCTGGAGTTTTCTAGGAGAAAAAGGCGAAACAAGATTGAAGCTTCATCTCGTTTTTGATGCTGTCAAGTCTGACCTTTCATCACTATTTCACTTATATCTTGAGCTACAGAACTCCGATTGAGGTAATTCTTGTTGCGTTGGAAAGCTTACTCAAAGATCTACAATCGCTATTTCTACTGTCAAGGCCAAATTCCATCTATTCTGACCACTACAGAGCTTGGAAATGTATAAAAATAGTTGGCATTGTCAGGCAGGCGCGCTATAGCGCGCTGCCTTGTGCTATAGCGCGACGCCATTTGCAGCAAGTTGCTGGCTCGGGCCACAATTCGAGAAAAGGATCCGTAGACTATAAAAGGCAACATATAAGGTCAAAAAAATAGATCCCTAGACACACACACACCCTTCCCAAGATAGAAGACTTCTTCCAGAGAGATTGAAGGTGAAGATTCAAGGATTCCAGAGCTCAAGTTCAACACGGAGAGATCTGCATTCTTCTGAATCTTTGTCTCTAGCCAGAATTTTCCATGGCTTTTGTTTCTTCTATCTTCTCATCTTCATACTCTTTCATTGTTTTCTTTTCTTCAGTTATGAACTAGTTTTCTTTTGCTAGGGCGCTAATGAACCCTTTTTGTATGACAAGTTTACTCATGGATTAATGTTATTCTTGTTTTCTATCTCAATTGCTTAGTGTTTTTGTTTGTTCTTAATGCTTTTAATTGCTTGATCACCAATTAATTGATTTGGGGATTTACAATAACTCAAGAGAGGGTTTGTGAATAGAGCTTCTTAACATAAACACCATGAGCTGAGCGAAAACTAGAGATAGACAAACGCAGTTCATGCGGTCAATATAGGAACCTATAGAGCTTCAACCTTTACCTAGATTAGTTTGTGCTAAGAGATTAGGCAATCAATTTAGGATAAAGAGTATTGCTTGACCTCGAGAGAGGCTAGGAATAAACTAAGAGGAACCGACCGTGAGTCAATTAGGATAGGAACTGATTAACAGAAATTCATAGTAAATGTGTCTACAATAGGTGAAATTAATTAGCCCTAGCATCCATTCCATTGCATTTGTTTACCCAGTTAGCATCCGTCTACATTATTAATTTTTTTTATTTATTTTATTTTGTTTGAATTTTAATTTCTTTATCCGTAAATTCATTCTATCCAAATAGTCATCCATTAAACTATCCGGTATTTGATCTATTCTCGTGGGAACGATACTTTTCTCATCACTTTATTACTTGTATGATCCGGTATACTTGCCGAAGTCGCATCAATTGGCATTCGATTAAATATTTACTTAGAGCCAATTAAGTATCATTTAGAGAAATTAGATATCAGGGAATTAGATTGAAAGTATAGGAAACTTCATAGGATTTTTCCAAAACCGATTTATCAATTTAAAGGAAATCGGTAAGATTTCGGTATTTAAAACTGCCAAAACCGAATCCATATAATTGCACACCTTAAACCTTATGTTTTATGGCTAAATCCACAGCCACATAACCACTCAATTGGTGGCGCAAATCTGCCCCAAAATGAGTGGAGTTGGTTGCAATTCAGCCATAAAAATTTCAGCCAATAAGAATGAAACTTGGCAAGCACTTCATCTAGCTTTTGGGTGAGTCTTTTCCTTCCTTATCCCTCCATTTTCATGCTATCCTTTCAGCTGCTTCTTCTCCATCATTTCTTCCTTCATTTCACTTTATTTCACCTCATCTTCAAGCTTCGATCACTTCCCCATCAAGAGGAGCTTAAAACTAGTTAGTCTTGCATCAAAAATTGAAGGTAGGGTTCAATAATCCCCATAGTTCTCTTGTGTGTGGCTAATGAGGGTTGGGATTTCCACCCTCTATTAGATGATATATCACATACATATGATGATTCATGACTGGTTTCGCATGAAACTCTTGGGTTTTGGTTGAAACTTGCATGAAAATCCATGAAGGAGAACAACCAAAATAGGATAAGTTAGGAGACCCTACGGCAGTCCATACGGCAGAGTGTACGGCTCCATCTACAGTAGTTTAAATTCAATGAAACTATTTTTATTGAAACTAGACACTTAGGACTTTCCAAACATATAAAATATAAGGCCATTGGATTAGTATAGAATTAGTTATGAATTTTTGAAGTTTAATATGAAATTCTAGGTTCTCTTCTAAGCAGTATGAGTTTCGAGGGATGTAACTTACCCTACAAAGCTATAAATTGAGTACAACTAATTGGCTTTGAAACCAACATATAGGGAAGCATCCCATAAAAATTTTCAGAGTTTGATTTGATCCTAATTATTCCCAATAATTCGATGAATTTGCCTTGAGTCCAAACCAAACCAGAATAGGGTAGTCTAGAAGGTTCAACTTATAGGGCTTATAACTCAAGCTATACTTATGTAAATGAGATACAAATTTTTAAAATAAAATCTTGTCCTGTTAGCTTTAATTTGGTATAATTTTCGTATGATTTTACCTAGTTTCCTAATTTTAATGAATTTTTACTTCTAAGAGTGCAATTCTGGCTAGTTGTAGGGTAGACAGAAGTAAACTTTGAATAACTTGAGCTACATAAATCAAAATAAGATGGGACTAAAAGAGTTGGAAACTAGACACATACCACTATAACATATTCAAAATTTAGGTCCAACTGAATTGAATAGAAATTATGGTGAATTTTACAAAATTAGGCTAAATTGAGTATAATGAGCAGAAAACCTACGTTATGTATTTATGTTGACATATTATATGATTGATATTATTGTTATAAAACTTAATGCTCTATGTTGGTTTTGTTGCTTGATTGATCCTTCTGGTAGTCTAGCACTATTCATGGGGAAGCGGACTCGATCCGTTATGCTGCCAAATTTTCGGCAAGAGTTTATGAGAACTTATATTATGAATAATTGTGCTAAGATTATAAGGATACATGTGTTCATATGAATGCCATGTTTATGAAAATCATGCATGCAAATAGGATTGAGGAATGATATGAGATATATGCATGAATGCATAGAGCATTCACGTGCATAATCATATCTAAGAGGTAGTAAAAGATTATAAGGACTTGCAAGAGGGACGTACCAAGCTACCAAGTGAAGCATGGCATAGACCCAGTTAGCGTGGGCCAGAGCGGTACTATCTATGACTTGGGCCAGCCCTGACCAGCATTTAAAGGGAATAGACCGTGTAAGGGTCGTGAAAGTAAACTTTGTCACTCATGTATAGGCGAGCTCGAAACTGAAATGCAGGCTATTACCCATGGGTGAGAGAGGCCATTCACCCCGGGGGACCAAGTACAAAAGAGCAAGATCAAGTTGCAAGTTAAAGAAAGAGATGATTAAGTCAAGTACAAGCATCTATATGTGCATCTCTAATTTTCTCATTATGTCATGATATTATTATGATTCTTATTGAAGTATGTTACACTATTCTTATTTCTATGTCTGTCACATAATATGCCAAGTGGTTGTTAAAATATAACCCGCTTTGAGAAAGATGTTTTCAACTTAAAATTGAACCATTGCTTGCATATATGTGCTCACATTTTCATAAGAAACCGAAGTGGCTGAAATGTTTATGATGGCACTGTATGAGTAATAGTTCAAGTTTACCTATTGAGAACCATAGGTTCTCACTGCCTGCTTGTATGTTTTTCTTTTCCATAAACATTCCAGTGCCAAGGCTAAAATTTAATAAAGAGGCAAAAATCCTAGGGAATTCATCGTGCAAGACTCAAGCATAAGTCGGCCCGGGAGACTATGGAGACTGGCTAAAGTCAATGAGGGCGATAGCTGCAATGCAGAAGTAGTTTCTATGTATAATGTTAGCTACAAAACTTTTTCTTAAAGTGTAATTATTTTATTCTATATGTATCAGAAATGATGAAATTTATGAACCATTATTCAGTAATATAGTATACAGTTAAAGGGCCATATATTATACTTTCTGTATTTTAAAGATCTCCTAGCACAGGAACAACCTCTTAATATAACTCATGACTCGAGCATGGCTTAATGATAGAGGGTGTTACAAGTAACCTCACTTGAAGTAAAACAAAACAAAAAGCTTAGAAAACATATATAGAGGCTTCAGCCATAATAAAATAAATGGAAAAGGAAAGGACTTGAATTTGTAAGGAGGTTGGATTAAGCTTATAATACACTTAAATGATGAACTTAATCGATCTACTAAGAGAAAAAAGAAATAAAAGATTTGGTAAATCTATGGTGATGGTTTCAGCCATAGCATGTTGGATCAAAAGAAAAAGGCTTAAATTAGTAAGTAAGTTGAATTAAGCTTGTATAATACCTAAGGAATGGACCTAACAAGTTTACTTGAAGAAAAACAAGATAAAAGACCTTGTAAGATACAGTGACAATCTTGGCCATGTAAGTTAATTAAGGAAGGAAATATGTATTAATGGTTTAAGTGAACTTGAAGAGTAAATCTAAGTGATAAAAGACCAATGGGAATAACACTTAATTATGAAGGATAATTTTAAGAAAGAGGTAAGCATAACCCCCTTAAGGTAAATTAAGACTTAAGGGCAAGTGCAACCTTCAAACTTGAACACAAGCCCTAACTATGCTTTCATAAGACTCATAAACGATACCTTATGTTTTCCTTGTTCATAGTTAGTAATTGTGCAATTTTAGTGATGAGCAATTCTTATCACATGATGTATGCCATGATACCTGAATGATGTGTAGAAATCTTTTGAGGAGTCACTTCCTTAAATTATGATTGCTTATGAATGATTGATGACGATTATGACCGCTATTATTGGTTTGTTGGTTGTATATTTTATGTTTGCAATTTTTGGGGAATCTCTTAGTCTAGCCATTATGATGTAGAATTTTCACCAAGTGTCTTCTTGAACTTAGAATATTTGCCATGAATAATACGATTTATGATGAAGCTTGTGTTAAGGAAGAAGAAAACTTAAGCCCTTTATTCTAAGGTCCCAATGACATAAGACTCAACACTAAATTCTATAATTAATAAGACACTCGAGGTATGATCCTTTGGTAAGGAAAGGTGACCCACAATGCAACCTATAACATCGCCACTTTCAGTAAGCAAACGTATCTAAAACTTTGAATTATTTCCCTTAGGTAGTGTGAGAATTCCTCAGGCAGCATTATGCCATGACGATCCTCACACTTGGAATTATAGAGTAGTGTAACACTGCCATTAAAAATATGGCACTGCCATATGTTAAAAATTTGAAAGTGACAAACGTGTCTCTCGCACACTTTTTGTTAATTATAAAGATGTCCAGGATTTTTAGAAACTATATTTTGACCCCAAAGAATTATTTCCACAATAACCCTAGAACTTTTCATAAAATGACTTTTATGTCCCCACATCTATAGAATTAGCAGAATGGGGTTTTAATCGAAGCTAATCACGTGGTGAAATCGTAGAAGTTTGAATGTCTACCGATTGGGCCATGGAGGCAGTCAGGTGTGAAATGATGTGGGTGTCCCCTGGACTTGCTCAAAATTACAGATATGTCATTTGCTACTTAAAAATAGAAACGTAAAGGCTCTGGATTTGCAAAACATTTAATCTACGCTATTAATCGATTTATTCAATTTTATTGATTAGGTAATTCGATTTTATTGATCAGGTAAGGTTAATTAGAAATTAATTAGAGGATAATTAGAAGTTAATTAGATGTTAATTAAAGAGATTATGGTAGAATAGATATACAAGAAGTCTTATTGGGTTTTTTTTAGCAACGTCTTGCTAGTTTGAAGGAAATTGGTGAAGATTCGATATTTTAAACCACCAACTAAATCAGTAGAATTTCAACCTAACACCACTAGTTTGAATGGTTGAAAAGTGAGCCACTTCTACGCCTATGGATGGCGCCAATTGGCTGCCAAGTGAGTGGAGAGCGTAATGTTCGAAAAATTTTATCGTTACTAACCGAGTTGTTCGGTTTTCATCGAATAACTGGGATTAATTAGGATTCGATTAAGCATTCACTTAAAGCCAATTGAGTGTGGTTTAGAATGATTAGGTATAATGGAATTAGATTAGAACCATAGGAAACCTCATAGGACTTTTCTAAAACCGTTTTACCGATTTGAAGAAAATTGGTAGAATTTCAGTATTTTAAACTATTGGAACCGGATCAATAGAAATTATACTATTAGAGCCGTATGATGGAGGGCCAAGATTTAGCCAAAATATCACTACAAGTGCGCCTCAATCAGCCATAAAAGAGGGAAGCCAAGCCAAGTTTGAATGAGGATTGAAGTCCACCAATCAAAAGCCAACTTCCTTCATAAGTTTTCTTTTTTTTTCTTCCTTCCCCCTTTATATTTTCGTCCTCCCCATAAGAGGTGCAAGGGCATCCAGCCCTCATTTTCCCACTTTCCTTCATCTTCTTCCACTTCCTCTCATCCCCAAGCTCAAGCCCCAACCATCAACTTCACTCCAAGATCAAGTTCCATCAAGATTTCACATCACCAAGATAGGAATCTCAACTTTCTCCTTCTTTTCTTTGAATGGGTCGCTTAGAGTCCCTTATTCATCCATGATTCTGATGTTGTGATGGGTAGGGATGATGAATTAAAGTTGGTTAAGGTGTATATGTGAGTTTTGTAACATCCCCATATAACGTAATAGGAAATAATAACAACAAACTTTTGTTATTCACCACCTTGCCCCTAAACTTTTTAGAAAATGACATTTAGGTCCCTATATCAATAGAATTAGCAGAATAAGGTTTTAAACGAAGCAGAATCACGTAGCGAAAACGTAGAAACCTAAACCTTGGCCGATTGAGCCACGGAGGTATCCATATGTGAAATGACATGTGATGCCCCTAGACTTACCCATAATTACGAAAATGCCATTAGCCTTGAAAAACAGAAACAGAAGGCCCTAAAATTTTGCAAAACGTTTAATGTATCCTATTAATCGATTTACTCGATTTTATTGAGATTGTAGAGTTAATTAAAAAGTTAATTAGAGGTTAACTAGAAGTTGATTAGAGGTTAAAATTAGAGAAATTAGGACTAAGATAGAAACTTATAAAAAACCTCAGAAAAATTTCAAATCGATTTACCGATTTAAGAGCAATCGGTAAGATTTCGGAGTTTTAAACTGTCGGAACCGAATCAGTAGAAATTATGCCATGAGTGCCCTAGGATCAATGGCTAATATTTAGCCAAACAACCCACCCAAGTGGTGCCTAAGGCAGCCCTTGATGGTGGAAGCCAAATCAAATTGGATAGCTTGGAGAAATCCACCAATCAACATACACTTGCCTAAAAAATCTTTGTTTTTTCTCTCGCCTCTCATCCAAATTTTCGGCCAGCCCTTTCTAGTTGCTGAAGCTCTTCTCTTTCTCTTCTCTTCACTCTCATCTCCACTCCATTCCATCTCTTCTTCAAGCCTCATCACCAATTGCTTGCACCAAAGACACAAACTCAACTAGACAAGGTAGGAACTTCATCCTTTCTCTTTGTTTTTCTCTCGATTTGGGGCTGCCTAGGGCTTCTCCTTCTCTCTTTATTTTGATGTTATGTTGGTTGGATATGATGAATTAAGGTTGGTTTAAGGTGTACAAGTGAGTTTGAATTGAAGATTGGATGGATTGATTAGAGAAGAACATGAATCCAAGAAGAATTCAAGAAGCTGTTAGGATTTTCCTCGACGGTCTATACGGGTGGAGTGTATGTTCCGCCTACCGCCGTTTAAATTTGATGAAACCATTTTTATATGAAACTAGACATCCAGGTATTTCCATACATTAAAATATAAGGCCATTGGATTATTGTAGAATTAGTTATGAATTTTTGAAGTCAGACCTAGAAATCTGGGTTCCTACCGGAGCAGCATGGATTGAGAAGGGTGTAACTCACCCTACACAACTCCAAATTAAGTGAAAAAAAATTTGTTTGAAAGCTATCATATGAGAGAACATTCCATAAAAATTTCAGAATTTGATTCGTTGTCATTTGTTCCCAACACATCAATGAAGTTGGCCTAGGTTTAAACTGGCCTAGAACAGGGCAGCCCAGTAGGGTAATGTTTCAGGACTCATAACTCAAAATCTACTTAGGAAAATGACATGAAACATAATTCATCTGAAATATTGTTGTGTTAGCTTTAATTTGATATAAAATTCGTAAGATTTCACTTTGTTTTCTATTTTTAGTGAATTTTCTTTTATAAGGACCCAAGTCTGGCTAAGAACAGGGCATGCTGAGATAAAACATTTATATCTTGAGTTATACAAATCCAAATGAGATGGGACCAAAAGGGTTAGAAACTAGACACGTAAGGCTACAACATATGCAAAAATTAGGTTTAAAGGAGTTAAATTGAAATAAGGGTGGAGTATACAATAACCGGGCAGAATAGGTATGATGGGCAGAATAGACATAAGGATCCAATCCATACATATTTGACATTATTGTGATATATAAGGGTCCAACCCCTACATAATTGACATTAATGAGACATGTTTGTTACTCTATGTTGAACTTTTGCTTGATTGGTTTTACTGGTAGTCTAGCACTATTCACGGGGAAGCAGACTCGATCCGTTATGCCGCCGAATTTCCGGCAGAATTTAGTGATAATTCTAAAGGTTGTTGTGTTAATATTGTTATGTGACGTGTATGAATACTAAGCAAGTATTATTGTTTGAGATTAGGGTATGAAGCCTATGTATTTATGATTTTATGATAAAAGATATGATGATGAGTCCATATTCTAAAGGAACGTGACATGGCAATCACGCTCTGATAGGGTATGACACGGCGATTATACTCCGGAATGTGGCATAAGGATCCCACCCCTAAGGAATGTGACATGGTGATCATATCCCGAAGGAGTATGACATGGCGATTATACTCTGGGATGTGGCAGGATGAATATATTTTAAGGAGTGTGACATAGTGATCACACCCCAATGGGGTATGACATGGCGATCATACTCTGGAATATGGTATGATGACCACATCCTAAGGAATGTGACATGGCGATCACACTCCGATGGGGTATGTGTAACGATCGAAAAATTTATCGTTAACAACTGAATTATTCGATTTTTAATCAAATAAGTGAGTTTAATCAGAACTTGATTAAACATTTACTTAAAGCCAATCAAGTGTAACTTAAAAGGATTAGGCTAGATAGAATTAGATTAGGAGTATAGAAAACTTCACAGAACAATTTCAAACTGATTTACCGGTTTAAAAGAAATCTAGAGATTTCTAGATTTCCAACCCATTTTGAATCAACCAATAGAATTTTTCCATGAGTGTCCTAGAATCCACGGCTAAGTTATAGCTAAACAACCCACCTAAATGGCGGCCTGGGAGCCCTTGATGGTGGGAAGCTTAACCAAAATCAATACTAGACTTGGATCCACCAATCAAAACCAAAATAGATTCAAATATCTCACTTTTTTTCTCTCTTTTTCCATCAGAATTTTCAACCTCTTTCAGCAGCTGAAGCTTCTCTCTTTCTCTTCTCATTGCTCTCATTTCTACTCCATTCTCATCTATCTTCAAGCCTCATCCCAAGCCACCACCATCCAAAACACAAAATCAGCCTAAATCACTCAAGACAAGGTAGGACAGCCCATAAAAATTTCAGAATTTAATTCGTTGTCACTTGTTCCCACCACCTCAATGAAGTTGGCTTAGGTTAAACTGCCTAGAACAGATGTACAATTTCAAGAGGTAATGTTTCGAGACTCATAACTCAAAATCTACTTAGGCAAATGACATGAAACCTAACTCATTTTAAAGTTTGTTGTGTTAGCTTCATTTTGATATAAAATTCACATGATTCCATCTAGTTTTCGATTTTTAGTGAATTTTCTTCAATAGGAATTCAATTCTGGCTCAAAACAGGACATGCCGAGATAAAATGTTTATATCTAAAGTTATACAACTCAAAATGAGATGGGACCATAAGGGTTAGAATCTAGACATATGAGACTATGACATATCCAAAAATTTGATTTAAATGAGTTGAACTGAATGAGAAATGAGCACACCAAATTCGAGCAGAACAGAGGAGGTTGAATTGAAACTCTATTAATGTTTAAATTCAAATTGTTGATTGAGATTATGAATGTACATGTATAATTGAGATTGTTGATTGATGTTATGAATGTACATGTATAATTGTTGCTCTATACTGAAATTGTAAGTGTATAAATGTACTGGTTGTCTAGCACTATTCACGGGGAAGCGGACTCGATCCGTTATGCCGCTGAAATTTCGGTAAGAAATCCATAAGTTATGAAATTCATGACAACTTGAGTACTTCAGAAGTAAAGAGACAAGTTAGATGTGCATTCATTTCATGACATTTATAAAGAAGTTCACATCACTTGGGCCAGCCCCGGAATAAATTAAGGGGAATAGATCAGTGGGAAAGTCGAGGAAAGTAAACCCGGCCATCCTGTATAGGAACGAGCTCGGTCCTAAAAAGTGGACTATTACCCAGGAGCATATGGCCAATGACTCCCAGGGGACCAAGGATGGAAATAAGTTATAAAAGGCAAAAGCCTCCAAGAATAAGATGCATCTTCTCATTTCACATGCATATGTACAGTGTAATACTTTTCTATTGATTGTTCTAGATCTCTGTATATTATTCATAACATGCTATTGTTCCGATGTGATTACTGTTTGAGTACATTAGTATATTTGTTAATTAAAATTGAACTTGTTTCAGTGTATGCTTTACAAATGAGTATTTAAATTAAATATTATCATTTTACCGTACTATCTGAAAATCTTGCACGACCGAAACAACTGGGAATGACAACGATGACAGATGTATACAAGTTAGGATTTTCTATTGAGAAGTATTCATTTCTCACCATGTTATATATTCCGCATCATTCTCAGAATATGGAGCACACAGTGACCGGGGTCCTATTCATTGAGTTTCCTGAGCTTCACATCCACATCGACCCTTTCCTAGATTCTGTATATATATCAGATAGATGCCGCTTTCTGCTTATACTTCTTCTTCCAGAGGGACTTTGGCTGCACCACTTATGCATCCTCTCTTTTTGATCCCATCTGTCCCTACATTGCTATACCTCTTCATATGGCCCATCCATTTCCACCACCACCACCAGCAAAGCACCACCGCACTGAGCTCCAGCTCCCATGGCCCCTCTGCTTCACCGCCACAGCCTGATGTCGCCGCCTCGACCTCAAAGGAGGATCCGCCCGAGGCGGCTAGTTCTTCGTCCGCTATCTCGCCTCGCAAAGGCTGTCGGCACTCTCCACCGACGCCGCCATCGCAAATGGTTTCCTTTTGTCAGACTCTGATTAGATAGCGTGCATACTGTAGTGGGGTTAGATGTACAGAATGACCTTCTTTTGACAGTTTGGGTCATGGTTGGATGGATAGATATTAGGAATGTACATGAAATGTCCCATGGGACCGCTAGGTGTCGCTCATAGGTACTGGCCATTTCATTTTGTATTAGCGGCCTCATTTTGACACCTTGTACTTTTTGACAAACTTTGAAATCAGATATCTATATACATATCTATGACGCCGTTTGCAGTTATTCTGTTCTTATTATATTTTTATTTATGTTAAGTTATTTACAGTTTACCGATTGATTTGTATTTATTCCGCCATCACGCAGAAAATTTTGTTATGAGATCAGGTAGTCTTATGCAAGAAATTAATTCTAATACAGAAAAGAGAAATTTAATCAGTATTTCACGTAATCTCTTATCAGATAGATTATTATGACTTAAACATAGTACTTTGTCTGGTAAGGTGTTACATTTTTGGTATCAGAGCAGTTCATCCTAATATAGGCCTGAGGATTAGACCGACTATGCTTCTCGTGATATGCTCAGATTCCTAGATCTTGTTATGTTCTCAGTCTTTTCCATATGGATAGACTACGTGAAGTAGTTTGCCTAATCAGATGCTATTATTTACTAGCACGCCGAACTTAGTGTTGAGCCTGATCAACTCAATTACTCTTGTTTTGTGTGTTCAAAACTTAATGGCTTCTGGAAGGCGAGGTAGGCCGCGAGCTACTCCAACCCAGGACGAATCTATAGAGTTTCTGGATACGATGCGAGAGATGGCGTACACTATGCGCACACCAGCAGTCAAGCGCCATCGAAATGATAGGTCAACTAGGAAGACAGTCAGAGGTAGGTCATAGTGGAAATCATAACGGCCCTGGGATGGATCTAGAATATCTTAAGTTTGCTGAGTTTCGGAAGGCCAATCCACCCAGCTTCAGGGGAGCCTTTGACCCAAATAAAGCAGCTGAATGGATTAAGGCTATGGAAAAGATTTTCTCCGTGTTAGATTGCACGCATTCAGCAAAGGTGACTTTTGCCACCTACATGTTAGAAGTCGATGCACTGTGGGATGGTGCGCGACGATTATTAGAAGGAGCCCAGACAAAAATTAATTGGGACGTATTCAAGGATGCATTTTACCAGAAGTATTTTCCTATGTCTGTTCGCAATGCCAAGGAGTTGGAATTCATGCACCTCCGTCAAGGAAACAGTAACGTGTCGGAGTACGTTGCCAAATTTGAGGAGCTGTGCAAATTCTCCACTATTTATCAACGAAGCCCCAACAAAGCATGGAAATGCATGAAATTTGAAGGTGGACTGAAAGAAGACATTCTTGCCACCATAGGGCCAATGGAGATCAGAGACTTTTCTACCTTGGTGAACAAGTGCCGCTTAGTAGAAGATTGTAACAAGAAGTTAGTTGCTGCTAGAGCATCCGGCAACAACTTTAAGAGGGGGTTAGCTCCACAAGGTCCGAGGTTCAAACCCAACTTACAACAGCGAAGGAAGTTCCAGCTGGTGAACAACAAAGGCAAGCAACCTCAACTATTCTTCGAACTGGATTTGTACCAATGCGGCAGAATCATGGCAACCGCCTCTTGCTTGGCAGTGTCAAAATGTCTACTTTGGATGTGGGCAAACCAGGCCACAGATCTATGAATGCCCCGCCTAAATCCTCAATCGACTCCTAGGCCACAACGCCAAGGGAGAGTTTTCACTATGGATGCACAAGAGGTCAAGAAGTCAAAAACTTGATCCAAGATACATGTGAAGTAAAATGGTAAGACTCTAACCATTTTATATGATCTCAAAGGTGCGTCTCACTCTTTCATTTCTCATGATTGCATGACAGCCCTACAGCTACCTATTTCTGAATTACCTTATGACTTGTTAGTTTCTACTCCTACAAGTGAGCCCGTTAGGACCAATCACATTTGTATCAATGTCCCTTGTCAAATAGGGAGGCCTGATCTTTCCGGCTAATTTAATTTGTCTTCCTTGTCCGCATTTGACATCATCTTGGGTATGGATTGGCTCTTCCGCCAACCAAGCCCTCGTTAAATTGCTCAGATAGATCCATTACACTCCCTTCTGTTTCATCTTCTGAATCCGTAATTCCTGTAAGTCTTTATTTAAGTTCCTTAATAGTGCACCCTTGTGGGAATAGAAGTCAAGGGCATATTTTCTTATCAACCAGCATGACAAAGGTTGATCAGGAGTTAAACAATATTCCAGTTGTTAGGAATATCCCGATGTGTTCCTCAAGATATTCCCTGAAGTTCCCTCCCCGAGAGAGATTGAGTTCACTATTGAATCGGGTGCCAGGAGTGGAATCAATATCTTTAGCGCTGCATCGCATGTCGCCTTGAACCGGGCTGAACTTAAGGGGCAGATTGAAGAACTCTTGGAAAAGAAATTCATTAGGCCAAGTGCATCACCGTGGGGAGCCCCAGTCTTGTTAGTTAAGAAGAAAGATGGAGGCATGCGACTCTGTGTAGATTACAGGCAGATGAATAAAGTGACAATCAAGAACAAGTACCCGTTACCAAGGATTGATTATCTTATGGATCAACTGCAAGGGGCTATTGTATTTTCCAAGATTGATCTATGGTTTGGATATCACCAGATTCGGGTTCGAGAAGAAGATATTCCGAAGACCGCGTTTCGGACTCGTTATGGACATTATGAGTATACCATGATGTCCTTCGGATTGACAAATGCACCAGCAATATTCATGGATTACATGAACCGAATATTCAGACCATATCTTGATAAATTTGTGGTGGTGTTCATTGATGACATACTTGTCTATTCGAAGACAGAACAGGAGCACGCAGAACACTTGCGATTAGTTCTGCAAATTTTAAGAGAAAAGAAACTTCATGCCAAGCTATCCAAATGTGAATTTTGGATGGAAGAAGTAAAATTTCTTGGCCATGTGGTATCCCATGGGGGAATTTCAGTAGATCCCAGTAAGGTAGAAGCAGTATTAAACTGGGAGCGACCAACCACGCTACTAAGTCGAAGCTTCTTAGGGTTGGCAGGATACTACAGAAGATTTGTTAAAAACTTCTCTCAAATAGCCCTACCCTTAACAAAGTTGACCAGGAAGAACGCCCCATTCGACTGGACGCTCAAGTGTGAGCAGAGTTTTTGGAATTAAAGGAAAAGTTGACAACCGCCCCAGTACTTATTTTACCGGATCCTCATGGACCGTTTGAAGTGTACTGTGATGCTTCTAAGAAAGGATTAGGGTGTGTGCTAATGCAAAATAGGAACGCTAGGCATATGCTTCCAGGCAATTGAAAACTCATGAAAGAAACTATCCAACCCATGATCTCGAATTGGCGGCGATAGTATTTGCCTTGAAAATGTGGAGACACTATCTCTACGGAGTGAAGTTTGAAGTATTTTCTGATCACAAAAGCTTGAAATACCTTTTTGATCAGAAGGAATTGAACATGAGACAACAAAGATGGATGGAGTTTCTTAAAGATTACGAGTTCGACCTGAAGTACCATCCAGGCAAAGCAAACGTGGTAGCAGACGCCTCTAAGGTAAAATCCTTGACAAAGGCGTGATGATGATCAAAGAAACGGAGCTTATAGAGAGCTTTCAAACCTCAACTTGGGGATCTCTATAACTCCCAAAGCATTCATTCAATTACACCAACTGAAGATAGTCAGTACTTTCAAGGATCAAATCCAGCAAGTACAACAAAGAAACGATGACTTCCAACACACAAAGGCGTACTAGTGCAATCGGCAAGCTAACAGATTCTCTCAATGCGAAGGAATATGGCGATATCATGGAAGAATATGTGTACCGAGGAGAACGATCTCAAGAGGAAGGTTTTAGAGGAAGCCCATAAGAGTGAGTTTACTGTACATCCTGGCATCAATAAGATGTACCAAGATCTCAAGCAGATGTTTTGGTGGCTAGGCCTTAAGACAGATGTGGCCAATTTTGTGAATAAATGTTTAACTTGCCAGAAGGTGAAAATAGAGCATCAAAAGCCGGCAGGGACACTACAACCCTTAGAGATTCCGGAATGGAAGTGGGAGAGTAGTTCTATGGATTTTGTGATGGGCTTACCAAGAACCCCCTCAGGATATGACGCTATATGGGTTATAGTGGATAGACTAACCAAGTTAGCTCACTTTTTACCCATTCGAGTGAATTCCCCTCTAGAAAAGTTGGCTCAGCTATATATTCAAGAAGTAGTTCACACATGGTATTCCTTCGACAATCATTTCCGATCGAGATCCAAGGTTCACCTCACGGTTTTGGGGAGCGCTCCAGAAGGAGTTTTGTACTAGGCTATGTCTAAGTACTGCATATCACCCGTAATCGGATGGTCAAACGGAGCGAACGATTCAGACCCTGGAAGATATGTTGAGAGCATACATTCTGGAACAACGAGGAAGTTGGGATCGATATTTACCGTTAGCCGAATTTGTGTACAACAATAGTTATCATGCTAGCACTGCATGGCTCCATATGAGGCTTTATATGGCCTAAGTGTCAATCTCCCTATGTTGGTAATGGGCAGGAACAGAGTCTCCTAGGTTCGGAACTAGTCAGACAGACAACATAGCAGATCCAAAAGATCCGTAGCAAGATACTTGCAGCTCAGAGCTGTCAGAAGAGCTATGCGGATGTCCGGAGGAAACCCTTGGAATTTCAAGAAGGAGACCACGTGTTTCTGAAAATCACACCCACAACCGGAGTAGTAGAGCCATTAAAGTCAAAAAGCTAAGCTCCTCGCTTTATAGGTCCCTTTCAAATTTTAAAGCTTAATCGGGCTACCGCTTATCGAGTTGCTTTACCTCCGTGATCTATCTAATCTTCACGATGTTTTCCACATTTCGCAACTCGTAAGATACCAACCGGATCCTCGCCTACTTGCTAGAACCTGAATCAATCTAATTAAGGGATGACTTGACTTTTCATGTACCCTAGCAAGGATAGTGGATAGAGCGTCAAACACCTTCGGAACAAAGCGGTATAATTGGTGAAGGTAGCTTGGGGACGTGAAGACTCAGCAGACTGTACGTGGGAATTAGAATCTAATATGAGGAGAGAACACCTAATTATTCTCGTGTACCAAATTTTGAGGACAAAATTTTTTTAGGAGGTTAGAATGTAACGACTAAAAATTTATCGTTAACAACTGAACTATTCGGTTTTAATCAACTAAGTGAGTTTAATCAGAACTTGATTAAACATTTACTTAAAGCCAATCAAGTGTAACTTAAAAGTGTAACACCCTACTAATTTAATGTTATGCTTAAGACATAGCATGAAATTAAGTAGATTGTGTTACTGTGTTAATACACTCGCTTAATGCTTCCTTTGTCCGTATTCTTTATTTATTTATCTATTTATTTAAAGAAGTGGAACTGTCAGATAAAGAACGTGATAGGGTTTAATGCATCACAATAGAAAGATAAGAACAATTTACACTTATATTGTCAATCAGATATATATATATATATATATATATATATATATATATATATATATATATATATATATATATATATATATAAAGAGCCACTGCTTTCAAATTTATGTACAGTGTTTCAAAATAGGATATATGAGCGTCTGTACTAAAAAAAGACATAAGGCCCATGTCACTAACTCGATCCTATGTGGTCCTCAGAGGACATTTCAAAACCTACCACTAGTCTATGACTCCAAAGTCATGCCAAAAGAGGGTCATGCTATACAATATCATCGCTTCGTACCTACTGGCCAGGTAGTCGCAATATATCAAACTTCTGGGCTGCAGTAGTTAGTACCGGGTCCCGAGGAGGAGGATGTCAGCCGGTGGCCTTGAAGCGGTTGCAAGTATCTGAGTCGAAAGGGATGTTAGGTACAACTCATGAGGTGACTCGTGCAGGTCGGGCAGGGGTTGCGGTGTGTGGAGTGCAGGAGGTGCCGGGAGGTGTGCAGCTGATAAACGGAACCGCAAAGTAAGGGGAAGCAGGATCAAAAGCGGGATGGTGCAAAGGGACAGCAAAGTTCCTATCACTAAAAAGGTAGAGATGGAACTGGCAAGAGCCGGCTATATACAAATGAGCTCACCGCAGGTCATGGTGGAGCCGCAAGTCCGCACCTCAATGAAGAGGGTAGTCTGTGTTCCATCGCCCACGCCTGAGAATGAGGCGGAAATGCAAAACGAGGTGAGAATTTAAGGAAATTCTCGCAGGTCGTGCATGGCTTAATCGACATAGCTTTCATTCTCAGTTGCCTCGGGTTTCATTTAATTATGAAAACATTAGATCGAATTTAACCATTCATATTTAATAAGGTTAAGAAAATATCTGGTCCGAGGCAAGGTCCAGTTTTACTTTAAACAGCATAAGAAAGCGCCTAAACTACTAACAAGAATACATGTAATAATGGGCGATAAGTGAACACATGCTATAAGTAAGCATAATAGTTAAACCAGAATAACTTGTAATCATGCACTTAATGCGATCATGCAAACTTGCTCTTGAACTTTCCTTCATAAACTTTTCCTTTGCTCATATACTTTCTTCATTACTCATAAATTTTTCCATTACTTGGTCCCCTGGGAGTTCTTGGCCATTTTAGACTCCTGGGTAATAGTCCGCCAGATCGAAGCCTGCTCCTATACAGGGATTACCGGGTTTACTTTCCCCGACGTCCCCACCGATCTATTCCCCTTAACTTTTTATCCAGGGCTGGCCCAAGTATCATGGAACTTTCATCATAACATATTCTTGGTCATCATAACATGAACTTCATAGCTTTTTGTGAGAATGCACATGCATCTATGTGTACATCATAACTTATTCATATACTCTACCGCAATTTTGGCGGCATAATGGAACGTGCCCGCTTCCTCATGAATAGTGCCAATATTCAGAGCTAGTTTCTCATAGAAATCATCATAGTTCATTCATATTTCAAACATCAATTCATGGCACAATTATTGAAATCAAAACATAGTTGCTGTCTTAATACTTGCATTTGACCCGATTTTTTGTAAATCAGGCCATAATTTCTGTTTAACTCATTTGGACCTCAAATTTGGATATGTTAAAGTGTTATGTGTTTATTTTTTAACCTCTTTGGTCCCATCTAATTTCGATAACTATAACTCAGGTTATTCAGGTTTTATCCCGGCCTGCCCAGCAGCTAGCCAGAATTGTACACTTAAAAGTAAAAATCTACTAAAAATCGAAAACTGGTTCAGAGGACACGAAATTAGTCTCAGATTAAAGCTGATAGAACCATCTGTCATTTGCAAGAAGTCCCATTCCATTTGACTCAGTAGGGCTCGAGTTATAAGCCCTGAAACTTAACCTTCTTGAACTGCTCTGATTTAGCTTGGTTTGGACATAGGTTAACTTTTTCAAATCACTAGGAACAAATAGGATGGTAACAAACTCGGAATTTCTGGGTAGGATGTTCTCCTATGTGTAAGCTTTCCAACAAAATTGGTTTCACTCAATTTGGAGTTGTATAGAGTGAGTTACACCCTTTTCAACCCATATTGCCCGAGTGGATGTCTGGATGCCTAGGTCAAACTTCAAAAATTCATATCTCTCTCAATATTAATCCAATGGTCTTATATGATATATGTATGGAAAGCCCTAGATGTCTAGTTTCACATAAAAATGGTTTCATTAATTTTGAACTGCAGAAGGCAGAGCCGTACACTCCACCGCATTTAATTGCCGAGGGTTTTGAGTTTCCCAGTCTCTCAATTTCTCCATATCTGCATCCTTTCTTGTTTCCAATTCAACTTTAATTTCACAAACAGTCAATAACCCAGCCACAATTCATTATGAATCACTCAGTCAATATATCAAAATTGAAGAATTAAACCACCAATAATCATTCAAAATCAGAAAAATCAAAAGAGGAATTAAAACCTCTACCTCTTGCTTTGAGTTTGGAAATAGAGTCAATGAACTTGAAGGTCAGATAGAGTGGGAGAGTTGAGAAGAGGAAAGAGAGCTGAAGTGAGGAAGGGAAAGCAACGCAAGAAATGAGCTGAAGAGGCAGGAGGGGGATATATATAGACAAGGCCTCGAAGTGGTAGTTAGAATGAGTGGCTTTGATTGGGTGAAATTTTGTGGGCAAAGTTCAGCCATCTCTCCCTCTTTTGTGTCAAAATTGCTCTCCACGTCGCTAGAGAAGTGAAACTCGCTCGCTGCAGATCTCGAGCAATGACGTTTAACTCGTGACTTTTAAGGTCAATTGTGGCCTATCTATTCAGATGAAGTCTAACTCAAAATATTGCCTTGGTTTATTCACAAGGTAAAGTCGGACTTTGGAATCGTAAGATACAATTACCTTCAAATCGAAGGTCAAGGGCCAGAATGTGAAACCAAAATACTCAAACCCAAGTCGGAGACATAGTAAACTCAAATCGATTCTAAGGATGACACCGATATCGGGATTCAAAACATTAATCAAGTGTACCAAGAAATCGAACTCATAGGATCTCGCACTCCAACTCGATCTCGGAACTCGGAGTAAGAGAAATGAAAGCTTCGCTAATAAACTCGATATCGAACTCAAAACTTAATATCGAAAATCGGGAGCATAAGCCACTAAATTTGAACTAACGAAATCGGAACTCTGGATATCGTGTTTATTCTAACTCGAGCATAAGGTCGGAAATCGCATATTACGTGTATAAGGTCGTAAATCAGAAGATACAGCCAGTCTTTTTTAAGCCTTGGAGACGAATTCGGAATTCGAAACTCCGACATTGTATTACTAAGGTCGAAAGTCGGAATTTGTAGACAAACTCAGAAATCAGAAATTTCAATATTAAGTGATGAGATCGGAAGTCGGAAATCGGACATTACATTACCACCCTTCCTTGAAAAAAAAATTTTGTCCACAAAATTTAGTACTTGAGAATAGTCCAGGATACTCTTTTCTCATGTCTGATTCTAGTTCCCAAGTCAGAAATCGGACATTACAAAAAGCATTAGGCTAGATAGAATTAGATTAGGAGCATAGAAAACTTCACAGAACAATTTCAAACCGATTTATCGATTTAAAGGGAATCGGTAGGATTTCGTATTTCCAATTGCTCTGAACCTAACCAAAGAGAATTTTTCTATGAGTGCCCTAGAATCAATGGCTAAGATTTAGCCAAACAACCCACCCAAGTGGCGCCTTGGGAGCCCTTGATGGTGGGAAGCTCAACCAAAATCAATACTAGACTTGGATCCACCAATCAAAACCAAAATAGATTCAAATATCTCACTGTTTTTCTCTCTTTTTCCATCAGAATTTTTGACCTCTTTCAGCAGCTGAAGATTCTCTCTTTCTCTTCTCCTTGCTCTCATTTCTACTCCATTCTCATCCATCTTCAAGCATCATCCCAAGCCACCACCATCCAAGACACAAAATCAGCCTAAATCACTCAAGACAAGGTAGAAAATCCTACTTCTCATCTTGTTTCTCTGATTTGGGGTTGTATGAGGAGCATGCTTAATCTGAGATTTTGAATGTTTTATAGAGTGATGATGATGTTTTATGACTGATTTTGCGTGTGTGTTGCGATTAAAATTGGATTTGGGGTCAAATAGCTTGAAAGGAGGAGACAAACCTAGAAGTAGAATAGGATTTCCTCAAGGGTCCGTGACGGTGTGGAGTCTACAACTCCTCCTATCACCGTTTAAATTTGATGAAACCATTTTTAAATGAAACTAGACATTCAGGGCTTTCCATACATATATCATAATAGATCATTGGATTAGTATAGAATTAGTTATGAATTTTTGAAGTTAGACCTAGAAATCTGGGTATTCATCCGGGCAGCATGGGTTGAGAAGGGTGTAACTCACCCTATACAACCTCAAATTGAGTGCAACTAAAGAGGTTTGAAAGTTAATACATGAGAGAACATCCCATAAAAATTTCAAAATTTAATTCGTTGTCATTTGTTCCCAGCACCTCAATGAAGTTGGCTTAGGTTAAAACTGGCCTAGAATAGGACAGCCCAGTAGGGTAATGTTTCGAGACTCATAACTCAAAATCCACTTAGGCAAATGACATGAAATAACTCATTTTAAATCTTGTTGTGTTAGCTTCATTTTGATATAAAATTCGCATGATTCCATCTAGTTTTCGATTTTTAGTGAATTTTCTTCTATAGGAACTCAATTCTGGCTTAGAACAGACATGCTGAGATAAAATATTTATATCTAAAGTTATACAACTCAAAATGAGATGGGACTAAAAGGGTTAGAATCTAGACATATGAGACTATGACATACCCAAAAATTTGATTTAAATGAGTTGAACTGAATGAGAAATGAGGCACACCAAATTCGGGCAGAACAGAGGAGGTTGAATTGAAACTCTATTAATGTTTAAATTCAAATTGTTGATTGAGATTATGAATGTACATGTATAATTGAGATTGTTGATTGATGTTATGAATGTACATGTATAATTGTTGCTCTACACTGAAATTGTAAGTGTATAAATATACTGGTTGTTTGGCACTATTCACGGGGAAGCGGACTCGATCCGTTATACCGCCGAAATTTCGGTAAGAAATCCATAAGTTATGAAATTCATGACAACTTGAGTACTTCAGAAGTAAAGAGACAAGTTAGATGTGCATTCATTTCATGACATTTATAAAGAAGTTCACATCACTTGGGCCAGCCCCGGAATAAATTAAGGGGAATAGATCAGTGGGAAAGTCGAGGAAAGTAAACCCGGCCATCCTGTATAGGAACGAGCTCGGTCCTGAAAAGTGGACTATTACCCAGGAGTATATGGCCAATGACTCCCAGGGGACCAAGGATAGAAATAAGTTATAAAAGGCAAAAGCCTCCAAGAATAAGATGCATCTTCTCATTTCACATGCATATGTACAGTGTAATACTTTTCTATTGATTGTTCTAGATCTCTGTATATTATTCATAACATACTATTGTTCCGCTGTGATTACTGTTTGAGTACATTAGTATATCTGTTAATTAAAATTGAACTTGTTTCGGTGTATGCTTTACAAATGAGTATTTAAATTAAATATTATCATTTTACCGTACTATCTGAAAATCTTGCACGACCGAAACAACTGGGAATGATAGCGATGACAAATGTATAGAAGTTAGGATTTTCTACTGAGAAATATTCATTTCTCACCATGTTATATATTTCGTGTCATTCTCAGACTATGGAGCACGCAGTGACCAGGGTCCTATTCATTGAGTTTCCTGAGCTTCACATCCACATCGACCCTTTTCTAGATTCTGTATATATACTGTAGATGCCGCTTATTATACTTCTTCTTCCAGAGGGACTTTGCTGTACCACTTATGCATCCTCTTTTTGATCCTGCTATCCCCTACATTGCTAAACCTCTTCATGTGGCCCATCCATTTCCACCAAAGAAGACTCAAAAAGACCAGCACTAAAAGAGCTCCAGCCTCCCATGGCCCTCCTCGCTTGATCGCCACAACCGATGTCGCCGGCCTCGACTCTCGCAGGAGGATCCATCCGAGGCAAATAGTTCTTCGTCAGTCATCCGCCTTCCCAATGTCGGGCACCTTCCACCGACGCCGCCATCGCGAACGGTTTCGCCGACTCGCTTAGATAGCGTGCATGTCAGAGTGGGGTTAGATGTATAGAATGACCCTCTTTGACAAATGGGTCATAGTTGGATGGGTAGATATTAGGAATGTACATGAAATGTCCCATGGGGACTAGTTAAGGTGCTGTTCATAGGTACTGGCCGTTTCATTTTGTATTAGGGGCCTCATTTTGACACCTTGTACTTTTTGACAAACTTTGAAATCAGATATCTATATACATATCTATGACGCCGTTTGCAGTTATTCAGTTCTTATTGTATTTTTATTTATGTTATGTTATTTACAGTTTACCGATTGATTTGTATTTATTCCGCCATCACGCAGAAAATTTTGTTATGAGATCAGGTAGTCTTATGCAAGAAATTAATTCTAATATAGAAAAGAGAAATTTAATCAGTATTACACATAATCTCTTATCAGATAGATTATTATTACTTAAGCATAGTACTTTGTCTGGTAAGGTGTTATAGTATGACATGGCGATCATACTCTGGAGTGTGCATGACAAGTAAAAAAAGACCAAGAAAGCAAAGAAAATTATGTATATCTGCATAAGTTCAAGTACACGTGAAGGCAGTTGCAAATTTCAAGTTTCCAGTATGTTAGTGTTATTATATTTTTAATATGTTATAGTTATTATTCGTAATATGCTTCATGAATTTTTCGTGTATTGGCTCTCCCAAATGACAAGTGCATGAATAAAGCGAATTCTGCTTCGGACAAGGTATTTTTCGAACTATAAAACTAAATAGTCTATTTAACATGCTCACATTTTTCATAATAAATCAAGCAGCTGGAGATAATCACAATGACACCTGCACATGGTAGTTTAATGAGACCTACTAAGAATTTATAATTCTCATTCCTATGTTTATTTCCGTGTTATCTCCAGATAGTTCAGAAGTTCCAGAGAAGGTCCTCCGAGGCGGAGTTGACTAGTAAGATTGAAGGTGGCTGAAGGTTAATACAAGTCAAGGTCCGATTAAGTGATAGTAACAACTCCTAGGTGAGGTATTATGACTTAAGCATAGTACCATGCTTGGGAAGGTGTTACAAGTTTGAATTGAGGATTGGATGGATTGATTAGAGAAGAATATGAATCCAAGAAGAATTCAAGAAGTCAAGTTAGGTTTTCCCTCAACGGTCCGGGTGACACATGGAGTGTACCATTTGGCCCTGTCATAGCTGATTAAATTTGATGAATCTATTTTTAATGAAACTAGACATTTAGGACTTTCCATACATATAAAATATAAGGCCATTGGGTTAGTATAGAGTTGGTTATGAATTTTTGAAGTTTGACCTAGAAATCTGGATTCTTATCTGGGCAGTATGAGTTGAGAAGGGTATAACTCACCCTACACAACTCCAAATTGAGTGCAACAAAGCTAACATGTAAGGAAACATCCCATAAAAATTTTAGAGTTAGATTCATTGCCATATGTTCCTAGCACATCAATGAAGTTGAGTTAAGTTTTGACTGGCTGGAATAAAGTAGTCCAATAGGGTCAAGTTTCGGGACTCCTAACTCAGGATATGCTCATGAAAATGACATGAAACTTATCTCATTTGAAATCTTGTTCTGTTAGCTTTAATTTGATATAAATTTCGTATGATTTCATTTAGGTTTCTATTTTTAGTGAATTTTTACTTATAAGAACCCAATTCTGGCTAAGAACAGGGTAGTCTAAGGTAAAATTTTTATATCTTGAGTTATACAAATCAAAATGAGATGGGACCAAAAGGGCCATAAACTAGACACATAATGCTATGATATATCAAAAAATTAGACTCAAATGAGTTGAATTGCAATAAAGGTGGAGTATACCAAACTCAAGTAACAAGAGAGAATAAACCAAAAACCCAATTGGTGCTTGAATTGAAATTGATGAATGATGCTATGAATATATATATATATTTGCTGGTCCATATTGAATTGCAAGTTTGTACATTTGTACTGGTTGCTTGGCACTATTCATGGGGAAGCGGACTTATCCGTTATGTCATTTAAATTTCTACAGTAAATATGTGAATTATGATCAAGTATGAACATTTATATGTTGTGCTCATTAGATTCATATATGTAAGAATGATTTAAGTATAATATGAAGTATATGAATGAATGCATGTAGCATATGCATGTATAATCATGTCCAAAGAAGAATAAGATTTATGAGAACTTGCAAGAAAGATATACCAAGCTACCACGTGAGGCATGGCATAGACCCAGCTAGCGTGGGCCAGAGCGGTATTGTCTAAGACTTGGGCCACCGACCAGATTTAAGGAATAGACCAAAGGTGAGGGGCGGGGAAAGTAAACCTGTCACTCATGTATAGGTACAAGCTCGGACCTGAAAAGCATACTATCACCCAAGGGTGAGGGAGGCCATTCACCTCCGGGGGACCAAGTACAGAATGGCAAGGTTAAGTTGCAAGTTAAATAAGAGATAAATTAACTCAAGTGCACTTGCATACATTCAAGTATAAGCATCTATATGTGCATCTTCGATTATCTAGTTAAGTCATAATGCTATTATGATCCTTGTTGAAGCATATTATACTACCCGTATTTCTATGTCTGTCATATGATATGGCAAGTGGTTGTTAAAATATAACCCGCTTCGAGAAAGGTGTTTTCAACTTAAAATTGAACCACTATTTGTTTATATATGCTCATATTTTCATAATAAACCAAAGCAGCTGGAATGTTTATGATGACATCAGAAGATTAGTTTGAGTTTATCTACTGAGAACATTAGGTTCACGCTACCTACTTGTATATTTCTCTTTCCGTAGAATATTCCAAAGACCTGTGTTGGAAATCAAGTGCGAAACAGAGTACAGGGCCATTCATTGAGCAAGAATCAGGCGTAAGCAAGACCAAGAGACTATTGAAGCTAGCTAATGACTAGTCAGAAGTAAACGCTGTGTATTATATCAGTTGCAATTTCCTTTAAAGTGTAATTATTTTATTATCTATGTATCAGAGACTATTAGTCAGTAATAAAGTGAGCAGTTAAAGGGCCATCTATTATATTTTCCATATTTTAAAGATTTCTTAGCACAGTGACAACTTTTTAATATAACTCCATAACTCGAGCATGGCTTATATGATAGAGGTTGTTACACAACCCCATCTTGCCTACCAATTTAAGTTTAGTGTAATGGGTGACGAAGGTGATCATATATATGAGCTCATGTCTTAAAAAAAGTAAAGTTTCAAGGGCGGTATATGAATATTTAAGTATATGCTAAATAAGTAAGTCAAGTTCAAAGTCAAAGAAAAGTCAACAAAAGTAAAGCAAAATAAAAATTTAAGCTTGGCATGGTGATGGCTTTGACCATGATGAGGAGGAATATAAGGGAAGTGAGTTTGGTACTTTTAGAGGTGGATCTATGGTTTATATAAAATATCAACACACTTTATGATAAAGAAAGTAAAAATGAAATTTTACCTAACCATGAGGTATCCATTCGACCATTAAAGAAAGAAAAGAAAAGAAAATGGTTTTAGCTAAGACAAAAGTGAAACTTGATAATTTAAGTGTCAAAATAAGTGTTACTCCAAGTGTTATGACTTAACTAGGAATTGTCAACATCAAAAGAGAGCAAGGTGAACTCCTTGTAGCCTCCATGGAGAAGATATTAGGGTCGTGCACTTTGTCATAAAATTTGGAATGCACGCATATTCCTTAAGTCAAAATCACAATATAGAATTCTCATTAGTGTAACATCCCCAATTTTCCTTGTGCCAAATTATTCCATTTTGCCTAAAAATTGGAAACTTGTTTTCATTCCATCCAAATCCTGACTCATTTCCATTTTGCTTAAAGTCGGAACTCATGTCCATTTTCTTTAAATGCAATGATCAATTCGGAAATCGAAACTCTTGTCCATTTTGCTTAAGCTTAGGATCGATTTCCGATATTGATTTGTGTCCGAGTTCCAAGATAAAATAAGGTTGATGTTTTGTTTCCCGATTTCTGGGATTATGTTTAATCTTGATCTCCGGGATTGATTCTGGACTGAGTTTCAAGATTATATGTTCAATAAGATAGCAAGTTTGGAATTATGTGTATGAGTTTTAAAGTGTCCTAGTTCTCGAATTCCGAGGTTCGGGTATATAGTTTCATGGTTTGGTACCAACTTCCGAGTTTGGACCGAAGATACCCGACTTCCGGGTTTAGGTTCTATATTCTTATCCTTGACTTCCGATTTTAAGACAATTTACGTATGTGATTTCTAACCTCCAACCTTAAGCCACAATTAGTCTTCCAAAACTTTTATGAACGTTTCCTAGGTTCCGAGTTCCGACATTAATTATACTCGATCTTGCTCTCTGTTTGTTAAGTCCCGAGTTTCGATATTAACCAAACTTGATCTAGTATTTATACATCTCACATAACAATATGAACGCAACATCACTTAGAACTATCACTGATTCCTACTCAAAGTCGGAAATCATGTTTATCACTTCGGAAACCAGAAATTGTATACATTCCGATTAAACTCAGTGATCAACATGGAGCTCAGAACTGAACTAGCCAAATTCAACACTTCAAACTCAAGATCCAATGGCAGAGAACCCACCCACTTTACCCCCTTGGGATGGCACCATTTTGAGCCACTAGATGGAGGAGGAGTGGTCAAGTTTCCACCACCCAACTCACCAACCACACTATGATTCAACCATTATAAAATTCAACTAATTTCCACTTTCTTCCCTTAATATTCTCGACCCCATCAGCAGCTGACTCTTCTCTATTCTTTCTTCATTCTTCTTCTCCCTCACTTCACCTTATTTCCACCTTCAAGCTCCATCCCTCTTTCACACCAAAAACTTGCATCTAGCCAACATCTAAACCAATCTAGAGGTAGGATTTCTAATTTCTGCTTCTTATTTTCATGAATTAAAGTTGTATCAGCACTTCAACTCTCTCCACTTCTTTGATGACATACTTGATGTATGTGATGATTTATGGTTGGTTTATTAAGTATTTGGAGGGATTGAAATTGAATCTTGCATGGAGCATAAGATAGAGAGCAAACCAAAAACTAAAAACCTAGGAGAACTTACGGCGGTCCGTACGGTGGAGTGTACGGCTCTGCCTACAGCAGTTTAAATTTGATGAATCCATTTTATATGAAAATAGATATTCAGGGCTTTCCACATATATATCATATAAGGCTATTGGATTAGTATTGGGAGAGATATAAATTTTTTAACTTTGACTTAGGAATCAGGACTTTTATCCTGGCAGTGTGAATTGAGAAGGGTGTAACTCACCCTACACAATCCCAAATTGAGTGAAATCAACTTTGCTAGAAATTTTACACATAGGAGAACATCCCATAAAAAGATTCTGAGTTAGGTGCAGTCCCATTTGATCTCAGTGGTTCAAGGAACTTGCCTTATGTCCAAACCGGGCCAAAGTAGAGTAGTTCAAGAAGATTGAAATTCGGGGCTTATAACTCAAGCTCTACTTAAGCAAATGAAATGGAACTCATTGAAAATGAAAGTTTGTCTTGTTAGCTTTAATATGACACCAATTTCATATGATTTGATCTTGTTTTAGATTTTTAGTGAATTTTTACTTCCAAGAGTGTAATTCGGACCACTGACTAAATAAGCTGAGGCAAAATTTAAATATCTTGAGCTACACATATCAAAATTAGATGGGACCAAAAGGGTTGAAAACTAGACACATGGTGCTATGACATATCAAAAATTTAGGTTCCAATGAGTTGTATTGGACTAAAGGTGGATTATACAAAATTCGGGCAAAACTGAATAGAATTGGCGAAATGACCAAATTGATGGTTTCTAAGTTGTTATTGAACATATCAGGCTTGAGTTGACGGTTGCTAGTTTTACATTAATAGATATATTAGCTCGATTATATTGCTATAACTGATTTGTCCGTAGGAGCCGCACTATGCAAGGGGAAGTAGGTCTGATTCACATATGTCACGAAATTCCTAGAAATATGTGAATCATATGAATGTTATAAATATTTATATGTTATGCTCATAAGGTTCAGATATGCAAGGATGAATTTAAGTATGATATGAGTGATGAGAGCTTATGCTATGGGCGATTATACTTTGAATATATTATATTTACATGTCATATTCATGTATGCCTTGCATGCAAGATAATTAGAATATGATATGAGAAATAAGGTGTGAGATATATCCGTAGATGCACAAAGCATCCGTGATGCATGATAAGATATGGAAAGGAAAGATAATAAGAACTTGCAAGAGAGACGACTAAGCTACCATGTGAGGCATGGCATGGACCCAAATACGTGACTGAGCGGCACTGCCTAAGACTTGGGCCACCTTCTCACTGCATTTAGTGAATAGATCGGTGTAGGTCGGGAAAGTAAACCCACACTCATGTATAGGTACGAGCTCGAACCTCAAAAGCGTGCTATTGCCCGAGGGTGAGAGAGCCCATTCACCTCCTGTGACCAAGTACAGATGAGTAAGATCAAGTTGCAAGTTAAATAAATATATGAATTAAGTCAAGTGCACTTGCATGCAATCAAGTATAAGTATCTATAAGTGCATCTTCAATTATCTCATTAAGTCATATTGTTATTATGATTCTTGTTGAAGCATATTATACTATTCATATACCTATTTCTCATTATATGATATGACAAGTGGTTGATAAAATATAACCTGCTTTCAAGAAAGGTATTTCAACTTAAAATTGAACTACTATTTGTTTATATGTGCTCATATTTTCACAATAAACCGAAGCGGCTGGAATATTTATGATAACACTGTAAGATTGGTTTGAGTTTACCTTCTGAGAACCTTAGGTTCTCACTACTTGCTTGTATATTTTTCTTTTTCGTAAACATTCCAGCACCCAAAATGAAAATCAAGTGTGAGGCGGAGTACAGGGCCACTCATTGAGCAAGAATCGGACGTAAGCCAGATCAAGAGACAAACGAAGCTAGTTAGCGATTAGTCGGATGTAGACGTTGTGTATTATGTCAGTCACAATTTCTTTTAAAGTGTAATTATTTTGTTCTCCATGTATCAAAGACTATTAGTCAGTAATAAAGTGAGCATTTAAAGGGCTATGTATTATATTTTTCATATTTTAAAGATTTCTTAGCAAAAATTGACAACCTTTTAATATCACTCCATGACTCGAGCATAGCTTATACGATAGAGGTTATTACATTTTGGTATCAGAGCAGTTCGTTCTGTATAGGCCCATGGGTGGACTGATTATGCTTCTGATGCATACTCTGAGAATCTAGATAAACCATGCTAGGTCCTCACGTGAAGAGGACATAGAAATAGTATGCATGGTAGCCTTGTTGTGAGTGTTGTGGACTATCCGTTGTACTTGGATCAATGTTGAGCCCGATCACCTCAATATAAGGTTTGTGTAAACAGAACTTCCAAAAACCTCAAGCAGCTTATTAGGACCTTTCTATACATAATTATTAAGGATAAAACTCCTAGGAAGTAACGATGGCATAAAGTGATAGACAATTGAGTAAGTTGAGGAGTGCAAGTAGAATTGGGGGTTCAATCAAAGGAATTGTGCTTTGACGCCTGGTTGATATGGACATAGTAAACCTAGTTATATCGAAAAAGGTTGTTTGTAAAGTGTTGCCTGCAGTCCAAGATTTCCCATCATCAAGGGCATGATCTTAGTTGGAGGCTAGCCGGGAAAGAATCCTCTTTACTCCGGTGGGGCTTGTTTCAAGCTTCATTACATTACCCAATCCAGGCTATTTTCAGCTTGAATCTTGGGGATTCTTCTACCTGGTTTCGTAGCTTTAATACTCAATGGGAGTAAGGTGATTACTCGCTGATAAGCTTATCATATGTGGCATAGATAATACCCTTATTTTCTTCATAGATGGGACTACCCCGCATGTACTCGCCAAAGAAATTCACCCAGTCAATGGTTTTTATTTTGGATTGTGGTAATACCACATAATAAAGACCTGATTTTTCATTAAGAAATTTGTAGAGTGAGCAAATGAAGTAGAAGATCAGTGAAAGAAACTAAGGGCAGAAGCTTCAGTTAGGTACACTGGGAACTTTTTTAAGTCCCCATTCAAAGAATGAAATGGCTTCTCCCTCAAGGGTATAGGGAACTTACCTTGTAGCGATTGCGAATTGGAAGAATACTAAATGGAATCTTAGCTTTGAAAGGGAAACAGTTGAGCAAACTATAAAGAGACCCATCTAACTGTACATTAAATCAAGATAGAGATATAACTATACATGGTATAAAAAGCAGATGAAGTTATAAGTATAACAGGAGAAAAAGATAATATATCTCATACTAACCTGAAGTAAGGATATTTTCAAACTAGAGGTGGCATATGATCCAAGTGTAATTTTTCCTACCTTTCAGAAATAAAGGAAGTGCTAGAAAATCTAGTCATATTCAAATTCTATCGACCTTAGCCACCATAGGAACCGGATGATAGGATTATCTTCAATATGTTATTAGTAGAGGAATGAGGCTATTCAAAAAAGAAAGGCAATGTTGAACAATCACCTTTGGGTACCATTATATATGCTATGGGTGAAGCAACTCGATAAGGAATGTATGCAACTAATCCCGATAGACCATGGAAACAACAGCAAGGTAAGTCCTGACAAATGAAAATAGACAAATTTCTGTAGGAACAATAGAACATAGTAGGAACAAGGTAGGAAAAGGGGAAGTTTGAATTTCTGACTGGCCCATGAAAAAGAGAAAAGCTACCTAGTATGAGATTACGGTGCAAATAAGATTGTGTATGAAATACTAAGTAAGGTTGCCTTGGCACCGATTATAAGTGCAACAAACCCAATGTGCCCTAAGCAAGACCGGATAATGCACCAATATAAGATCAAAAGGAATTTGGAAACATACCCCATGAGGGGCAAGGTTTCGATGTCAAAATTAGAGGCAACGAGAAAAGTCTCCTATATCTTGGTCTTTGATTAAATGCAATCATCACTAATGCACTATGTTCCATCAGAGTTCCGTAGTTAAGTATGCTTGGACAAGAGTAATATTGAGATGGGTGACCATATAGAAAGTCTTCATATTGAAACTTCAACAGGATAGCAAGACCATCATTCCCATCTCTCATAACTAATGGATTATATCATAGGGGCAAGATGTTATGAAGAATAGCTAGAAGGCTTAGCAGTTAGGGCAATATAAAATTTAGCCACTGAAACTAACACACTTCTATATATTGTATTAGGATAAACACCCAATGAGATTGGTAACATTGGTGCCAACGAAAGTGGGAGGTGGACATCAACACAATCGTCGAGGAGTCTCCATGCTAACCAATTGAAGAAAGTAGAAGAGTGGCAGAACTTCGGCTATCCCACAATCCTTTCATTACGTGAAGTTGATCATAGTTTGAGGAGACAAGTATCGCAATAATCATTAAGAAATTCAACAAGAATGGCACGAGCTCAAATTAACAAATAATGAGAAAATGGAATAAAGCCCATAAGAGAAGGAGAGATTTCAAAGTGAGCACCATAGTTATAGTTTAGAAGGAAACTCTGGCCTTGCGCTTAAAAACCTAACGGAAGGGGAATTCATCACTAATCAAAGAAGATCAGGTAGGCAAGAGGTGGGATACGGCTTGATCAATTTCCCGAAAAATTTTGGCGAAGCCACTATGATCACTATTTGTTGACATTGATTGCTGCTGTAGCTGATAGTTTTTGCAATGACAGAACTTCTTCAGTTGGTATTTAGGGCCCAAGGCGCAAGTATTAGAAAGTTTACTTGTAAACATAGTGCACAAGTAGTCAGACACATGACAAAGAGGATGAGGAATTTACTCGATGAACTTGATGATGGATCAGAACGTCAGCAAAACAAAGTATATTTTGGCACCCATATGATCTACAACAACTCTCAGCATGGATATTGGAAAGGCATCTTGTAAGGCAATATGGTAAGGAAACTCTATAGCTTCAATAAAAAAGATCTGACTTTTAACCTTGGTTTTCACATTAAATTGTCTATATCTCAATAACTAGGAATCAAGGAGGATATTAGACTAATAGAAAGAGTCGTGAGTCTTAGAACTTAATCAGATAGTGGAAGCTGACCTAAAATCCTCCCACAAGCATTAGGCACTAGACAAATTTTACCAAAAAGAAGGAGTTTTAAGATGTCGCTCCTAGTTATAATGTTGAGGAAAGGCCTAAGCCCATGTTTCTAAAGAACCGTATTGGAGGCGAATTTATTATTGAATCAAGGATACCGAGCTTAATAAGAATCTTGGGAAAGAATATATGGACCTCCTTAACATTGGCATTATCATTACCACATATTGACGTCAACTACTACGATAACTGCTAATCTTTGCAATTGCAAATCTTCATGAGTTGAATGTCTGAGGTCTCATATACAAGTGGCAGAAAATTTAGTAGCTACCACAAAGTAAGTGTAGTGGAGTATAGAGCAAGGGAGCTGAGTAAGAGTCTCCAATAAACTAAACTATAATTTAAAGCATTGTGGAAATAAGGCAAGCTTGAGTACCAACATAACCCTTATGGATCCTTTATACGTACTAAGACAATACCTCATAGCTACCGGCAAGTAATCTCAAGACAAGATGCAAATTCGAAAAGAGGAGTATCCCTATAAGTCAAAAGGATTTTTCCTTGACCCTTCTTAATCCTAGAATTTTGATGACAAAATTCTTTTTAAGGTGGGTAGAATTGTAACATCCCCAATTTTTCTTGTGCCAAATTATTCCATTTTGCCTAAAAATTGGAAACTCGTTTTCATTCTGTCCGAAATCAGGACTCGCCTCCATTCTACTTAAAGTCGAAACTCATGTCCATTTTCTTTGAACGCAGTGATCAATTCGGAAATCGGAACTCTTGACCATTTTGCTTGAGCTTAGGACCGATTTCCGATATTGAATTGTGTCTGAGTTCCAAGATAATATAAGGTTGATGTTTTGTTTCCCGATTTTCGGGATTATGTTTAGTATTGATCTCCGGGATTAATTCGGGATCGAGTTTCGAGATTATATGTTCAATAAGATAGCGAGTTTCAAATTACATGTATGAGTTTTAAAGTGTCCTAGTTCTCAAATTCTGAGGTTCAGTATATGGTTTCATAGTCCGTACCAACTTCCGAGTTTGACTAAAGATACCCGATCTTCCTGTTTAGGGTTCTATATTCTTGTCCTTGACTTCCGATTTTAAGACAATTTATGTATGTGATTTCTGACCTCCGACCTTAAGCCACAATTAGTCTTCCAAAACTTTTATGAATGTTTCCTAGGTTCCGAGTTTCGACATTAATTATACCCGATCTAGCTCTCTGCTTGTTAAGCCCCGAAGTTTGTCGCTGTATTAACCAACTTGATCTAGTATTCATACATGTCGCATAACAATATTAATGCAACATCACTTAGAACTATCACTAATTCCTACTCAAAGTCGGAAATCATGTTTATCACTTCAGAAACCGGAACTCGTGTACATTCCGATTAAACTCAGTGATCAACATGGGGCCTCGTGAATCTAACTAGCCAAATTCAACACTTCAAACTCAAGATCCAATGGCAGAGAACCCACCCACTTTACCCCCATGGGATGGCGCCATTTTGAGCACTAGATAGAGGAGGAGTGGCCAAGTCTCCACCACCCAACTCACCAACCACACTATGACTCAACCACTATAAAATTCAACTAACTTCCACTTTCCTCCCTTGATATTCTCGACCCCATCAGTAGCTAACTCTTCTCTATTCTTTCTTCATTCTTCTTCTCCCTCACTTCACCTTATTTCCATCTTCAAGCTCCATCCCTCGTCCACACCAAGAACTTGTATCTAGCCAACATCTACAATGATCTAGAGGTAGGTTTTCTAATTTCTCGCTTCTTATTTTCATGGATTAAAGTTGATGAGACTTCAACTCTCTTCACTTCTTTGATGATATACTTGATGTATGTGATGATTTATGGTTGGTTTATTAAGTATTTGGAGGATTGAGATTGAATCTTTGCATGGAACATAAGATAGAGAGCAAACCGTAAACCTAAAAACTTAGGAGAATCTACTACATCCAGTATAGGAGTGTACTGCTCCGCCTACAGCTGTTTAAATTTGATAAATCCATTTTATATGAAAATAAACATTCAGGGATTTCACACATATATCATATAAGGCTATTGGGATTAGTATTGAGAGAGATATGAATTTTGAAGTTTGACCTAGGAATTAGGACTTTCATCCTGGGCAAGGTGAATTGAGAAGGTGTAACTCACACTACACAACCCCAAATTGAGTGAAACGAACTTTGCTAGAAATTTTACACACAGAGAACATTGTATAAAAAGATTCTGAGTTAGGTGTAGTCCCATTTGATCTCAAAGTGGTTCAAGGAACTTGCCCTATGTCCAAACAAGGCTAGAGTAGAGCAATTCAGGAAGATTGGAATTTCGGGCTTATAACTCAAGATCTGCTAAAGCAAATGAAAGTTTGTCTTGTTAGCTTTAATATGACAGTAATTTCATATGATTTGATCTTGTTTTCAATTTTTAATGAATTTTTATTTCCAAGAAGAGTGTAATTCAGACTAATGACCAAATAGGCTGAGGCAAAAATTTAAATATCTTGAGCTACACATATCAAAATGAGATGGGACCAAAAGAGTTGGAAAACTAGACACATGGTACTATGACATATCAAAAATTCAGGTTCAAATGAGTTGTATTGGACTAAAGTCGGGATTATACAAAATTCGGGCAAAAACCTAGAATAATCATGTGAAATGACCAAATTGATGGTTTCACATGTGTTAGTGAACATATGAGGCTCGAGTTGACGATTGCAAGTTTTACATTGATAGATATATTAGATCGATTATATTGCTATGACTGATTTGTCCGTAGAGAGCTGGCTCCTATGCAAGAGGAAGTAGGTTTGATCTGTTATGTCTAAATTTAGGCGAAATATGAATCATAGCTGAATGTTATAAATATTTATATGTTATGCCCATAAGGTTCAGGGATATGCAAGGATGAATTTGAAGTATGATATGAGGTATGAGAGCTTATGCTATGGGTGATTATACTTTGAATATATTTCATTTACATGTCATATTCATGCATGCCATGCATGCAGAGCATAATTAGAATGTGTTATAAGAAATAAGGTGTGAGACATATCCATGCACAAAGCATCTCCACTTGATGATAAGATATGGAAAGGAAAGATAATAAGAACTTGCAAGAAGGACGTACTAAGCTACCACGTGAGGCATGGCGTGGACTCCAGCCTACGTGGACCCAAGAGTAGTATCTGCTCTAAGACTTGGGCCACCCTTGACCAGATTTAGTGGGAATAGATCAAAGTGAGGGTCGGGAAAGTAAACCCACACTATGTATAGGTACGAGCTCGAACCCTAAAAGGTGCTATTACCCAGAGGTGAGAGAGGCCATTCACCTTCGGGGGACCAAGTACAGAAGAGTAAGATCAAGTTGCAAATTAAAGAAAGATATGAATTAAGTCGAGTGCACTTGCATACAGTTAAGTATAAGCATCTATAAGTGCTTCTTCAATTATCTCGTTAAGTCATATTGTTATTATGATTCTTGTTGAAGCGTATTAGACTATTTATATATCTATGTCTATCATATGATATGGCAAGTGGTTGATAAAATATAACCCGTTTCGGGAAAGGTATTTTCAACATAAAATTGAACTACTATTTGTTTGTATGTGCTCATATTTTCACAATAAACCGAAGCGGCTGGAATGTTTATGATGACACTGTAAGATTGGTTTGAGTTTACCTACTGAGAACCCTAGGTTCTCACTACCTGCTTGTATATTTTTCTTTTACGTAAACATTCCAAGACCCAAAATGAAAATCAAGTGTGAAGCGTAGCATGTGGCCACTGCATTGAGCAACAATCTGACGTACAGCTGATCAAGAGACTAACAAAGCTTAGTTAGCAATTAGCTCCAAGTAGATGCTCAGATGTATTATGTCAGTCACAATTTCTTTTTAAAGTGTAATTATTTTGAATTCTCCATGTATCAAAGACTATTAGTCAAAGAATAAAGTTCTTCGAGCAGCTAAAGTGGCCACACTGTGTATTATATTTTTCATATTTTAAAAAATTTCTTAGCACAGTTGGATAACCTTTTAATATGAACTGCATGACTTTGAGCATGGCTTATATGATAGAGGTTGTTACAATTAGAGTCTCTGTAAGCAACATTGAAGAATAACAAGAAAATGTATATAAAGAGTTAAAGTGGCTAGGTATTAAGATAAGAATACAAAACTTTGCTGATTAGTAAGCAAAAGAACAATTTAAAAATCCTCTCTATCAAGATTAACCTCTAAAATTATGGACAAAATGGTAATTTAAAAATTACACTCTTAATCACCCAACCATGTTCATAAAAGACTCTTGAGTGCATAGGTATATTTCTTCCCTACTATGGAATGACTGATAGTTATTTGATATTGAGATTATTGATCCGTGAATTATAACCAGACTGCACCGAGCAAGCTTGGATTCATGAGAAGAAACTCCACAAGAATCCAAGTGATCAAGCATGTGATGGAATTATTATGGATGTATGGATATGGGCATGAATATTATGAATGCTTGTTTATTGTAGGGTTTTGATAACTCCCCATAGTGAGCGGTTATTTTGGTCCTATTTTTATTTAGATTTAGGCTTTGGGTTACACAAATTTATTTGAGTGTTTTGGCTATTTTTAGTTGGTTTCTGATTTAGGTTCTTTTCTTGTTTGTTTGTCGCTTTTCTCTGCTATTTTTTTGTTAGTTATTTATGTTGTCATTGTGTTTCAATTAGGTGCAAGCATTGAAGTGGAAGAGGAGTTCAATTGGAATCTTAAGTACCCATTTTGGCTTTGGATTTCAAGACCATATCACAAGTTAGAAAATTCATATATAACTCTTTGGAAGTCAAATTCACATGATTTAGGACTCTTTAAAAAGATGAGAAGGAGATCTCCAGAACTTTGATGTTGAGCACTTTTCTAGATTCTCAAGTCCTTCTAGGAGAAAAAGGCAAAACTAGATTGAAGTTGCATTTCTTATCTTTGATGCCGCTCAAGCCTCAACCATTCAACAAAAAGTATTTTCTGACTATATCTCGAGCTACGTAACTCCGAATGAGGTGGTTCTTTCTTGGGCGTTAGAAAGCCACTCAAAGATCTACAATTTCCATTTTCTATCTCCATGCGGCAAATTCCAACTATTCTGATCGCTATTAAGCCTTGGAATTGAGCAAAAGAGGCAAATATGCAGAGTTAATGTTTTAGGGATGCAAACGCTTGAGCTGCGAGATCTTGCAGCCGAGCCAGTGGGATTACATTCTAGCATGCAACCTCACACTCAAGCATAGCCTGAAGACAGAGAGAACAAGTTTATGGTGCAGTGGGAGCATACTCGAGCATGCATAGGGTGCCTCACAATCGCCGCGATAAATGTGGAAAGTCTATTTTTGAAGCAACCTTGCA